>JBBHAA010003121.1:0-321677 GCA_037953035.1 Aquarana catesbeiana | reverse complement strand
GAATCCCGATAAATAGTAACGAAATAAGTTTGTGAGAAGTGTGTGTGAATATGAGCATCAAAACTACTTAATTCTTGTCACATTATAAAGAAGAAGAGAGTGCACTGTATTAAACCATTTTGAACATTGCAGCGTGACGAAAGTGCTGTATCCATTCCGAACGCTACGTTTACCAGAACGAGCTGTCCTGTGTCGGAATTTCTTCTGAGCATGCGTGGCACTTTGTGCGTCGGAACAGGCCACACACGGTCGGAATTGACGCGATCGGATTTTGTTGTCGGAAAATTTTATCTCCTGCTGTCCAACTTTGTGTGTCGGAAAATCCGATGGAAAATGTCCAATGGAGCCCACACACGGTCGGATTTTCCAACAACATGCTCCGATCGGACAATGTCCATCGCAAAATCCGACCGTGTGTACGGGGCATAAGACTGGGATGTCATTAAAGTTCATGTGTGTGTAAAGGCAGGCGTCCCAATACTTTTGGTAATATAGTGTGTACATGTATACAGAGGCGGCTCTAGGCTTTGTGAGGCCTTAGGCAAAATTTAGGCATGAGGCCCCACTTACGCCCATAATGGATAGAAAAATTCAATCGAGTAAAAATGGCTGCAGAAAGATGCGTGGATCTAGCACACAGGCGATCAGCACCACTTCCAGGGCACCCTCCTCACCCATCAGACATATGCAGCCAATACAACATCTGGGACTCAGCAAGATGACAACCCCTCTAGGATTTTCCCCTGTGCCTTGGGAGAATGGGAAGGGGTGTCACTGAATCATTCCACATCCACAGAGGAAGGAGAGTGGGGGTATCCCAACGCAGGCAGATAGAGAGAGAGAGAGCGAGAGGGGGTGAGGGAGGGTGAGAGGGAGGGAGAGAGGGAGAGGGGGGGAGAGAGAGAGGAAGAGAGGGGAGGGAGGGAGAGAGGGAGGGGAGAGGGAGGGAGGGAGAGAGAGAGGGAGGGTGATAGAGAGAGAAGGAGGGAGGGGGAGAGAGGGAAGGAGGGGGAGAGAGAGAAGGAGGGAGGGGGAGAGAGAGGAAGGAGGAGAGAGAGGGAGGAGGAGAGAGAGGGAGAGGGGGGGAGAGAGAGAGGAAGAGAGGGGGAGGGGAGGGAGGGAGAGAGGGAGAGGGGGAGGGGAGAGGGAGAGAGGGAGAGAGAGAGGGAGGGTGATAGAGAGAGAAGGAGGGAGGGGAGAGAGGGAAGGAGGGGGGAGAGAGAGAAGGAGGGAGGGGAGAGAGAGGAAGGAGGAGAGAGAGGGAGGAGGAGAGAGAGGGAGGGTGAAAGAGGGAGATGGGGAGGGAGAGAGAGAGGGGGAGAGAGAGAGAGGGAGGGAGAGAGAGAGGGTAGAGAGAGAGAGAGAGGGGGGGAGAGAGAGGGAGGGGGAGAGCGGGGAGTGAGGGAGAGAGAGAGGGAGGGGGAGAGAGGAGGAGAGAGAGGGAGGGGGAGAGAGGAGGAGAGAGAGGGAGGAGGAGAGAGGGAGTGAGGGAGAGAGGGGGGAAATAGGGAGGAGGAGAGGGAGCAAAGAGAGAGAGAGGGAGGGGAGGGTGAGGGAGGGAGAGAGGAAGAGAGTGAGGAGAGGCAGGAGAGAGGGGAGGCGAGAGAGGAGGGTGAGAGGGAGGGAGAGAGAGAGGAAGAGACAGTGAGGGGGGAGAGGTTGAGGGGGGAGAGAGGGAGGGAGAGAGAGAGGAAAAGAGAGAGAGGGTGAGGGAGAGGCAGGGAGAGAGGGAGGGAGGGAGAGAGAGAGAGGGGGAGAGAAAGAGGGAGAGAGGGGGGTGAGAGGGAGAGGGAGAGGGGGAGAGGGAGAGAAGAGAAGAGAGAGGAGAGGGAGAGAGAGAGAGGGGAGAGAGGGTGAGAAGAAGGGAGAGAGAGGGGGGAGGGGGACGAGAGAGGAGAGAGAGGGGAGGGGAGAGAGGAGGAAGGGGAGAGAAAGATCCTCTAGCCCCATTCCTGTCTGCCAGCCCCTCCTGTGTACCCATGTACCCAGTCTGCAGTGCCTGTCTGTGGGAAGCTGTGTGGTGATGGCTTGGTCGGTACCTTCCATGCCAGCAGGATGTTCATGCGGCCAGCAGCAGGCAGGGTCCATTCTCATTCTGGATGGGATAGTGTCCTGCTCCTTCCAGAGGATCTGTTTGCTGTGAGATGGAGTGGTCCCTGGTCACCTTTACCTTCCACACGTCCTCCTTTTCCAACCCCAGTCAGCCTGTCCTCCAGTCCTGGGAGGTCTTTAGAGCTCTTCTCCCTGCAGGACTATCGATCCTTGCAAGCCTCGCTGCTCAACTTGCCTGCCAGGCCCGGACTGGGACAAAAAATAGACTGAGCAGCCCATGATAGCGGTCCCTTCCCCGCTCCCCAGCCTGAGAGACCCCCGCAGCAGCCGGAGTGAAAAGAGGGGGGAACCTAGCAGAGCTGCCCTGGGGTGAGGGGGCCAGAAAAGAAGAACAGGGGTGGCAGGGAGCATGGAGTAAGGCTAAAAACAGCAGAGGGAGGGGGGGGCTGAGAGTGTGGGGGCAAGAGCACTGGGGGAGTGGAGAGCAGGGGGGCGGAGAGTACTGGGGGAGCTGGAGAGCACTAGGGGGGTGCACTGGCGGGAGTGAAGAGCCTGGCAGGGGCAGAGAGCATGGGGGGGTGATGGAGAGCATAGGGGCCAGAGTACTGGGGGAGGGGCAGAAGAGCATAGGGAGGGTGGGGGGGTGGAGAGCACTGGGGGAGCTGGATAGGACAGCGTGGTGGAGATCATGGGGGGAGCCAGGGAGCATAGGGGGGTGGGGGAGTTGGAAAGCACTGGGGGGGAGCTGGATAGCATAGTGGGGTGGAGAGCATGGGGGGAGCCAGGGAGAAAAGTGGGGTCTGGAAAGCAAAAGGGGGGAGCTGGAGAGCACAGGGCGCAGAGAGCATTGGGGGTTCAGGTAGAACTGGGAGGGGTTAGGAAGCACGGGGAGAGCAGAAAGCTCTGGGGGGGAGCAGAGAGCACGGTAGGGGGGAGCCAGGGAGCACGGGGGGTTGGAGAGCACTGGGGGGAGAGCATGGGGGGAGACAGTGAGGACCAGAGAGCACTGTGGGGGATATCAGTGTGGGGGGAGCCAGAGAGCACAGAGCACTGGGGGAGGTGGAGAGCAGTGGGGGTAACTGGACAGCACAGTGGGGGGGTGGAGCATGGGGGGATCCAGGGAGCACAGAGGGGACCAGAGAACACTGGGGGGCAGCTGGGGAGCAGTGGGGGGACTAGACAGCACTGTGGGGGAGCTAGGGAGAACAGGAATGGGGGACTGGACAGCACAGTGAGGGGAGAGCATGGAGGGAGCTGAGGAGCAGTGGGGGGGGACTGGATAGCACAGTGGGGGGGCCAGGCAGCACAGGGGACCAGAGAGCACTTGGGGGGAGGAGCCAGGGAGCAGAGGGGATATGCAGGGAGAAAACTTTGAGGAGCCAGGGAGCACGGGGCAGTAAAAGAGTTGGATAGGAGGAGCTCCAGTAGATGGATCCCATTCCAGTGCCTGCTGCAGCCTGGCCGACTGCCCAGAGAGAACGTGAGTGCCCGGCCGTGCCGCCCTCCTGTGTGCCTGGATAGAAGGAGGGGCGGGGACAGCTGCATATGGAAGAATTCATCTTTCCATATCCTTTCTGCAGCCAATGAACGCCCACAGAAGAAGTGGTCATTCAGCGGCTGCAGGAGGAACATGAAAAGATCAATTCCTCCATATGCAGCTGTCCCCGCCGCTCCTCCTATCCAGGCACACGGCCGGGCACTATCACGTTCTCTCTGGGCGGTCAGCCAGGCTGCAGCAGGCACTGGAATGGGATCCATCCACCGGAGCTCCTCCTTCCCCTTCACAGACAGTCATAGTGCAGGAATAGTTTCCGCCGCCTGGCCAGACTCCTGACCCGAACAGGCAGCCGGCCAGATGCAGAGAGGCCAGATAAGCGGCGCAGGCTGAAAGAGCAGCCCACGCTGGACTTGGACATGGATTTGCGGCCCGCCCGGTGTGCCCTATGGCTGCCGCACGGCTTTACAGATGGCACCTGGAGCCTGTTGGTCAGTCCAGTGATCGAGCAGAGGAAAATTAAGCGGCCGCGAGGCCCCTGTGAGTGCGAGGCCTTAGGTGGCCGCCTAATTTGCCTAATTAGAGAGCCGCCTCTGCATGTATATATATATATATAGTACTAGGTTTCTTAGTGAAATATATTGCATATTACCTGTTGATCCTGCCAATTTCTAATATAAAATGTCCCTTGTATATTTTGTATGGTGATAAGGCTTAGTAGAAGCTCTCCCGTCCAGCCGTGTATTGTCACCCATATCAGAGCTCTCATAGGTACTGTACACCTGTACCTACCAATGGACAGCCCCAGGACACACTGCATTGTCATTGTCACATAACTACCTTTCCTGCCCTAACTGACAAGGGATGTGCCTAATACAATGGAACAGAAGTCACACTGATATTCACATCCTCTCAAAGCTCTTCCCTAGTGGAGGAGAAAAGAGAGGAGAGAAAACATGTGATGGAGATGAAAAACTAAAAAACAGAGATTTCCATGTTTTTCATGACACATTTGCCTGTGTTAGGAATACATTTGACTGCCATTTATTGCTTTACATGGACTTCACATCTGATTGAAGGACGACTTTTCAGCAGTAAAAACAAGAATAAAAAGTCGATGTTCTCTCTGTATACTGTGTTTGTTAGTCATTTAGTCCTGAAAATTGATGGATAGACTTTATAATAATATCTGCCCAGGAGGGGCTTCTGGGGGACATTAATACAATAAACTCAATTTTAGTCATACATTTAGTCCAAAATGTATTCGGCCACATGTCTTTGGTAAAAAAATTCAAAATTCAATAAGCGTATATTTATTGGTTTGCGCAAAAGTTATAGCATCTACAGACTAGGGTACATTTTTCTGGAATTTACACATCTTTAGTTTATGACTGCCTATCTCATTTCTTGAGGTGCTAAAATGGCAGGGCAGTACAAAACCCCCCCAAATGACCCCATTTTGGAAAGTAGACACCCCAAGGAAATTGCTGAGAGGCATGTTGAGCCCATTGAATATTATTTTTGTCCCAAGTGATTGAATAATGGTAAAAAAAGAAAAAAATGTACAAAAAGTTGTCACTAAATGATATATTGCTCACACAGGCCATGGGCATATGTGGAATTGCAATCCAAAATACATTCAGCTGCTTCTCCTGAGTACGGGGATACCACATGTGTGGGACTTTTGGGAGCCTAGCCGTGTACAGGGCCCCGAAAACCCAAGCACCGCCTTCAGGATTTCTAATGCCGCGTACACACGGTCGGACTTTCCGGCATACTTGGTCCGGCAGACCAGAGTGTGCGGACAATCCGCCCGTGTGTGGGCGGCGGCGGACTTTTCCGGCGGACTTCTTCCCAAAAGCCCGCCGGACCTAGATTTGAAACAAGTTTTAAATCTTTCCGTAGGACTCAGTTTCGGGCGGAAAGTCCGCTCGTGTGTGTGCTGGTCCGACGGAAAGCCCGCTCGTGTGTAGGCTGGTCCGACGGACCAGATACGACGCGAGGGCAGGGTATTGCATCTCGCGCTCTCTGCAATAGGAAAAACAAATTTTCCTATTGCGGTGAGCGCGGTGCATGCCAGGCCCTTAGGTCTGGTATGGATTATAAAGGGAACCCCCTACGCCGAAAAAACGGCGTGGGGTCCCCCCTAAAATCCATACCAGACCCCGATCCGAGCACGCAGCCTGGCCGGTCAGGAAAGGGGGTGGGGACGAGCGAGCGCCCCCCCCTCCTGAACCGTACCAGGCCGCATGCCCTCAACATGGGGGGTGGGTGCTTTGGGGGAGGGGGGCGCCCTGCGGGGCCCCCCCACCCCAAAGCACCTTGTCCCCATGTTGATGAGGACAAGGGCCTCTTCCCGACAACCCTGGCCGTTGGTTGTCGGGGTCTGCGGGCGGGGGCTTATCGGAATCTGGGAGCCCCCTTTAATAAGGGGGCCCCCAGATCCCGGCCCCCCACCCTATGTGAATGAGTATGGGGTACATGGTACCCCTACCCATTCACCTAGGGAAAAAGTGTAAGTAATAAAACACACTACACAGGTTTTTAAAATATTTTATTAAACAGCTCCGGGGGGGGGATCTTCCTCCGGCTTCGGGGGTCTTCTTCCGGCTTCGGGGGTCCCTCCGCTTCATCTTCTCCCGGCGTCCGGTTGGTTCTTCTCCGCTCTCTTCTCCCGGTGTTCCTGTTCTTCGGCCGGCTCCTCTGCTGTCTTCAAGTAGCTCTCTTGCCAGCAGAGGTCCGGACTTCTGGGCTTCTGGGCTTCTGGGCTTCTGGGCTTCTGGGCTTCTCTTCCCCAGATGTTGACACGACGCTCTCTCCTGCTGGACTGCTCTCCGAGGGCTGCGTTGTGACTTATATAGGCGGAGACCCCGCCCCCTTTTGATGTCACAGTCCCTGGGCATGCTGGGACTGTGACGTTTTAGGGGGCGTGGTCAACATCACCCAGTGACCACGCCCCCTAAAACGTCACAGGACGAAGCCGGAGGAAGATCCCCCCCCCCGGAGCTGTTTAATAAAATATTTTAAAAACCTGTGTAGTGTGTTTTATTACTTACACTTTTTCCCTAGGTGAATGGGTAGGGGTACCATGTACCCCATACTCATTCACATAGGGTGGGGGGCCGGGATCTGGGGGCCCCCTTATTAAAGGGGGCTCCCAGATTCCGATAAGCCCCCGCCCGCAGACCCCGACAACCAACGGCCAGGGTTGTCGGGAAGAGGCCCTTGTCCTCATCAACATGGGGACAAGGTGCTTTGGGGTGGGGGGGCCCCGCAGGGCGCCCCCCTCCCCCAAAGCACCCACCCCCCATGTTGAGGGCATGCGGCCTGGTACGGTTCAGGAGGGGGGGGGCGCTCGCTCGTCCCCACCCCCTTTCCTGACCGGCCAGGCTGCGTGCTCGGATCGGGGTCTGGTATGGATTTTAGGGGGGACCCCACGCCGTTTTTTCGGCGTAGGGGGTTCCCTTTATAATCCATACCAGACCTAAGGGCCTGGTATGCCCCGCGACGGGGCTCGCAAGGTGTCAATCTCGCCGATAAAAGCGGCAAGATTGACATCCTTTTCTAGTCCCGTCGCACCTGAGTCACGTTCAAAATGAACGGACTTGTCCGTGTGTGGGCAAGTCCGTTCATTCTGAAAGTCCGCCGGAACTCCGGCGAAAGTCCGTCGGAAAGACGGGCGGACTTAGCCCGCCGGAAAGTCCGGGTGTGTGTGGGCAAGTCCGTCCGTTTTAAAGTCCGGCGCACCTGGCGGACAAAGTCCGTCGGAAAGTGTGCCGGACCAAGTAGGATAGAAAGTCCGACCGTGTGTACGCGGCATAAGGGTGTAAATTTTTGATTTCACTCTTCACTACCTATCACAGTTTTGAAGGCCATAAAATGCCCAGATGGCACAAACCCCCCCCCCCCCAAAATGACCCCATTTTCGAAAGTAGACACCCCAAGCTATTTGCTGAGAGGCATGTCGAGTCCCTGAAATATTTTATATTTTGCCACAAGTTGCGGGAAAATGACAAACTTTTTTTTTTTTTTTATGTGCACAAAGTTGTCACTAAATGATATATTGCTCACACATGCCATGGTTATATGTGGAATTGCACCCCAAAATACATTTTGCTGCTTCTCCTGAGTATGGGGATACCACATGTGTGAGACTTTTTGGGAGCCTAACCGCGTACGGGACCCCGAAAACCAATCATCGCCTTCAGGCTTTCTAAGGGCGTAAATTTTTTATTTCACTCTACACTACCTATCACAGTTTCCAAGGCCATAAAATGCCAAGATGGCATAAAACCCCCCCAAATGACCCCATTTTGGAAAGTTAGAGATGGCTATTGCTGTCCTATAAATTGTAACTGTATATGGCAAAGGCAGAAAGTCTACTATTGCACAACCAATTCTAGCCCCTTTCCAGCCAACTCCCACATGTATTTGTCTTCAGAAATGCAGCATTTTGTTAAAGTTTAGGGCATAGGAGGAGCCTTTCGCCTGGGGGAGGAAATGCAACTAACTGGTCCTTTCATGGAAGGGTAAGGTTTCCCTGGGCTAAAGAAAGTGAACCATGTGCAATGGTGCCACATTGATTAGTGAGCATGGTAAAAGGTGAAAAGGGGGGTGTTCATAAAGGCCATGGTTTGTTTTGACACCTTTTAAAACATTTCTCATTACAAAAGAAGTTAGTGCTAGAAGATTTCCCTCTGCCAGATGATATGATTACAGCTCTGAATAGAGAAGGCATAAATTGCCCAAAATGTGCCACTGATCGTGACTTTCACTGTTATTGATGTCTAAAATATCTCTACTTTGGGACCTTTGGCCAACATGTCTTATTAGTACTGGCCTGGAAGACAAATCAGAAGCCCAGAAGGACATAGCCATGTTTACTTATCCATTATCCGGGGTCTGCATCTACTTTGGAGTTTTCTTTAGAGCTCCACACCAGTTCCTAGTCCTGGTGGCTTGTGGTGAGACAGTTATCCAGGGTTTGATAGATAAATACCCTTATTGGTAGGCTGAATACCTTCTACACATAAACAAAATGAAGTGTCCTATCAAGCTTTGACTGTGATTTAAAAGCACTGCTTGGGAAGTAATCCAATCTAACTTTGAGAAGCTGAGCAAATGTTGTTAAATTGGGCCTTTCAGGGTTCCCAAAGTAGTCAATACTGACCTCCAAGGGTTCATGGGACTGGGGATTAAAAAACCCAAAAACCTGGGGTTAAATGGAGGGTCAGAAAATGTTGGGGGTCAAAATATGTCAACAAATGATGAAAAGTGAATTGGAGTCAATACATTTTTTGAGGTCTCTGTAGAGCTCCACACCAGTCCCTATTCCACAAGGTAAACTGGCTAGTGGTAGAACATTACACAGGGTGGAAGGCCCAATACCCTTTTTTGGTAGGATGGATATCTTGTATACATTAACAACATTTTTTTTCTAATCAAGCTAAATTGGGAGGTAAAAGCATTTCCTGGCAAGTACTCCAACTTTGGAAAGCTGGCCAAATATTGTTAAAATGACCTTAAGGTAACTTTACAAGTCTGAATACATTTGGACATGTCACAATTTACACCAACAGTAACCTCTTTTCACAAAGTTCTACCATTCATTATTAAAAATCAGCCATTCAATTCCAGTCTAGTGGTTTTGCCAAGCTGAGGTAATGCCACTAAACAAGTCATAAGACGGGAGGCTGCAGCAGGGGGCTGATTGGTGTCCGCCAAAAAACTGCACAGACACCCAGATTTACATGATCTTTGTAAATCTGTCAACCAACATCCCCTCATCTAGAAAGTAGATGCTGACCCTGCATGATGCCTAAACAAACATGGCTCTGTCCCCCTGGAGAGGAAAGCACATGAAGGCATTGCCAATAGGCATACTATGACATATGTTAGAGGTAATATATAATAATAAGCGTTACATGTATACACCCATTGGCATGCATGTATTTACCATGCAAAAATATATCTTATGCTGGACCCACTTTAGATTATAACATGGCTTTAGAATGATTGGTCAGATCTCTGGAGAACAGATGGTTTAGGACTGGTATAGGAGGTGAGATGGTTACTGTTTGATTACTGTATACTGATGGTAACACTACTAAAAATTTACATAGAACTCTAGGTAAAAAGGTTAAAGAATTACTAAAGGCAAAACTTTCCTTAGACTTATGCCCCGTACACACGATCGGACATTGATCGGACATTGATCGGACATTGATCGGACATTGATCGGGCATTCCGACAACAAAATCCTAGGATTTTTTCAGACGGATGTTGGCTCAAACTTGTCTTGCATACACACGGTCACACAAAGTTGTCGGAAAATCCGATCGTTCTGAATGCGGTGACGTAAAACACGTACGTCAGGACTATAAATGGGGCAGTAGCCAATAGCTTTCATCTCTTTATTTATTCTGAGCATGCGTGGCACTTTGTCCGTCGGATTTGTGTACACACGATCGGAATTTCCGACAACGGATTTTGTTGTCGGAAAATTTTATAGCCTGCTCTCAAACTTTGTGTGTTGGAAAATCCGATGGAAAATGTGTGATGGAGCCCACACACGGTCGGAATTTCCGACAACAAGGTCCTATCACACATTTTCCGTCGGAAAGTCCGACCGTGTGTACGGGGCATTACAGTGGTGAAGGTTAGGATCATTTTTTTTCTGTCTGTATTCCCATTGGAGAGATTCACTCTCTCTAACTGCCTTGATCACCAATGTCACCTGGAATAAAATTGGGAGGAAATCCAAAATTTGAACTTACCACCAGAACAGATATAGAGGGAAATCTTCTAATGGGAACACTTGTTGAAATCACAAGTTTCTAAGGCAGGGGGATTTCCTCACATTGAGAAGATATTCTCTTACTTACTGTTGAATCTACAGGACAGGAATTGAGGAGAAATCTCAGAACACAGATAGCAAAAAAATCCTGACAAATGGCTTCCCCTACTCTATCCAAATGAAAAAAAAAAAAGTTAGATATAAGGTATATGAAATGCATAATTGAAATACATATATGTTTACTGCTTTTTGGCAGCATTATAAGAGAAAAATGCCTCTGTCCAAATGATACCAGAAAGATCCTCCTCCTACATGTGAGCCAACATAGTCCAAATCCTGCTTAGGAGAGATGACAAATATTAGAGATGATGATCAAATACTATTTGTCGTTATTTCCATTTCCCTCTTACAGCTTGTCCAGCTTGCAACTGAAGATAAAGGTATCATTTTCTGCTGCCGTGTTTTCTCTAATATATTTTATTTTCATCATTACAAAAATGTATCCAACGGCTTTGATTGGTAATCTGATTTATCTGGAAATGTTCCCCACCATCTACCTTGCTGGTATGTACTCCATTCATCCCAGTCTTAAGAAGCCGAGTCTATACCATCCAACTGCTGCCATATTAGGAATATATGTTGAATTTGTAAAGCATTGTTGATGAATATGGAATGTATTGTTTCCATTATAACCCGGATCTTATAGAGTGATATACACTCAAGCCCGACTGCTCCAAATCTAACACCAAGCTGTTTTTAAGCATTAATGCAGTTTTGCAATTGTGAATCTTCTTTGGAATCCGAAGGTCATGCCTAATGTTACCTTTGAGCATTGCCCTTGGATATGGTTGGAGCTTGAGAGGCTTTTCACGTCTAACCAGCTCTCAAACTGTTACTATTTTATACCTTATGGTGTTATCCATCTATGTAAAGCCAGTGAAGGTGCAAGAAAGAGCAAGATATCTGTTTGGACTGCAGTAAACTAATCTATACAAAGATCTTTCACCCAATGGGCTCACACTGTTCAGATTAGGATCAATCAGAGATTGCCAGCATTGGTCATTAGGGCTGCAACTAACCATTATTTTCATAATCGATTAGTTGGCCGATTATTGTTTCTATTAATCGATTAATCGGTTAATAACCTTAAAGGAATGTGTGGTGAATAATTTAGTTAATATGTCAAGTTTTAAAAAAAGGCAATTTATTCTTAAATATCTCTATGCAGTGGTAAATATAAATAACCAACTATATGGTTAGGGAGCAAAATATCTAATCCACTCTGAGAATAACAGACAGAAGAGATACACTGTATATACTATTAGAGGAGATATACTGTAGATACTATTAGAGGAGAGATATACGGTATATACTATTAGAAGAGATATATTGTATATACTATTGGAAGAGATATACTCTATATACTATTAGAAGAGATATACTGTATATACTATTAGAGGAGAGATATAGTGTATATACTATTAGAAGAGATATACTGTATATACTATTAGAGGAGAGATATACTGTATATACTATTAGAGGAGAGATATACGGTATATACTATTAGAAGAGATATATTGTATATACTATTGGAAGAGATATACTGTATATACTATTAGAAGAGATATACTGTATATACTATTAGAGGAGAGATATAGTGTATATACTATTAGAAGAGATATACTGTATATACTATTAGAGGAGAGATATACTGTATATACTATTAGAGGAGAGATATACTGTATATACTATTAGAGGAGATGTACTGTATATACTATTAGAGGAGAGATATACTGTATATACTATTGGAGGAGATATACTGTATATACTATTAGAGGAGATATACTGTATATACTATTAGAAGAAATATACTGTATATACTATTAGAGGAGAGATATACTGAATATACTATTAGGATATATACTGTATATATTAGTAAAGGGTGAATCTGGTAAATATCAGACTCAGAGATCAATTTTTTTTATTATTATTATTATTTATTATTATTATTATTTTATTTATTTTTTATTTTTAAAAAAAAAAAATAATGTCTTCCTTCCTTCAAAAAAATGTCATTTTAAGAACGTTCGTTCGATTTTCTAATCGTTAGGGGGTTCAAATCGATGTTCATTTTCAACCACAGTGATGGGAAAATTTGAAAATAGAAAACTTCTTGGTGAAAGGAATTTTCAGACAGTGTATTTGGTTTTCGTTCAGAAATAACATTTGTTTTAAAAACAGAATGTTAAAAACAAGTGAAAATTTCAAACAACATTCTTTCATTCAGCGAATGTACAAAGATTTTCCGTCTGAATATTCTCATCTAAAAATTGATCGGTGTGGCCAGCATTGGGTCTAACCAAACCTATGCAGTTTGCTTTTGATCTGTTTCTGCGGTGCTTTTTGCTGTCCGTTTGATTTTTGCGCACGTGATTTTGCTGCAATTTGCGTTTTTGCTTTTTTTTGGCCAGTTTGTTGTCGGGCAGATTAAAAAACACAAATTGCTGCAAAAATGCATTACACGCTTTTCTGCAGCTTCTCCACTGAAGTATATTGAACCAAAAAAAAGCACGGTTTTGCGTTAAAAAAAGTCCCTGACCCTTTCCAAACACGCAGCGGCTAAAAAAAGCATAGATGTGAACGTGTCCCATAGGAAACCATGTAAATGAACTATAGTGCGTTTCTGCAAAAAGCACCAAAAAACACATAGATGTGAACCAGGCCTAAGACGTTTAGTAACATAATGGGGGTTAAAGAAACTAAAATGAGCCCTTTATAGTACAAGAAAAGCAGATAATCTCTACTGTAAGGGGCTCATTTTTTTTTACTGTAGATCTGTGAAAGTAATATTTACAGGAGCAATTATTTGCTCTTTTTGTACTATAAAGGGCTCATTTTAGTTTTTTTTTATTATGCAACTGGCCGATTAATCGATTATGAAAATAGTAATCAATTAATTTCATAATCGATTAGTTGTCGATTAATCAATGAGTTGTTTCAGGGGGCTCTGTGACCGGATGGAGCGGCGTGTGTGTGAGTGAGGAGTGAGGAGTAATGTGTGTGTGTCCCCTCTCATCCACCTGATGCTTGCTCTGCTCACCTCACCTGATGTCTGCCGAGTTACTGTCCACGGAAAGCCTGACTGATAAGCATTAAGTCTTGGCCAGGGAGGTTTTCTAACACATCATGTGCCTCTTTCCTCTTTCACTTTCAGTTTGGCTGACTAACTGGCTGATCAGCTGGGCTGTGGAGAGAGAGCTATTCCTACAGATGCTGACGCTGATATCTGTAGGGTTGTGTTGTGAGTAGATGAGGCAGGGATGACAACAAGCCAACAGCAGGGATTGAGAGGAGTGATTTGAGCCACAAGTCGCCTGCAATACTTGTAAACAGCTGAAGGAGGGGAAGGCAGTGACCTTAACACAGAGATCTGTGCTTTGAGAGAGCTGCAATCCTGAAATTCCCCCCTGAGGAGTCGAGGACACGTGAGTAAAGGTTATTTTGGAGCTCGGTAAACTCAAAATTGTTTGAGGACTGCATTAGTAAAGGGGGGATTAGCAGGATGTGCTACATGGTGGGCTGGAGCCTAAATGATAAGGCTGTGTATACCGGGAAGTTTAAGATCAAGACTGGACCCATACAGGCTGGACTGGAGAAGTGGTAGCAGCCTGAATGTGCACAGATAATAAAGCTAGCTTGTGGATTGTTATATATGCATATTATAGATGCCCTAAAACACCCCCCTCCATGCTGATTTAATATTTCCCCTTTATGCTGACCTAAATTTATACATTTTTGATTTTGATTTTGGACTAAAACTAAAATAAAAGGGGTTAATTTTTCATAGCCCCCTTAGCAATTTACTGCGACTTTGGTTTGTCTGGAAATCACAGATATCAACTTATTGGGGCTCTTTCCCTATTTGTGGTTGACCTGCTGGAGGACAATAGTTAAAAGATGCAACATTTACGCTCCTCAAAGGAGAAAACTGCATAACAAATGGCAGCAGCAGCAAAATTGGAGCAATATGCCCATGCCCCTGCTCAGACGCCATCAAAGAAGGGAGCCCAGACTAAAGCACAAAAAGGGGATACGACAGATAGAAAAAGCCAGGGCCAATCAGTGGCTATAGTGCCACTGGCTATGACAACAAAAGTGCTGAGTAACAAGAGCCCAGAACTAATGGAGCAAGTTGAAGAAGTAACAAACGATCCATGCCCACCACTAGAGAAAGAGCCAACATTGAAGGATGTATTTGTGGTAGTGAGTGCTTGTCAGGGATCACTAAAAGAACTCTGTGACCAAATGAAAGGGGTAAAGGAAGATCTGATATTGGTCAGCCAGGACCTACAAAAAACAGCAGAAAGAACAACAGCCCTAGAGGGGAGGACAAGCCAATTAGAAGATGATATACTTCCATTAATGAAAGAGGTGAAAAATATGAAAGAACAGATGGGTAGATATACATCAAAAATGGACGAGCTGGAAAACAGAAACCGAAGGGACAATGTGAGGATGGTGGGGCTGCCGGAAAAGAGCGAGGGCTCTAACCCCATAGAGTTCCTGGAAAAATGGCTTGTGGAACTTTTTGGAAGCGAGTCATTCTCAACAATGTTCACTATTGAAAGAGCATATAGAGTCCCGTTTAGGGCCCCGCCAGCAGGTGGGTATCCCAGGCCACTCTTGATGAAGTTCCTCAATTATAAAGATAAAGTGACATTGCTGCGGAAAGCAAGGGAGGCGGGAAATATTTTCTTTAACAGCACCAGGATATCATTATACCCTGACTTTTCACCAGAACTTAAGAGACGCAGAGCAGAGTTCATACAGATCAAGCGAACCTTTCAGAAATTCAAGCTCTCTTATGCCCTGCTCTACCCAGCTAGGCTACGTGTAACGGCTCTGGGGGCAATCAGTTTTTTGACTCCCCAACTAGTGTGGAGAAGTGGTTGGAAGAGAATAAGGAGAAACTGTAGCTAAATACAGGAAGGAGGGAATTGGAGAAAGGGTCCGGTTGTATTGTTTGAAAAGCTTACCCCTTTTTGTTTTTTTGTTTTTCTCTTTTTTTTTCTTTGAAGAAATGGGTGGAGGGGGGGGTAGATACACACGGATGAGGTATGTAGAGTGATGGATGGAAGTGTAAATAAGGGACAGATGGTGTGGGAAATGGTCACTATAAGGACCCCTAGGGTTCAGAGGGGAGGTAAGAAAGGTAATGATAGACTATTGGCACGGGGGAAGAGTGGATTAAATGAGAGTCAAAATGCTAAGGGTGTGTCACCAAAGAATTTTCTGGGAAAGTATGATCACTTTTGCAAGATAATTCATAAAGTAATAATTTGTGGCACAAGAAAACAATGCACTACTTTGGAAGGTGAATTTACTTGAATTAGAAGTACTGCTTAAAATTATAAAAAGTAATGCAAATGAGTTGTGTGCACAGGGATATTATCACAAAATATTTGATAGTAACGTAGAGATTAGATATGAAATCAACATAAACTTATTTTGGAATAGGAACACACAACAGTTTTATATATATTCCTCACCTCTATATGCAAGCTAAAACACTCAATATAGGATCCTGGAACGTTAGAGGTTTGGGGACACCGGCTAAAAAAGCAGCAGTATTCTCCATGCTGGAGAAATATGGAGTTGAGTTGGTCTGCCTGCAGGAAACACAACTAACTAAACATACAACCCAGCAACTGCGGAATAGGAAATACTGACTTCAGTTTCACTTGGTATATTCTTCTTACTGTAGGGGGGTAAGTGTTATGGTGAAATCTGGGGTGGCTTTTTCCTGCAGTCAGACCAGCATAGACGAGAATGGCCGATATATTTTTTTATATTGCTCAATTGGAAATAGAAAGTATGTATTGGCAAATATCTATATTCCTCCGCCATTTAAAATTGATGTTATGATCAGATTAAATGAATTTTTGTTAGATAAAGAAGAAGTACCGGTTATAGTAGTAGGGGATTTCAATGAGATCCTAGATAAAAAGTTGGAGGAATATCAGATCACTCTCCAATAGTCCTTACATTGAAATTAGGGGGGGGGAAGGCTCAGAGGGAGTGGAAAATAAACCCATATTGGTTTGAACTAATAAAAAAAATGGACGGAGTTCTTCCTCAATTGAGAGAATTTATATTCTGTGGGATACTCTGAAGGCATATCTTAGAGGGGTTCTGATCCAGCAGGTAGCTAAATTTAATAGGGAGGCTAAGATATGGGAAGAACGCATTAGAAGAGAGGTAATAGAGGCAGAGAACAACTATGTAACGGATCCATCATCTGAAAGGGAAAAAATATGGTTGGATAAACAACAAGACTATAAGATTACGATTATGCGGAATGTTGAGACCAGACGACTCTTCCTTCGGCAGTCTTCCTTCGCAGAGGGTGAAAGTGTGGGAAAGATGTTGGCGCAGTTGGTGAAGTCCGACTCCCCACCTTCCTCTATCTCTGCTATCTGGTCCCCAGGAGGAGAGATTTTATCTGACACTACAAAAATATTGCAGATATTTAGGGATTATTATAAAAATCTTTATCCAGCCCAAAAGGTGGGGGTAGAGGGCGTAATGGAAGACTTCCTAGGCAACTTGGAAATCCCGACCATTACGTAAGAGGAAAGAGAAGAGTTGGAATCCCCAATAACTTTAGTAGAACTTCAACAGTTAGTAACGAGTATGGCTAATCAGAAAACCCCTGGTCCAGATGGTCTTCCAACTGAGGCCTATAAATATTATGGAGAAATATTACTCCCGGAGCTCCTAAAAGCATTGGGGGGAGTGCCCAGGGAGGGAAGACTTCCCGTTTCAATGCTAGAAGCAACCATTGTACTTATACAAAAAGAAGGGAAAGATCCCCTGGATGTAGCGGCATATAGACCAATTACTCTTTTATGCTCAGATGCTAAAATCCTAGCCAAGGTTCTGGCAACTAGGTTGAACAGATTCATTTCAAAACTGATCCACCCAGATCAGGCGGGTTTTATAGCTAATAGATCTACAAGCATGAATATCAGGAGGACATTCTTGAATATACAGACTCCAAGGAGAATGTAGGTTCAAGAGTCATGCTGTCACTTGATGTTACAAAAGCTTTCGATAGCGTGGAGTGGGGATACATCTGGAGGGTTTTGGGGAAATTTGGATTTGGCCCTTCTTTTATTGGGTGGATTAAGATGTTGTACCATAGACCCAGTGCTAGGCTTAGAATTAATAACGAACTCTCGGATAAGATTGAGCTTGAGAGGGGGATGAGACAGGGGTGCCCCTTGTCGCCCCTGCTCTTCGCCCTGGCAATGGAACCTCTCGCCATTTCTATAAGATCAAGCGCTGAAATAACTGGGTTTCGGAGAAAGATGGGAAATGAAAAAATTGCGCTATACGCAGACAATATCCTTCTTTATCTGGGAGATATGGGGCAATCATTGACAAAAACGATAAGCTTAGTCGAGAAATTTGGAAGCTTCTCAGGGTTATTATTATTATTATTATACAGTATTTATATAGCGCCAACAGTTTACGTAGCGCTTTACAACTTGAGGGTAGACAGTACAAGTACAATACAATTTGATACAGTAGGAATCAGAGGGCCCTGCTCCTTAGAGCTTACAATCTAAGAGGGGAGGTCAAGAGATACAAGAGGTAATAACTGTGGGTGATGTGCTGATTGAGAAGATAAATGTACAGTTGTTAGGTGGGGGCCAGATAGGCTTCTCTGAAGAGATGAGTTTTCAGGGATCGTCTGAAAGTGGATAAAGTAGGAGAAAAACGGACGGATTGGGGTAGAGCATTCCAGAGGATGGGGGAGGCTCTGGAGAAGTCCTGAAGGCGAGCATGGGATGAGGTGACAAGGGAGTTTGAGAGCAGGAGGTCTTGGGAAGAGCGAAGAGAACGATTAGGTTGGTATTTTGTGACTAGGTTAGAGATGTAGCTAGGGGCCAAGTTGTGGATGGCTTTGTAAGTTATAGTTAGTATCTTGAATTTAATTCGGTGACTGAGTGGCAGCCAATGGAGGGATTGGCAGAGGGGTGTAGCAGACGCTGAGCGGTTTGTGTGGTGGATGAGCCTGGCCGCAGCGTTCATGATGGACTGAAGTGGGGATAGCCTATTTAGAGGTAAACCAATGAGGAGGGAGTTGCAGTAGTTAGAGATAAACTGGGAGAAAACTGAACTCCTTCCACTAGATTCCACAAGGTAATAATGCCAGGAATACCTCAGTTGGTAGTAGTGGATACATTGAAATATTTGGGGATAGCTTTGACAAAAGACCCTAATCAATTTATTTGTAAAAACCTTATGCCACTGCTGGCCAAATTAAAAAAAAAAATAGGCATCTGGAAACGATTTCCATTATCAGTGGCAGGCAGATGCAGCCTTATAAAGATGATCTGGATGCCCCAATTATTGTACCTGCTGCATAACTCCCCAGTCTGGATCTGTAAGAAATGGTTCAACAAAATTGAGTCCCTTTTTAGGGAACTAATATGGAAGGGGGGGGCAAGCCAGGATCCGACTTTGAACGCTACAACTACCAGCGGGGGAAGGAGGTGTGGCATTACCCCACCCTGAGCGTTACTATCTCTCGTCACAGCTGCTGCACCTAATGGGATGTGATGTTCCAGGTGGAGGTACCCCCAATGGGAGAATCATGCTGACTGAAGCTTCACATAATACAAATTATTGAAACACTAGAGGCGGATTCCTTTGGCTATAGGTCTCCAACAATAAAAATGATAACTAAAATATGGAAAACTGTTAAAAAACAGATGGGATATAATGGGCTAACTGAATACACTCCCCTTTGGAATAACTACAGTCTGCGGGAAACCCTCCCGTTAGGAAAAGTAAGAGAATGGGAAATACATGGCATCAAAAGACTGAGACAACTGTACCTGGGAAATACTTTTAAAAAATTCTCAGATTTGAGACGAGCGTTCAATATATCGCAACACTCATTATATTCCTACGTACAGTTGAGGCATGCCCTTGAAGCCCAATTTAGGAAACAGCCACCAGTATGGAACAAAATGCCCCTCTTTCAGAGTATACTCCAGGTAGGCTCCACTAAGGGACTTATATCTGAACTCTATGGACAGATAAGCAAAGAAGTTAATGCTGAGGGGAAACTCCGCAAAGAGAAAAAAAGATGGGAAGAGGATATAGGGAGAATAACACAGGAACAGTGGAAAAGAATCCTAGAAATGGGCTCAAGGGTATCGGTCTCATCCCCTCAGAAGATATCCCATCTGATGTTGTTAAATAGGGCTTATTATACTCCTAAGAGGCTGTTCAAGTTTGGCAGAAGATCAGACGATAAATGCCCCAGATGTCAGGGAACCGGCGATCTTATACACATGGTATGGAGGTGCCCCAAACTGTACCGGTACTGGGAGGAAGTGCTTAAAATCATAAGTGATATATTTAAAATAACAAAGAAAATGGATGCTGTGGTATGCATATTGGGGTACAGGAAGGAGCGGGGGGAGAGGAATAGTACCACAATTGCAATAGTGAGGTGTTTGTTCCAAGCCAGAAAAATTATCGCAACCAGATGGCAATCTAGAACAACCCCTACTGTGAGAGATTGGATCCGGGAAGTGAATGAGACTATATGTAAAGAAAGAGCAGTGTATAAAAAGAGAGGCAACCTTAAGCAATTTGATGCGATGTGGAGGAGAGGGTTGGAAAAAATGGGTTCCCCCTATAGAGTGATAAATGAATGGGAGGGGTAGGAAAGAGGGGAGGGATTAAGGGGTAAAGCTTGGTTTGTAACACTGAAAATAGGTGAAGTGAGTGGGATGGAGGAGGTCTTTTGATCACTTTGGTTTCTACTACTCATTTTATTGTCTTTTAGTATAATGTATAATTAGTATAATCTTTTAGTATAATGTGCCTTCACCTCTTGATGAGGTACTTATCCATTTTATTATGTAAGAGAACGCTTTGTGTATTCACTTTTTAACTAATTTGTTAACCCTTGGAGGAAGCGAAGGGGAAGGGAAAGAAAAATTGAATAAAGATTAAATAGGGGGGAGGGATAAAAAGGGGAAAGAAAAGATTAAGGCTACTATGATGTGACATGTGATGGGATAAAAATGAACTTTAATGGTGAATTAAGTATCCCAAAAGTACTTGCTGAAGTAGCTTAAAAAAAAAAAACGAATGATTGTGACACACCTCTCTCCTCCACCCCTTCCTCTTCTTCTTCCTCCATGGCCTCTTCCTGTGCTGTGTTTTTGGAACCAGCGGTGCTCCGTAGGCGTTCAAGGGGCTATGAAAGTACGCAGGCCAAAAGATGCCATGTGGTGCTTGAGCTGGTGTGCTTGGGGGACAGGAGCCACACTGGGGCAGAGGTTCTGTCAGCTCTGCATTGGCGGGTTTAGAGGTGGTTGACGCCACACCAATTTAAGGCAGGAATGGTGGTTTGCGACAATGGCACCAACCTCCTCTCCTCCCTCCAACAGGGACAACTGACCCATGTGCCCTGTTTGGCTCAAGTCCTTAACTTGGTGGTGCATCAGTTCTTGGGCAGGTTCTCGGGCTTACAGGATGTCCTGAGGCAGGCCAGAAAAGTCTGTGTGCATTTCTGCCGGTCATATAATGCCAGTGCTCGGCTGGCAGACCTCCAAAAGGAATTTAACCTGCCCAAGAACCGCCTAATCTGTGACATGCCCACCAGGTGAAACTCAACGTTGGCCGTGCTGCAGCGTCTGCACACGCAGCAGAGGGCCATCAATGAGTACCTGTGCGACTATGGCATCAGGACAGGGTCAGGGGAGCTTGTTTTTTTTTTTCCAGTGGGCCATGATCAGGGATGCATGCACTGTCCTGTCACCATTTGAGGAGGCCACGAGGATGGTGAGCAGTGACAGTGCATGCATCAGTGACACTGTCCCCCTTGTCCATCTGTTGGAGCACACACTGCGTGGAATAATGGACAGGGCACTTGAGGCAGAACAGAGGCAGGAAGAGGAGGACTTCCTTAGCTCTCAAGGCCCCCTTTATCCAGACAGTGTTCCTGCATGCCCGCCGATCACACAGGAAGGGAGGCCTTGCAGAAAGGTCTGTGCAACGCGTTCCCAGAGACTGGGAGGTTACAAACTCCTGTTTCTGGACAACGTGTTGCTGAGGCTTCGGTCAGTCAAAGAAGAAGCGGTGGAGAAGGTGGCCGTCTGACTGATGCATTCAGACAATTTTTTAGTCCGCAGCCCCAAGGTATGATCGGTTCCAGCAACCATCGCCAGCGTCTGTTTTACATGGTGCAGGAATACCTAGGGGCAAGATCTGACTTGGATACCTTTCCCACCGAAAATCCTCTGGGTTACTGGGTCTTGAGGATGGATCACTGGCCAGAGCTTGCACAGTATGCAATTGAGCTACTGGCCTGTCCTGCATCCAGCGTTCTTTCGGAACGCACATTTAGTGCTGCTGGAGGCTTTGTAACTGATCACAGGGTGCATCTGTCCACCGACTTGGTCGATCAACTGACCTTTATAAAAATTAATCAGTCTTGGATCACCACCAGCTACCATGCACATGATGCTGATGTAACCGAATCATTTTTTTTTAAATGTTAGATCCCTTCAAAGACTGCCTATGCTGATGCTGAGTGACTATCCTGTTATGCTGAGTGACAATCCTCTTCCTCCTCAATGATCATGCTGATAGCTTGTAAGAACATTTTTGGTTCTGGGTGCCGCCACCAGTGCCTAAGGCCCAATTTTTCAGTCCCTGTTTAACAGGGGCGTGTAATTACAATTTTTGATGCAATACTTTGCAGGAGGGCTCGTTCCTGCGTTCCAACTAGAGTGTCTGTGAGGGGTTGCAGTGTTGTGGCAACAGCACCAGTGCCTAAGGCCCAATTTTTCAGCCCCTGTTTAACAGGGGCGTGTAATTACAATTTTTGATGCAATTCTTTTGCAGCAGGGCTCGTTCGTGCATTCCAACTAGAGTGTCTGTGAGGGGTTGCAGTGTTGTGGCACCAGCACCAGTGCCTGCCTAAGGCCCAATTTTTCAGCCCCTGTTCAACAGGGACGTGTAATTAGAATTCTTGATCTAATATTTCACAGCAGGGCCCGTTTCTGCGCCCACCAAGAGTAACTGTGAGGACTTACAGTGTTGTGCCACCACCACCATCACCAAAGGCCCAATTTTTCTGCCCCTGTTCAACAGGGACGTGTAATTAGAATTCTTGATCTAATATTTCACAGCAGGGCCCGTTTCTGCGCCCACCAAGAGTAACTGTGAGAACTTACAGTGTTGTGCCACCACCACCATCACCAAAGGCCCAATTTTTCTGCCCCTGTTCAACAGGGGCATGTAATTACAATTCTTGATCTCATATTTCACAGCAGGGCCCTGTGAGGGCTTACAGTGTTGTGGCCACAACAACACCTAAGGCCTAAATTTCTGCTGAGTATATAGGCCAGGCCGTTACTTTCAAACATCCAACTTACAAACGACTCCTACTTGCAAACGGAAGGAGACAACAGGAAGTGAGATGAAATCTACCCCATAGGAAGGGAAATTCTCTCCTGTAAGTGTTAATATGGGAAAAACTTCTCCCCTTTCCACTGATGCTTTATCACCAATCCTTGTTTCACTAAAAACCACTAAATTTTCAAAAAACATTTTTCATTGGGACATAAAGTGAGGTGAAATCTTCTGAAGAGGAGGAAAGACAGCAAAACAAATGTCACAGGGGTGATACCCTTCCCTATGTTTTCCAAAAAGCTTAAAAAAAGATTTTTTGGCTGGAGCTAAACAGGTTAAAAATGTACCCGTTCAAAATTACAAACAGATTCTACTTAACAACAAACCTACAGTCCCTGTCTTGTTTGTTCCGCCTTAACAACAAACCTACAGTCCCTGTCTTGTTTGCACCGCCTGTATACTGCTGTTCAGAGTATATAGGGCCTGGTGGCCCCACACCTTTCCTTTTTTTAATTTAGGTGCAGGGTTCCCCTTAATATCCATAGAAGACCCAAAGGGCCTGGTAATGGACTGGGGGGTACCCATGTCGTTTGTCTCACTGATTTTCATCCATATTGCCAGGACCAGACATTACATTAAAGCCGCAAGCAGTTTTAAATGACTTTTTTTCCTTTAAAAATGACATTTGGTGCAGGGACTGTTCTAAGCACGGGAAACACGCGCCACTTTACAGGCATACTATAGACACCCCTCAGGTACGATATGTAAAGGAATATTTCACTTTTTTTTACTTTAAGCATCATTAAAATCACTGCTCCCGAAAAAACGGCCATTTTTAAAAGTTTTTTTTGCATTGATACATGTCCCCTGGGGCAGGACCCGGGTCCCCAAACCCTTTTTAGGACAATACCATGCAAATTAGCCTTTAAAATGAGCACTTTTGATTTTGAACGTTCGAGTCCCATAGACGTCAAAGGGGGTTCTAACGTTCGTGCAAATTTTCGCCCCACCTGCCCTTGCGTCGTATCTGGTCCGTTGGACCAGCATACAGACGAGCAGGCTTTCCGTCGGACCAGCACACAGACGAGCGGACTTTCCGCCAGAAACTGAGTCCGACGGAAAGATTTAAAACATGTTTCAAATCTAGGTCCGGCGGGCTTTTGGGAAAAAGTCAGCCGGAAAAGTCCGCCGGAGCCTACACATGGTCGGATTGTTCGGCGGACTCTGTTCCGCCGGACCAAGTATGCCGGAAAGTCCGATAGTGTGTACGCGGCATTAGACTAAAAAGAAGGGGTACCGATGGAGGAAAAAAAAACATGGACACCAAAATAAAATAAATTTCACATTGGTGGAGAGATGTGTGATCGAGGAAGACAATCTATCACTGGAAGCTCCAACAAAGCCGCCATAACCGTGTCATTGTTCCTTTACATTGCAGAGTGTGGACAGCACCTCTATGCCCCAGTGGCAGAGGAAGGAACTACAGGCATCTCTCAAGGCTTTGCAACGATCGACCAACACAGCTGTGTGGAAGGCGATAGGAAGAAAGGTAAAGGAGGGGCGGGGATATCTTACACATGGGGATAGGGACAAGGATAATATATTTTATACTGTGTGGCCAGATGACTTCACAGCTCTTCATTGGATGGAATTGTCCCAGGTAAAGGATCTCCTGGATTAGAGCGTAATTCAGCTCTGGGAGATCTCCTGCCACCAATCAGATTCTAATGCTCCTTTCCCCCTCCCCCAGGCTGCAGAGAGAGTCCCAAGTCTTCTGGAGAGGCATGGCCAGCGTCCCGTCATCGTGGACTGTGTGGAGGAGGAGTCTCTTCTGGTGAGATATCGCCATTTCCTCTCCTGATATAGAGAATCTCGTCCTTCCTCCCTGGAACTTCTTCTTCCTCCACCTTCCTGGAACTCCCCCTCTCTGGAACTCCCCCTCCCTCTGCCTCCCTGGAATTCCCCCTCCCTCTGCCTCCCTGGAACTCCCCCTCCCTCCGCCTCCCTGGAACTCCCCCTCTGCCTCCCTGGAACTCTCCCTCCTCCTCACTGGATCTCCCCCTGCCTTGGTCTCCCTGGAACTCTTCCTTTGTGCTCCTCAGGCACACTCCCTATCATCAGGCTGATTGTTGCTCCTATCCAGTCTCAGGAGAGACTGATGATAAACAGTGAGGTGGAAGAGCATGGAAGGACAATAAAGTGTCAGTGAAAGGTGTGGGAGTGAAGTCATCAGAGGTTAGAGAACCTCCCGTATTGTCTTCTCCCATTAGTAAGGGTGGTGTGTGGTGCCCCCCCTGCAGATCTAGCACTGAAATTTGCACAGACAAAACTCAGTGACACCGGACATAACATGCGGCGGGCGGGAGAGAACTGACCCCCCTGGTGTCCAATTGGTGGAACTACATGAAATCTGAGAGGTTGATGGTGGACATAGAGGTCAGGTGACAGATGTGGACATCACACAGGAGAACATACGTGTATATCAGGATACTGCAGATGGGGTTATAGGGAGGAGTCATGTCCCTGAACATGTCAGCTGGGTGTGGTGCCGCCATATTGGGGGCCCAATTCATATCCAGCCAATCAGTACACAAGGAGCCACACATGGTGTCATCACATCTCACAATGCATTGTGGATGGACAAAGATGGAGGCTGGTCTTCCACTCTGGGCCCTCCAATGGGATCAGAATTCAGATTTACATTACTGCTGTTGGGTGTGACTTTCACATTATTAATATGCTTTGCTGTTCCATATTTCCATGGCTGTATTTCCTATGCAGATACATATTTTCTTTATGTATAACAAGGACAGTCAGTGGCATTGCTAAGAATAGAGAAGATAAGAGGACCTGTCCATGGATGGAGTGCAATAAGAGGGCCTGGATCTGCACCTCTCCTGTCCACCAATGACTAGATCCGAGTGATCTGATAGGAACCCATCTGGGTAATATTAATCCAGCTGACACCATAGATGCCCCTTTGTGACAGGTCCTATTTCATTGACCTATTAGCAGCAGGTGGAATCATTGGCTCTAGGTGGGCCCCTGGCTGGTGTACTGTATCACTCTGGGGGCCCCAGCTGTTCTGATGACCTTTCCGTGTGTTACCATTGAATTCTCTCTGTCAAGGAAAACAAAATCTATTTCTTTCTTCTTCTTTGAGAGGCCCAGGAATTCAGAGATTATCGGGTTATACTGCCACCTACAGGAAGAATGGGACACTGGAAAACAAAAACTGTGGGCCCAGTATAGCCCCTCCTACTCCCAGTATGCCTTAGTTTTGTGGAAGTGCCCAGGGGAAGGGTTGCCTTTTCTCTGTGTATTTTTATACTAATAAAAGATGAATTTTGGGATAAAGTTTGGCCGTGTTCTGACATTGTGTACAGGTGGACCATCATGGGGGAATAGAAAAGGGTCTTCATCAACAACAAGATTGGAGGAGCAAAACTGTCTACAATGTCTTTGTATGATGGTGGATTAGCACTGGAAACACCTGAGCTCATTTGGGGGGGCAGCACATACTTTTGCCTCCACCTGATATCACACCTCACCCAATATCACCCCCTCCACCTGAGGAAACCCAACCTCACTTTACCTCACCCAATACCATCCCCTCCATCTGAGAAGACTCCACCTCACTAGGGATGAGCCGAACACCCTCCGGTTCGGGTTCACACCAGAACTTGCGAACAGACCAAAACTTTGCACGAACGTTAGAACCCCATTGAAGTCTATGGGACTCGAACATTTGAAATCAAAAGTGCTCATTTTAAAGGCTAATTTGCATGGTATTGTCCTAAAAAGTGTTTGGGGACCTGGGTCCTGCCCCAGGGCACATGTATCAATGCAAAAAAAGTTTTAAAAACGGCAGTTTTTTCCTTTAAATTTCGTACCTGGGGGGTGTCTATAGTATACCTGTAAAGGGGCGCATGTTTCCCGTGTTTAGAACAGTCTGACAGCAAAATGACATTTCAAAGGAAAAAAAGTCATTTAAAACTACTCGCGGCTATTAATGAATTGCCGGTCCGACAATGCACATAAAAGTTCATTGATAAAAACTGCATGGGATTTCCCTACAGGGGAACCCGGAACCAAAATTAAAAAAAAAAACTCTGCTTCTTGCTCCGGTGTTCTCATCCGGCATCTTCCTCCGTGGCGTCTTCTTCCCTTCTTCTTCTTCTCGGGCCGCTCCACATCCATGATGGGAGGCTCCCGCTGTGTGATGCTTCTTGTCTTCTGACGGTTTCTTAAATAATGGAGGGCGGGGCCACCCGGTGACCCCGCCCACCTCTGACGCACTGGGACTTGATGGAGACTTCCCTGTGGCATTCCCCGTGACGTCAGAGGGGGCGTGGTCACTTTACTGTCAGACTGTTCTAAACACGGGAAACATGCACCCATTTACAGGCATACTATAGACACCCCTGAGTACGAAATTTAAAGGAATATTACACTTTTATTGTTTCGCTTTAAGAATTATTAAAATCACTAAAATTAAAAGAAAAAATCTTGCGAGCCACAAACAAACCAATGCCTAAAGAATCAAAATGATGATAATAATAACCAGCTGCAAACGCAGATCACGTTTCATAACCGTGCAGTGGTGAAATAAATATATAAATGCGTTGTGCTAGAAAATATGTATCCAAAGTGTATAACTCAAATATAAATATAAAAGTGACAAATATAAAATAAATACCAATAAATATTGAACAATAATTCATAAGTGACAATCCGTGATGTAAAACTAATTAATAAAGTGCAGCGCGCATAGATAATAACGCTGGAACCAAAGTGCATACATAAATTAATTAACACAAGAAAAGTCATCATTTCATGTTTTACGTGCTGAAAATCGACATAACACAAAGGTGCTGATTCAGCGAAAAGGCACAAATTCTCAGAAGAGGCTAGACAGAGGAAAAGTATATTCTATACTGAGGCGATTACCAGCATCAGCGGATTGCCGCTGGCTCTACGTTGGTAATTTAACCGATAACAAATCCCAATGGCACCACCTCTAATATTATCATGAGGCTGGAGATCGGCACCTGCACTTCATTATAGAGCCCAGGGAATTTTTTGGAAATATTGTGCACTTTTACAATTTATGTATGCACTTTGGTTCCAGCGTTATTATCTATGCACGCTGCACTTTATTAATTAGTTTTACATCACGGATTGTCACTTATGAATTATTGTTCAATATTTGTTGGTATTTATTTTATATTTGTCACTTTTATATTTATATTTGAGTTATACACTTTGGATACATATTTTCTAGCACAATGCATTTATTTATTTATTATTCAAATCACTGCTCCCGAAAAAACGGCTCCCCTGGGGCAGGACCCGGGTCCCCAAACACTTTTTATGACAATACCATGCATATAAGCATTTAAAATTAGCAATTTTGATTTCTCCCATAGACTTTTAAAGGGTGTTCCGATGCTTTTGAATTTGCCGCGAACACCCCAAATTGTTTGCTGTTCGGCGAACTGGCGAACAGCCAATGTTCGAGTCAAACATGAGTTCGACTCAAACTCAAAGCTCATCCCTACACCTCATCTAATGCTGTTCCCTCAACCTGAGGATTCCCCACCTCATCTAATGCCACCACCTTCACCTAAGGAGACCCCAGCTCACCCAATACCATCCGCTCCACCTGAGGACCCCACCTCACCTAATATCATTCCCTCGACCTGAGGAGACCACCACCTCATCTAATGCCATCCCCTTCACCTGAGGAAACCCCACCTCACTTGATACCATCCTCCCTGCCCGAGGAGATCCCACCTCAGCCATTACCGTCCTCCTCGCCTGAGGAGACCTCTCCTTGCCCAATACCGTCCCCTCCACCCGAGAAGACTCCACCTCACCCAATATCATCCCCTTTACCTGAGGAGACCCCACCTCACCAAATACTATCCCCTCCACCTGATGAGACCCCACCTCACCTGATACCATCCTCCCTGCACAAGGAGACCCCACCTCACCCATTACCGTCCTCCTTGCCTGAGGAGACCTTTCCTCTCCTGATACCGTCCCCTCCACCTGAGAAGACCCCACCAAATACCATCCTCTCAACCTGAGGAGACCCCACCTCACCAAATACCATCCCCTCCACCTGAGGACCCCACTTCACCTAATATCATTCCCTCAACCTGAGGAGACCACCACCTCATCTAATGCCATCCCCTTCGCCTGAGGAGACCCCACCTCACTTCACCCGATACCATCCTCCCTGCTCGAGGAGACCCCACCTCACCCGTTACTATCCTCCTTGCCCGAGGAGACCTCTCCTCGCACGATACCGTCCCCTCCACACGAGAAGACCCCATCTCACCCGATACTGTCCTCCTTGCACAAGGAGACCCCACCTCACCCGTTACCGTCCTCCTCGCCCCAGGATACCTTTCCTCGCCTGATACGGTCCCCTCCACCTGAGAAAACCCCACCTCACCCAATATCATCCCCTTCACCTGAGGAGACCCCACCTCACCCATCGTCCTCGCCCGATACCACCCCCTCCACCAGAGAAGACCCCACCTCATACAATATCATCCCCTTCACCTGAGGAGACCCCACCTCACCAAATACCATCCCCCTCCACAAGGAGACCCTACCTCACCCATTACGTCCTCGCCTAAGGAGACCTCGCTGATACCATCCCCTTCACCCGAGAAGACCCCACCTCACCTGTTACCGTCCTCCTCGCCCGATACCGCCCCCCACCCGAGAAGACCCACCTCACTCAATACCATCCCCTTCACCTGAGGAGACCCCACCTCACCAAATACCATCCTCCCTGCATGAGGAGACCTTACCTCACCCAATACCATCCCCTCCACCTTGTGTATGATATCTGGCAGTCTCTTATTCCAACTGCACACAGCACAGACATCTCTTCCCTATTCTTACCTATAGCTTTGGCTGCAGCTCTGACAGACTCATATTTCCATAGACGGGAAAGGTGCTTCACCAGAGACCTCAGGAGATTCCTGCTTCTCCTGCCTGCACCTACCTTCTTGCTACCCATATCAAGGTGTGATTAAACTGGGCTGTAATTTCTTCACCCACCACTAGGTGTCCTCAGTGCTCCACCTGCAATCTGTACATCTAACTTGCAGCTAATATAGAGGAAACATGCATGTATTTTATGGTACAAATTTTATGTTGTGTGTGTATATATACAGTATCTAACAAAAGTAAGTACACCCCTCAGTCACATTAGTGTAAATCTTTTCTTCTATCTTTTCATGTGACAACACTGAAGAAATGACACTTTGCTACAATGTAAAGTAGTGAGTGTACAGCTTGTATAACAGTGTAAATTTACTGTCCCCTCAAAATAACTCAACACACAATTGATGTCTAAACCGCTGGCAACAAAAGTCAGTACGCCCCTAAGTGAAAATGTCCACATTGGGCCTAATTAGCCATTTTCCCTCCCTGGTGTCATGTGACTCGTTAGTTTTACAAGGTCTCAGGTGTGAATGGGGAGCAGGTGTGTTAAATTTGGTGTTATCGCTTTCACTCTCTCATACTGGTCACTGAAAGTACAACATGGCACCTCATGGCAAAGAACTCTCTAGAGGATCTAAAAAAAAGAATTGTTGCTCTACATAAAGATGGCCTAGGCTATAAGAAGATTGCCAAGACCCTGAAACTGAGCTGCAGCACGGTGGCCAAGACCATACAGCGGTATAACAGGACAAGTTCCACTCAGAACAGGCCTCGCCATGGTCCACCAAAGAAGTTGAGGTCACGTGCTCAGCGTCATATCCAGAGGTTGTCTTTGGGAAATAGACGTATGAGTGCTGCCAGCATTGCTGCAGAGGTTGTAGGGGTGGGGGGTCAGCCTGTCAGTGCTCAGACCATACGCTGCACACTGCATCAAATTGGTCTGCATGGCTGTCATCCCAGAAGGAAGCCTCTTCTAAAGATGATGCACAAGAAAGACCACAAACAGTTTGCTGAAGACAAGCAGACTAAGGACATGGATTACTGGAACCATATCCTGTGGTCTGATGAGACCAAGATAAACTTATTTGGTTCAGATGGTGACAAGCATGTGTGGTGACAACCAGGTGAAGAGTACAAAGACAAGTGTGTCTTGCCTACAGTCAAGCATGGTGGTGGGAGTGTCATTGTCTGGGGCTGCATGAGTGCTGCCGACACTGGGGAGCTACAGTTCATTGAGGGAACCATGAATGCCAACATGTACTGTGACATACTGAAGCAGAGCATGATCCCCTCCCTTCAGAGACTGGGCCGCAGGGCAGTATTCCAACATGATAACCACCCCAAACACCTCCAAGACCACCACTGCCTTGCTAAAGAAGCTGAGGGTAAAGGTGATGGACTGGCCAAGCATGTCTCCAGACCTAAACCCTATTTATCGTCTGTAGGACATCCTCAAACAGAAGGTGGAGGAGTGCAAGGTCTATGACAACCACCAGCTCCGTGATGTCGTCATGGCGGAGAGGAAGAGGACTCATATGACCACCTGTGACGCTCTGGTGACCTCCATGCCCAAGAGGGTTAAGGCAGTGATGGAAAATAATGGTGGCCACACAAAATATTGACACTTTGGGCCCAATTTGGACATTTTAACTTAGGGGTGTACTCACTTTTGTCAGATACTGTATATACATTATATGGCAGGAACATATTATGTGGTAAATAGAGAGAGGGCAAGGAAAGGAACAAATGCAGAGAGAAGGGGAAGGGAGAGGAGAGAGTGGGAAGGGAGAGGTGAGAGAGGGGGAAGGGAGAGGTGAGAGGGGGAAGGGAGAGGAGAGAGGGGGAAGGGAGAGGAGAGGAGAGAGGGGGAGGGAGAGGTTAGAGGGTATTGGCTGTGGAGAACAAGATGAGAAGAAGTTGGTAATAATCACAGAATCGCAGAATAAGGTTAATAAAATATATAAAACTTTATTGATGATTAAAAAACCTCAATGGGGTAAATCTATAGAGAATAACACCTTCCAATAACTAGGTAATAATATTGGTAGCCCAATAATCAATCAGTATAATCACGTCCCTTTGGGTAATGATCCATGACATGAAATTAATTTATCCATGGGTTGTTCTGATTACATTTAGTTGATATAATAAAAATTGCAGCAAGTTGTCAGTGAAAGGCAAAGCGCCTGAACGGACTCGGCACAATGAAATCTTAGTAGCCATGTTGGCAGAGAGTCATGCAGAGCAGAGATGGGGGAGTTGGCAGAAGTAAAGATGAACTTCTAGAAATGGGATCACTTGGCTAAGCTTGTCATTCAGGGGGATAAAGTTCTGGTTGTGGAAGAAAAACTCTGATATAAGGCAGCAGAGAGCCGGCTATGAGATGTCCGTCTCTCCTTGGGATTGCTGATGGATCGGGTTCTGTTCTTATACAAGATAATGTCAGCAACATTGAGAAAGCAATTGCAGAGAGATGCAGCAAGAAGAGAGAGACACTGGGACCTGGGAATGTCGTATATATGAGAAATAGAGCCGCATCACTTTATTACATCCAAGGAGAGGAGAGAGAGAGTGCGGGAAAAAGAGAGAAAATGCAAGAAAAGGAGAGTGTAGGGGGAGGAGAGAGAGGTTGGAGAGTAGTATGGAGGATGGAGAGGAGTATGGAAAGGAGTATAGAGGATGGAGAGGAGTATGGATAGGAGTGGAGGATGGAGAGGAGTATGGAGAGCAGTATGGAGGATGGAGAGCAGTATGGAGGATGGACAGTAGTATGGAGGATGGAGAGAAGTATGGAGGATGGAGAGCAGTATGGAGGATGGAGAGCAGTATGGAGGATGGAGAGCAGTATGGAGGATGGAGAGTAGTGTGGATGATGGAGAAGAGTATGGAGGATGGAGAGGAGTGGAGTATGGAGGATGGAGAGGAGTATGGAGGATGGAGAGTAGTATGGAGTATGGAGAATGGAGAGTAGTATGGAGGATGGAGAGGAGTACGGAGGATGGAGAGGATTATGGAGGATGGAGAGTAGAATGGAGAGGAGTATGAAGGATGGAGAGTAGTATGGAGGATGGAGAGGAGTATGGAGGATGGAGAGTAGTAGGACAGCAGTAAGAGGACGATGCGGTCTCTTTCTCTGTATTAGTGATTATTCCATTCGGCTTTTATTGATGAGAAACTTTAGAAAATGTCTTTTCTCCGCTATGAACGAGTCCTAATAATGATTCGGATCCTCATCATCATCATAGTAAGTATTGATAATATTGGGAAGTGCGGAATCCTACAGAGGGAGAAGAGAGAATTCACAATGGGAGGCGACCATTATATCCATGAAGAGTAGAAGACTTTCCTTTAGAGGGTTGCAGAGAAATCCGAGGTGTCGGTGAGGACATCCTCTATACATGGAAGAGGTCCAGCAGACCCAACACCGGGACACAATCACCAGACAAATCTCTGGCCGTCTACAAGAGATAATTGTACAATTACACCGAGATATTACATTGTATACATTCCATGAAATGTTTCATCAATACATATATATGTGAATGTGATGTGTATTTGCCAAGTTGTCTCCAGTGGTAATGAGGATGGAGGAGATGATGATGAGGTCACTGACGTGACTTGGTTGCCGGATAGAGCAGAGGAGGAAGGTGAAGCACAACCCCAACGAGGCAGCCATCATGGAAGAGTAGAGAGCAGCCCCCCTATTCCATCACATTGTGGAGCTGTCATCTCCCGGCCCACTTCCCACAGCTCAGCTGTCTGGACCTTTTTTTATTACATGTGCAGCCGATCGCACTGTTGCAATTTGAAACTTTTTCTCAGGCACATCAAGCATGGCAAAAACACCAACAATTTGGGTACCACATGCTTGACAAGGCATTTAACCTCCCACCACTCAGCCTATTGGCAAGAGCACCAAAGTCTGCCAAAGAGACACCAGAATTTATCCAACAAATCTCTAATCTTGTTCCCAGTGCACTACATTGTGACCTCATCATACAGATTGGCTCCCCAAGCCATTATTTATAAAGGAAAAAAATGACATTTAAATAGTTTTTCCTGCAAGCTTTCTTTTATAAATGTCAGTTTTGCTGCAGCAGGTTCTATACAGGGTACAGATGGGCCACTTTACAGGCAGACTAAGGAAACCCCCCGGCACTATATTTAATCACATGCTGACCACCGCATGCACATTTACGTCGGCAGATTGGAACGGGCAGGCAAAGGGACGTACACATACATCTCATTGAATTTGCCGCCTAGCGGGCACATGCCCACCTTGGAAGTGTGCAAAAGAAAAAACAGTAAAGGCGCCTCTTAGTACACTGTATATTTAATGATATTTTTACATTAAATGCACTCACATTTGAAACTTTGTTAGTCCAGCTTAGGGAGCCTCAGTATAGGCATGCAAGATCGCGTCCTCCTGTATCACACAGTCTTATTCCTATCTTGCTGCCGGCTGGTCTGTTTGGTGTAAGCTTCCGGGATCAGTGATAATCCAGAACGAGGCTTGGACATCGCTGAGCAGTCGATTGGGAGGCTGGGACGCTGGAACGCAAATCCAACTGTATGTGCTGTACTGCAGTAAAGAAACGTGTTTCAGAGCATGCGCATTAGAGCGCGTTCCTTTCTCAAGCTAGGGAGATTACAATACATTGCAGCCTATTTAAGTGCTCTCATGGCACCGCCGCCTAATGGATACAATTGTAATTACAAGGAAAATCAAGGGAATGTATTGTTAAAAAGGCAGACAGAATGATTAATGTGTTTATGTTAGATAAATATAAAATATTCATACTATGCACCTAATGATTACTAATTTCTTATATACATACACTCAGGGCCAATGTTATTATAAAATGGTAGATATTTCTAATTCCTCGTTGATTCCACCAGGATTTAGGGCGTCCAAGGAATAAATCCAGAAGGTTTCTCTTTCACATAATCTATAGAACCTTTCAGAAACCTTATAGAAAGGTTCTATAGATTATGTGAAAGAGAAACCTTCTGGATTTATTCCTTGGACGCCCTAAATCCTGGTGGAATCAACGAGGAATTCGAAATATCTACCATTTTATAATAACATTGGCCCTGAGTGCACCACTTGCTTTATATTTAATTACATACCAAGAATTCTGGCATAACTTTGAGTTATATTACTGAAAAAATTATACCCTGACACGAGGAGTTGAGATTTATTTTAATACTATTTTTAATTTTTTTTTAATAATTTTACCATATATATATATATATAGATTTTTTAATTTCACTATTGTCAGTGTTATTATTATATACCATGCTCACATACATGTTCCCATAGGAATATTATTTATCCCCATACACCGCATATAGTTATCTGTCTTCTCATATAAAGTTTATTATTTTATAAACCATAATAGTTTACTCACATCCATTCATTATATTTGTTTGAACATCCGTAATGATATGCACAATAATATGTACAATAATCAGTCTAAAATGCACTGTTTAATTTTTAATTTAATCACTACATACACATAAACATCTCATGTATGTATATAAGAAATTAGTAATCATTAGGTGCATAGTATGAATATTTTATATTTATCTAACATAAACACATTAATCATTCCGTCTGCCTTTTTAACAATACATTCCCTTGATTTTCCTTGTAATTACAATTGTATCCATTAGGCGGCGGTGCCATGAGAGCACTTAAATAGGCTGCAATGTATTGTAATCTCCCTAGCTTGAGAAAGGAGCGCGCTCTAATGCGCATGCTCTGAAATGCGTTGCTTTACTGCAGTACAGCACATACAGGTGGATTTGCGTTCCAGCGTCCCAGCCTCCCAATCGACTGCTCGGCGATGTCCAAGCCTCGTTCTGGATTATCACTGATCCCGGAAGCTTACACCAAACAGACCAGCCGGCAGTAAGATAGGAATAAGACTGTGTAATACAGGAGGACGCGATCTTGCATGCCTATACTGAGGCTCCCTAAGCCGGACTAACAAAGTTTCAAATGTGAGTGCTTTTAATGTAAATATATCATTAAATATACAGTGTACTAAGAGGCACCTTTCCTGTTTTTTCTTTTGCATACTTGGAGCGGCTTCACCTCCCTTCTAAAGGCTGCCCTTCTCATAGACTGCTTGCATCTCACAGAGAGCGCATTGCTCAAAAGGACATTTTTCTGACAACATTGAGATATACTGTGAACAAGGTGACCTGCGCTGCTTGTTTTCTTTTTGTGTCCACCTTGGAAGTGTGCCTGCGGGTCCCGAAAACTTGATATTCGCCGGCAGGAATTGCGGATTTTGGCGAGGAGAGGCAGAACGGGGAAACAAGGCATTTCCCTGTTCTGCCTAGCAACATGACAAGGATCTACTGCTCCCAGTGATCGGGAGCAGTGATCTCTGTATGTTGTAGTGAGCCTATCCCCCCTACAGTTAGAACACATCCAGGAAACACACTTAACCCCTTTATCACCCCCTAGGGTTTAACCCCTTCGCTGCCAGTGACATTTATACAGTAATCAGTGGCTATTTGTATCTCTGGTCGCTGTATAATTGTTAATCGTCCCAAAATCGTGTCAAAAGTTTTCGATCTGCCTGCCGTAATGTCACAGTCCCGATAAAAATCACAGATTGCCACCATTACTAGTAAAAATAATAATAGTAAAAAAAATGCCATAAACCTATCCCCTATTTTGTAGACGCTATAACTTTTGCGCAAACCAATCAATATACGCTTATTGCGATTTTTATTACCAAAAATATGTATAAGAATACGTATCGGTCTAAACTGAGGAAGAAATTTGTTTTTTTATATATTTTTTGGGGATATTTATTATAGCAAAAAGTAAAAAATATTGCTTTTTTTCAAAAGAAAGCTCTATTTGTGGGAAGAAAAGGGCGTCAATTTTGTTTGGATACAACGTCACATGACCGCGATATTGTCAGTTAAAATAAAGCAGTGCTGAATCGCAAAAAATGCTCTGGTCAGGAAGGGGATAAATCCTTCCAGGGCTGAAGTGGTTAAAGGATTTTCTCTTTATTGTTTCACTTTGAGCATCATTAAAATCACTTCTTTAAAAAAGATTGTTTAAAAAAAAATGGCATTGATGTCCCCCAGGGCAGTACCCGGCCCCCATACCCTTTTTATGGCCATTTACTTGCATTGAAAGCCTTCTAAATGGGGACTTTTGCAGTTTTGGTCCCATAAACTACAATGGGGTTTGTCATTCGGGTCCAATTTTTTGTGATGTTTCAAAGTTCTGACATGAAAAGAACAAGAGGGTGTTTGGCCCATCACTAGTCACTACACACAATGCTCTGCAGTGGGAAGGGTGACACGTAATGCTCTGCAGTGGCATGGGTGACATGTAATGCTCTGCAGTGGCATGGGTGACATGTAATGCTCTTCAATGGGATAGGTGACATGTAATGCTCTGCAGTGGGATGGGTGACACGTAATGCTCTGCAGTGGGATGGGTGACACGTAATGCTCTGCAGTGGGATGGGTGACACGTAATGCTCTGCAGTGGGATGGGTGACACGTAATGCTCTGCAGTGGGATGGATGACATGTAATGCTCTGCAGTGGGATGGGTGACACGTAATGCTCTGCAGTAGGATGGGTGACATGTAATGCTCTGCAGTGGGATGGTTGACAGGTAATGCTCTGCAGTGGAATGAGTGACACGTAAAGCTCTGCAGTGGGATGGGTGACACATAATGCTCTGCAGTGGCATGGGTGACATGTAATTTTTTGCAGTGGGATGGGTGACATGTAATGCTCTGCAGTGGGATGGGTGACATGTAATGCTCTGCAGTGGGAAGGGTGACACGTAATGCTCTGCAGTGGCATGGGTGACATGTAATGCTCTGCAGTGGCATGGGTGACATGTAATGCTCTTCAATGGGATAGGTGACATGTAATGCTCTGCAGTGGGATGGGTGACACGTAATGCTCTGCAGTGGGATGGGTGACACGTAATGCTCTGCAGTGGGATGGGTGACACGTAATGCTCTGCAGTGGGATGGGTGACACGTAATGCTCTGCAGTGGGATGGATGACATGTAATGCTCTGCAGTGGGATGGGTGACACGTAATGCTCTGCAGTAGGATGGGTGACATGTAATGCTCTGCAGTGGGATGGTTGACAGGTAATGCTCTGCAGTGGAATGAGTGACACGTAAAGCTCTGCAGTGGGATGGGTGACACATAATGCTCTGCAGTGGCATGGGTGACATGTAATTGTCTGCAGTGGGATGGGTGACATGTAATGCTCTGCAGTGGGATGGGTGAGTTGTAATGCTCTGCAATGGGATGGGTGACATGTAATGCTCTGCAGTGGGATGGGTGAGTTGTAATGCTCTGCAATGGGATGGGTGACATGTAATGCTCTGCAGTGGGATGGGTGACATGTAATGCTCTGCAATGGGATGGGTGACATGTATTGCTCTGCAGTGGGATGGGTGACACGTAATGCTCTGCAGTGGGATGGGTGACATGTAATGCTCTGCAGTGGGATGGGTGACACGTAATGCTCTGCAGTGGGATGGGTGACACATAATGCTCTGCAGTGGGATGGGTGACATGTAATGCTCTGCAGTGGGATGGATGACATGTAATGCTCTGCAGTAGGATGGGTGACATGTAATGCTCTGCAGTGGGATGGTTGACAGGTAATTCTCTGCAGTGGAATGAGTGACACGTAATGCTTTGCAGTGGGATGGGTGACACGTAATTTTCTGCAGTGGGATGGGTGACATGTAATGCTCTGCAGTGGGTTGGGTGACAGGTAATGCTCTGCAGTGGGATGGGTGACACATAATGCTCTGCAGTGGCATGGGTGACATGTAATGCTCTGCAGTGGGATGGGTGACATGTAATGCTCTGCAGTGGGATGGGTGACATGTAATGCTCTGCAGTGGGATGGTTGACAGGTAATGCTCTGCAGTGGAATGAGTGACACGTAATGCTCTGCAGTGGGATGGGTGACACATAATGCTCTGCAGTGGCATGGGTGACATGTAATGCTCTGCAGTGGGATGGGTGACATGTAATGCTCTGCAGTGGGATGATTGACACATAATGCTCTGCAGTGGGATGGGTGACATATAATGCTCTGCAGTGGGATGGGTGACACATAATGCTCTGCAGTGGGATGGGTGTAACGTAATGCTCTGCAGTGGGATGGGTGACATGTAATGCTCTGCAGTGGGATGGGTGACACGTAATGCTCTGCAGTGGGATGGGTGACACGTAATGCTCTGCAGTGGGATGGGTGACACATAATGCTCTGCAGTGGGATGGATGACATGTAATGCTCTGCAGTGGGATGGGTGACACGTAATGCTCTGCAGTAGGATGGGTGACATGTAATGCTCTGCAGTGGGATGGTTGACAGGTAATGCTCTGCAGTGGAATGAGTGACACGTAATGCTCTGCAGTGGGATGGGTGACACATAATGCTCTGCAGTGGCATGGGTGACATGTAATTTTTTGCAGTGGGATGGGTGACATGTAATGCTCTGCAGTGGGATGGGTGACATGTAATGCTCTGCAGTGGGATGAGTGACACGTAATGCTCTGCAGTGGGATGGGTGACATATAATGCTCTGCAGTGGGATGGGTGACACATAATGCTCTGCAGTGGCATGGGTGACATGTAATTTTTTGCAGTGGGATGGGTGACATGTAATGCTCTGCAGTGGGATGGGTGACATGTAATGCTCTGCAGTGGGATGAGTGACACGTAATGCTCTGCAGTGGGATGGGTGACATATAATGCTCTGCAGTGGGATGGGTGACATGTAATGCTCTGCAGTGGGATGGGTGACACATAATGCTCTGCAGTGGGATGGGTGACATGTAATGCTCTGCAGTGGGATGGGTGACACGTAAAGCTCTGCAGTGGGATGGGTGACACGTAATGCTTTGCAGTGGGATGGGTGACACATAATTTTCTGCAGTGGGATGGGTGACACGTAATGCTCTGCAGTGGGATGGGTGACACGTAATGCTCTGCAGTGGGATGGGTGACACGTAATGCTCTACAGTGAGATGGGTGACGCGTAATGCTCTGCAGTGGGATGGGTGATATGTAATGTTCTGCAGTGGGATGGGTGACATGTAATGCTCTGCAGTGGGATGGGTGACACAGAATCTGCCAGGGGGCGCTGTCACTGATAGAGAGGAGACGGGGCAGAGGCGGGGCTCCAATCAGATGACAATGGAGGCAGAGCTGTAGCGGTGATCTGATGTGCGGTGCAGCCAGTGTGTCACTGCAGGCTTGTAGTACAATAGATGGGAGCGCGCATGCGCGGGTGCCCCTATCAGATCAGTGATGTGAAGGGGCACCGGTCACACAACAACACAGGAAGTGGGCAATACTGAGCAGAAATGAGGCCATTTAGAAGAGGAAAAGAACAGAAAGATTACTATTACTGGAATTCTATATTTAAGGATCAGAAAGAGAAAATAAAAGCTGAGAGTTCATATGACTTTACTCTGATATCATTCCATTCCGGACATTCTCTTTATATCCGGATCCGTGTATTACCTGAGAGGGGGAGGGGCTCCCACACAACATCTTCTTATATTCTTCTGTATATAGATACTTTCCAGCGTCCTCCACCCCTTCATAGAAGAATAAAATGAGAGTGTTAGAGGAGGAAATGTTGCTGTGATGATGGAGGGGAGGGGCTCATACTGTGCTCTGTAAGAAATGATGGAAAAGTGAGGGGCCCTCACCATGGCAGGGGCCACACACTCATGTCCATCCAACCATTGGGATAGCAGACTGTATGACTGGTGTGCTGGGCTGTCATGTGTACAGGATGAGAACACACATCTGATTGGCTCAGTTATACTGACACATTGGATGGACCTCGGGGATGGGGGGTTATTTCTCTGTAAAGGTAAAACCTTGTGGAAGGTTGTAGGACCTGACTAAGATTATTATTGGTGGATCTGATTTTCCCCATCCCCCATCTGTAATGATAAAACTTGGGATGAGGAATAAATTCTCCATCATCTGGGAAATCTGTGACTGGCCCAGGAAATCTCAATCATCTCTCTCATTATCTGTAGAACTACAGAGACCTCCAATGGGTTCTATAGAAATTGTATAGAATGTTTGTCACCCGTCCTTCCATTTTCATTACATTGCAGCCCGGGTGTCAGAAGACCTCCCAACAACGTCCCACCTCCATCATCTCATCACCATCCAATGTTGTCTACATTTTACTATTCACATTCTAATGCCGTGTACACACGGTCGGACTTTTTGTCTACAAAAGTCCAACGGACGCCGACGGACTAAAGCTGGCTGACAATTCGATTGTGTGTGTGCTTCCCCGGACTTTCAGCGGACTTTCAGCTGACTTTTCCAGCCTCAAATCTGACGGACTTTAGATTTGAAACATGCTTCAAATCTTTACGTCGTAACTACGCCGGACCCAGAAATCCGCTCGTCTGTGTGCTAGTCCGACGGACAAAAACCCACGCTAGGGTAGCTATTGGCTACTGGCTATCAACTTCCTTATTTTAGTCCGGTGTACGTCATCACGTACGAATCCGTCTGACTTTTGTGTGATCGTATGTAGGCAAGTCCGTTCGTAAGAAAGTCTGCCGCAAGTCCGCCAAAAGTCCGCCAAAAGTCTGTCGGACAGGCTGTCGGACTTTTGTAGCCAAAAAGTCCGACCGTGTGTACGCGGCATAAGACTTAGTATGTGTGTTACCTCCAATACAACAGATCTTACCTGTATCTATCCACAGAGAAGCCGGCATTCCGGAGGATCTCACAACGTCGTCTCACTTCTGACTCCGACATCTTCTCATCATCATCCAATATTATCAGCAGATGGGTCAGAGTTCGGTTTGTGGAGATAACGGAGCAAAGATCATCACAGCACCGTAATGTTACTTTACATTCCCAAACACTGGAGGGAGAAGAATGAAAGAGGTGAAATGTTCTTCCAGGGAGGGGCAGAAGTAAACACATCCAATGAATAATCAGTGGGCGGGGTCTTAGAGAATTAAATGTTTTTCCAGGGAGGGGCAGAAGTAGACACATCCAATGAATAATCAGTGGGCGGAGTCTTAGAGAGTGAAAAGTTCTTCCAGGGAGGGGCAGAAGTAGACACATCCAATGAATAATCAGTGGGTGGGGTCTTAGAGAATGAAATGTTCTTCCAGGGAGGGGCAGAAGTAGACACATCCAATGAATAATCAGTGGGTGGGGTCTTAGAGAATGAAATGTTTTTCCAGGGAGGGGCAGAAGTAGACACATCCAATGAATAATCAGTGGGCGGGGTCTTAGAGAATGAAATGTTCTTCCAGGGAGGGGCAGAAGTAGACACATCCAATGACATTTATATATATTTTATATCTCAGATTGAAATCTTCCCTTCCCCCTCCCCAGGAGCGGAGCTCGTCATTTCTGCTCTGCAATGCCTCCTGGGAGATTTGTGTCATCGATCGTCATCGCCGGGCCGTACCATCCCGTTATTTGTAAACTGGAAATGACATCATGCGAGGCGGCGGCCATTTATAAAAAGGGCAACCAGGCTTTTGTTGCCATGGTGACCAAATCTTCTTATACACAGTGATGTGTGGTGGGGGAGGGGCTGGAACATCTCATCTCTGATTACATACAAAGCCGGGGGGGCGGAGGGGACACACCATTAATAATCATTTATAATACAGGAATAGGAGGGGGCAGTTTTGTTGGGGCAATTTTGATGAGGCAATTTTGGGGCAATAAGATGGGTGCAGCTTTCATGGGTCAGTTTTGATGGGGGCAGTTTTGATGGGGCAATTTGATTGGACAGTTTTCATGGTGGCAGTTAATGGAGCAATTTTGATGGGGCAAGTTTGATGAGGGCAATAGGATGGGGCATTTTTATTGGGCAATATGATGGGGCAATTTTGATGGGTCTGTTTTGATGGGGGCAGTTTTGATGGGGCAATTTGATGGGGGTAGTATTATGGGGCAATTTTGATGGGGCAATTTTTATGGTGGAAATATAATGGGGCCATTTTGATGGGGAAGTTTTGATGGGGCAATAGGATGGATGAGGGCAGTTTTGATTGGGGCAGTTTAATGGGGCAGTTTTGATGAGGCAATAGGATAGGGCACTTTTGAGGGTGACAGTAGATTGGGGCTATAGGATGGGGCAGTTTTGATGGATGCAATATGATGGGCAATTTTGATGGGGGCAATTTTGATGGTATCAATACGATGGGGCAATTTGATGGGGGCAATTTGTTGGGGCAATTTTCATGGGGGAAATTTGATGGGGCAATATGATGTGGCAATTTTGATGGGGGCAATAGGATGGGGCAATTGTGATAGGGGCAGTATGATGGGGCAGTTTTGATGGGGCGATTTTGATAGGGGCAATTTGATGGAGGCAGTATTATGGGGCAACTTTGATGGAGGCAATAGGATGGGGCAGTTTTGATGGGGAAATTTTATTGGACAGTTTTGATGCAGCAGTTTGATGAGGGCAATCGGGTGGGGCAGTTTTGATGGGGCAATTTTGATGGTGCCATTTTGATGGTGGCAGTATGATGGGGCAGTTTTGATGGGGAAGTTTTGATGGGGTAGTTTTGATGGGGCAGTTTTGATAGGAACAGTTTTGATGGGGACAGTTTTGATGGGGCAATTTTATGGGACAGTTTTGATGGGGCAGGTTGATGAGGGCAATCGGATGGGGCAGTTTTGATGGAGCAGTTTTGATGGGGCAATTTTATTTGGCAGTTTTGATGGGGCAGTTTGATGAGGGCAAAAGAATGGAGCAGATTTTTGGGGGAAATTTTATGGGGCAGTTTGATGAGGGTAATAGGATGGGCAGTTTTGATGGGGGCAATAGGATGGGGCAATTTTGATGGGGGTAATAAGATGGTGGCAGTATGATGGGGCAATAGGATGGGGCAGTTTTGATTTGGCAATTTTGATGGTGGCAGTATGATGGGGCAGTTATGGTGGGGCAATTTTGATGGTGGCAGTAAAATAGGGCAATTTTGATGGGGCAATAGGATGGGGCAGTTTTTATGGGGCAATTTTGATAGTGGTAATATGATGGGGCAGTTTTGATGGGGCAATTTTGATGGAGGCAATTTTGATGGGGCAATTTGGTGGGGCAGCTTCTGCAAAAGGTAATTACTTTTTAAACAATGCTAATTGTAAATGATAAATGATTTCTGTACAGATGTTATATATATATATGATATGGGCATTCTCTGTATTGGTGCTTTAAGCACAAGAGACTCCATTTTGTTCTGACTGATGAAATGTGTTCTGTGATCTTCACCTCACACACAGACACATCTTCTACTAGAGGATCTCTCTGTCTCTACTCCCCCCTCCCCCCTCCAGGTTTTACTTTTACAATTGTTCTATTCTCCAGCTTTTAATAATATAATTCTATTTCTTAGCTTTTAATAACATCTCACACCTCCCCTTTCTTATCTATGTATAAAATAACATGTAATAATACATTTTTGCACGGAACGGACATTTTACACACAGTGATTGAGTCCTGTGAATCTCTTCCTGCAGCTTCACTATTAACTTTTGTTTTAGAGAAATAATTCCATAACAATATATGTACTGTATATATAATCTGCACAGAAACAAAAGATATCATTTACAATTATCATCTTTTATAAAGTAATTACCTTTTGCAGAAGATTTTTGTATTTCTAGATTTATAATCTTTGTAAATGTAGATAAACTTCCTGCTTCCTGGAGGGGGAGGGGAGGTTTCCATAGCTAAGGGGCGGAGACTTCCTCTGACACTGCTGTTGCTATGGAAACCCGATCTACAACCTATTACACGGCTCGTGCTGCTCTGAGCATGTGCGAGATCTGGAGGTGCATGCTGGGTAACCATGGAATACAGGAAGAGATACAGTCTGGCTTCAGATGCCCACACATAAGATGGCGGCGGCCTGCTGGGACTTACAAAAGTAAGAAAACAATGCTGCAAAAATACAAAGCGGACCTTGGATTACAGCGTACCTTTACTAGAATACATTCATCATGAGGATTATAGAGGAGTTTTATCTACAAAGTAACATTTCTCCCGGAGCTCCACTTTATATATACAAATGCCTTAAAAGTCCCCCTTAGGGGTATTTATTTTGTTTCTAACAAGTTTTTGGATGTGGCACCACTGAGAGGAAATCCTCACCGACTCCATTTCTACAATTACTGTATAAAGTTCTCAGTTTTCTGTATAAAGTGTATTAATACCAATTCATTATTCTGCAGCACATTGTTCCAGCACTGAGGTTGTGGTAGTAGCCAGTGTTTCCAACCCCCTGAAGTGAAATTTACTGGCAGAACACCAAAATTTACAAACGGCACCAATTTTTTACTAGCAAAAAACATGACATTTACTGACAGATCCACATTCTTTACTGGCACTGCAAAAATGTACCTAAAATGACTGCTTTTAGTGCTAAACAGTGCAATTATCAATATTTGAACTATAAACACATATCTAGTGCTATTAGCAATTTGTTTAAGTTAAACAAAAGTCAAAAAACATATTTCAGACGGCTCCAGCTTGGCGGCTCTGGTTTTATTCTATAGTCTCCACAGTCCACACATCTGTCTCTTACTGTAACCCCCATCCCGGTGGTTCTCCCACTCTTGACTCCTTTCTAGGATCCTCTCAGAGACTCACTGCAGACATGATAAAAGACAAGAGATGGTTAGAGTCTGCGGGCATACTGCAGGAGGTGGATGGAGGCTGTGGGCATACTACAGGAGGTGGATGAAGGCTGCGGGCATACTACAGGAGGTGGACGGAGGCTTCGGACATACTGCGGGAGGTGGGCACAGTCTGCGGGCATACTACAGGAGGTGGATGGAGTCTGCGGGCATACTGCAGGGGGTGGACAGAGTCTGCGGGCATACTACATGAGATGGATGGAGTCTGCGGGCATGCTGCAGGAGGTGGATAGAGGCTTCGGGCATACTGCAGGAGGTGGACAGAGTCTGCGAGCATACTGCAGGAGATGGACAGAGGCTGTGGGCATACTGCAGGAAGTGGACGGAGGCTGTGGGCACACTACAGGAGGTGGACAGAGGCTGCGGGCATACTACAGGAGGTGAACGGAGGCTGCGGGCATACTGCAGGAGGTGGATGGAGTCTGCGGGCATACTACAGGAGGTGGACGGAGGCTGCGGGCATACTGCAGTAGGTGGACAGAGGCTGCGGGCATACTGCAGGAGGTGGACAGAGGCTGCGGGCATACTGCAGGAGGTGGACGGAGGCTGCGGGCATACTGCAGGAGGTGGGCGGAGGCTGCGGGCATACTGCAGGAGGTGGATGGAGTCTGCGGGCATACTACAGGAGGTGGACGGAGGCTGCAGGCATACTACAGGAGGTGGACGGAGGCTGCGGGCATACTGCAGGAGGTGGAAGGAGTCTGCGGGCATACTACAGGAGGTGGACGGAGGCTGTGGGCATACTGCAGGAGGTGGACAGAGGCTACGGGCATACTGCAGGAGGTGGACAGAGGCTACGGGCATACTGCAGGAGGTGGACGGAGGCTGCGGGCATACTGCAGGAGGTGGACAGAGGCTGCGGGCATACTGCAGGAGGTGGACGGAGGCTGCGGGCATACTGCAGGAGGTGGGCAGAGGCTGCAGGCATACTGCAGGAGGTGGGCAGAGGCTGCGGGCATACTGCAGGAGGTGGACAGTGTCCGTGGACATACTACAGAAGGTGGACGGAAGCTGCGGGTATACTACAGGAGGTGGACGAGGCTGCGGGCATACTACAGGAGATGGACGGAGGCTGGGGGCATACTGCATGAGGTGGGCACAGTCTGCGGGCATACTGCATGAGGTGGATGGAATCTGCGGGCATACTGCAGTAGGTGGATAGAGGCTTCGGGCATACTGCAGGAGGTGGATGGAGGCTGCGAGCATACTACAGAAGGTGGATGGAGGCTGCGGGCATACTGAAGGAGGTGGACAGAGGCTGCGGGCATACTACAGAAGGTGGGCGGAGGCTGCGAGAATACTGCAGGAGGTGAATGGAGGTTGCAGGCATACTACAGGAGGTGGACGGAGGCTGCGGGCATACTACAGGAGGTGGACGGAGGCTGCGGGCATACTACAGGAGGTAGACAGAGGCTGCGGGCATACTACAGAAGGTGGGTGGAGGCTGCGGGCATACTGCAGGAGGTGGACGGAGGCTGCGGGCATACTGCAGTAGGTGGATGGAGGCTGCGGGCATACTGCGGGAGGTGGATGGAGGCTGCAGGAATACGGCAGGAGGTGAATGTAGGCTGCGGGAATACTGCAGGAGGTGGACAGAGGCTGCGAGCATTCTGCAGGAGGTGGACGGAGGCTGCGGGAATATTGCAGGAGGTGGACAGAGGCTGCGAGCATGACACAGGAGGTGGATGGAGGCTGCGGGCATACTGCAGGAGGTGGACGGAGGCTGCGGGCATACTGCAGGAGGTGGACGGAGGCTGCGGGCATACTGCAGGAGGTGGACGGAGGCTGCGGGCATACTGCAGGAGGTGGACGGAGGCTGCGGGCATACTGCAGGAGGTGGACGGAGGCTGTGGGCATACTGCAGGAGGTGGATGGAGGCTGCAGGCACACTGCAGGAGGTGGACAGAGGCTGCGGGCATACTACAGGAGGTGGACGGAGGCTGCGGGCATACTGCAGGAGGTGGGCGGAGGCTGCAGGCATACTGCAGGAGGTGGGCAGAGGCTGCGGGCATACTGCAGGAGGTGGACAGTGTCCGCGGAGATACTACAGAAGGTGGACGGAAGCTGCGGGTATACTACAGGAGGTGGACGAGGCTGCGGGCATACTACAGGAGGTGGACGGAGGCTGCGGGCATACTGCAGGAGGTGGACGGAGGCTGCGGGCATACTGCAGGAGGTGGACGGAGGCTGCGGGCATACTACAGGAGGTGGACGGAGGCTGCGGGTATATACTACAGGAGGTGGACGGAGGCTGCGGGCATACTACAGGAGGTGGACGGAGGCTGCGGGCATATTGCAGGAGGTGGATGGAGGCTGCGGGCATACTACAGGAGGTGGACGGAGGCTGCGGGTATACTACAGAAGGTGGACGGAGGCTTCGGACATACTGCAGGAGGTGGACGGAGGCTGTGGGCATACTACAGGAGGTGGATGGAGGCTGCGGGCATACTACAGGAGGTGGACGGAGGCTGCGGGCATACTGCAGGAGGTGGACAGAGGCTGCGGGCATACTGCAGGAGGTGGACAGAGGCTGCGGGCATACTGCAGGAGGTGGACAGAGGCTGCGGGCATACTGCAGGAGGTGGACAGAGGCTGCGGGCATACTGCAGGAGGTGGACGGAGGCTAGTGGGCATACTACAGGAGGTGGATGGAGGCTGCGGGCATACTACAGGAGGTGGACAGAGGCTGCGGGCATACTGCAGGAGGTGGACAGAGGCTGCGGGCATACTGCAGGAGGTGGACGGAGGCTAGTGGGCATACTGCAGGAGGTGGATAGAGGCTGTGGGCATACTGGAGGAGGTGGACGGAGGCTGCGGGCATGCTGCAGGAGGTGGATGGAGGCTGCGGGCATACTGCAGGAGGTGGATGGAGGCTACGGACATACTGCAGGAGGTGGACAGAGGCTGCAGGCATACTGAAGGACGTGGGCGGAGGTTGCGGGCATACTGCAGTAGGTGGGCGGAGGCTGCGGGCATACTGCAGGAGGTGGGCACAGTCTGCGGGCATACTGCATGAGGTGGATGGAATCTGCGGGCATACTGCAGTAGGTGGATAGAGGCTTCGGGCATACTGCAGCAGGTGGATAGAGGCTGCGGGCACACTGCCAGAGGTGGGTGGAGGCTGTGGGCATACTGCAGGAGGTGGACGGAGGCTGCGGGCATACTGCAGGAGGTGGATGGAGGCTGCAGGAATATGGCAGGAGGTGAATGTAGGCTGCGGGAATACTGCAGGAGGTGGACAGAGGCTGCGAGCATTCTGCAGGAGGTGGACGGAGGCTGCGGGAATATTGCAGAAGGTGGACAGAGGCTGCGAGCATGAAACAGGAGGTGGGCGGAGGCTGCAGGCATACTGCAGGAGGTGGGCGGAGGCTGCGGGCATACTGCAGGAGGTGGACGGAGGCTGCGGGCATACTACAGGAGGTGGATGGAGGTTGCGGGCATATTGAAGGAGGTGGACGGAGGCTGCGGGCACACTACAGAAGTTGGGCGGAGGCTGCGAGAATACTGCAGGAGGTGAATGGAGGTTGCGGACATACTACAGGAGGTGGACGGAGGCTGCGGGCATATTGCAGGAGGTGGATGGAGGCTGCGGGCATACTACAGGAGGTGGACGGAGGCTGCGGGCATACTACAGGAGGTGGACGGAGGCTGCAGGCATACTACAGAAGGTGGACGTAGGCTTTGGACATACTGCAGGAGGTGGACGGAGGCTGCGGGCATACTACAGGAGGTGGATGGAGGCTGCGGGCATACTACAGGAGGTGGACGGAGGCTGCGGGCATATTGCAGGAGGTGGACAGAGGCTGCGGGCATACTGCAGGAGGTGGATTGAGGCTGCGGGCATACTGAAGGAGGTGGATGGAGGCTGCGGGCATACTACAGAAGTTGGGCGGAGGCTGCGAAAATACTGCAGGAGGTGAATGGAGGTTGCGGGCATACTACAGGAGGTGGACGGAGGCTGCGGGCATACTGCAGGAGGTGGGCGGAGGCTGCAGGCATACTGCAGGAGGTGGGCGGAGGCTGCGGGTATACTGCAGGAGGTGGATGGAGGCTGCGGGCATACTGCAGGAGGTGGATGGAGGCTGCGGGCATACTGCAGGAGGTGGATGGAGGCTGCGGGCATACTGCAGGAGGTGGATGGAGGCTGCGGGCATACTGCAGGAGGTGGATGAAGGCTGGGGGCATACTAAAGAAGGTGGATGGAGTCTGCAGACATACTGCAGGAGGTGGACAGAGGCTGCAGGCATACTACAGGAGGTGGGCGGAGGTTGCGGGCATACTACAGAGGTTGGGCGGAGACTGCGGACATACTGCAGGAGGTGGACAAAGTCTGCGGGCATACTGCAGGAGGTGGACAGAGGCAGCGGGCATACTACAGGAGGTGGGCGGAGGCTGCGGGCATACTACAGGAGGTGGGCGGAGGCTGCGGGCATACTGCAGGAGGTGGACAGAGGCTGCGGGCATACTACATTAGGTGGACGGAGGCTGCGGGTATACTACAGGAGGTGGACGGAGGCTGCGGACATACTGCAGGAGGTGGATGGAGGCTGCGGGTATACTACAGGATGTGGACGGAGGCTGCGGACATACTGCAGGAGGTGGATGGAGGCTGCGGTATACTACAGTAGGTGGATAGAGGCTTCGGGCATACTGCAGGAGGTGGATGGAGGCTGCGAGCATACTACAGAAGGTGGATGGAGGCTGCGGGCATACTGAAGGAGGTGGACGGAGGCTGCGGGCATACTACAGAAGTTGGGCGGAGGCTGCGAGAATACTGCAGGAGGTGAATGGAGGTTGCGGGCATACTACAGGAGGTGGACGGAGGCTGCGGGCATACTACAGGAGGTGGACGGAGGCTGCGGGCATACTACAGGAGGTGGACGGAGGCTGCGGGCATACTACAGGAGGTGGACAGAGGCTGCGGGCATACTACAGGAGGTAGACAGAGGCTGCGGGCATACTACAGAAGGTGGGTGGAGGCTGCGGGCATACTGCAGGAGGTGGACGGAGGCTGCGGGCATACTGCAGTAGGTGGATGGAGGCTGCGGGCATACTGCGGGAGGTGGATGGAGGCTGTAGGAATACGGCAGGAGGTGAATGTAGGCTACGGGAATACTGCAGGAGGTGGACAGAGGCTGCGAGCATTCTGCAGGAGGTGGACGGAGGCTGCGGGAATATTGCAGGAGGTGGACAGAGGCTGCGAGCATGACACAGGAGGTGGATGGAGGCTGCGGGCATACTGCAGGAGGTGGACGGAGGCTGCGGGCATACTGCAGGAGGTGGACGGAGGCTGCGGGCATACTGCAGGAGGTGGACGGAGGCTGCGGGCATACTGCAGGAGGTGGACGGAGGCTTTGGGCATACTGCAGGAGGTGGATGGAGGCTGCAGGCACACTGCAGGAGGTGGACAGAGGCTGCGGGCATACTACAGGAGGTGGACGGAGGCTGCGGGCATACTGCAGGAGGTGGGCGGAGGCTGCAGGCATACTGCAGGAGGTGGGCGGAGGCTGCAGGCATACTGCAGGAGGTGGACAGTGTCCGCGGACATACTACAGAAGGTGGACGGAAGCTGCGGGTATACTACAGGAGGTGGACGAGGCTGCGGGCATACTACAGGAGGTGGACGGAGGCTGCGGGCATACTGCAGGAGGTGGACGGAGGCTGCGGGCATACTGCAGGAGGTGGATGGAGGCTGCGGGCATACTACAGGAGGTGGATGGAGGCTGCGGGTATATACTACAGGAGGTGGACGGAGGCTGCGGGCATACTACAGGAGGTGGACGGAGGCTGCGGGCATATTGCAGGAGGTGGATGGAGGCTGCGGGCATACTACAGGAGGTGGACGGAGGCTGCGGGTATACTACAGAAGGTGGACGGAGGCTTCGGACATACTGCAGGAGGTAGACGGAGGCTGCAGGCATACTACAGGAGGTGGATGGAGGCTGCGGGCATACTGCAGGAGGTGGACAGATGCTGTGGGCATACTGCAGGAGGTGGACAGAGGCTGCGGGCATACTGCAGGAGGTGGACGGAGGCTGCGGGCATACTGCAGGAGGTGGATGGAGGCTGTGGGCATACTGGAGGAGGTGGACGGAGGCTGCGGGCATGCTGCAGGAGGTCGATGGAGGCTGCGGGCATACTACAGGAGGTGGATGGAGGCTACGGACATACTGCAGGAGGTGGACAGAGGCTGCAGGCATACTGAAGGACGTGGGCGGAGGCTGCGGGCATACTGCAGTAGGTGGGCGGAGGCTGCGGGCATACTGCAGGAGGTGGGCACAGTCTGCGGGCATACTGCATGAGGTGGATGGAATCTGCGGGCATACTGCAGTAGGTGGATAGAGGCTTCGGGCATACTGCAGCAGGTGGATAGAGGCTGCGGGCACACTGCCAGAGGTGGGTGGAGGCTGTGGGCATACTGCAGGAGGTGGACGGAGGCTGTGGGCATACTGCAGGAGGTGGATGGAGGCTGCAGGAATATGGCAGGAGGTGAATGTAGGCTGCGGGAATACTGCAGGAGGTGGACAGAGGCTGCGAGCATTCTGCAGGAGGTGGACGGAGGCTGCGGGAATATTGCAGGAGGTGGACAGAGGCTGCGAGCATGAAACAGGAGGTGGGCGGAGGCTGCAGGCATACTGCAGGAGGTGGGCGGAGGCTGCGGGCATACTACAGGAGGTGGATGGAGGTTGCGGGCATATTGAAGGAGGTGGACGGAGGCTGCGGGCACACTACAGCAGTTGGGCGGAGGCTGCGAGAATACTGCAGGAGGTGAATGGAGGTTGCGGACATACTACATGAGGTGGACGGAGGCTGCGGGCATACTACAGGAGGTGGACGAGGCTGCGGGCATACTACAGGAGGTGGACGGAGGCTGCGGGCATACTGCAGGAGGTGGACGGAGGCTGCGGGCATACTGCAGGAGGTGGATGGAGGCTGCGGGCATACTACAGGAGGTGGATGGAGGCTGCGGGTATATACTACAGGAGGTGGACGGAGGCTGCGGGCATACTACAGGAGGTGGACAGAGGCTGCGGGCATATTGCAGGAGGTGGATGGAGGCTGCGGGCATACTACAGGAGGTGGACGGAGGCTGCGGGTATACTACAGAAGGTGGACGGAGGCTTCGGACATACTGCAGGAGGTAGACGGAGGCTGCAGGCATACTACAGGAGGTGGATGGAGGCTGCGGGCATACTGCAGGAGGTGGACAGATGCTGTGGGCATACTGCAGGAGGTGGACAGAGGCTGCGGGCATACTGCAGGAGGTGGACGGAGGCTGCAGGCATACTGCAGGAGGTGGATGGAGGCTGTGGGCATACTGGAGGAGGTGGACGGAGGCTGCGGGCATGCTGCAGGAGGTCGATGGAGGCTGCGGGCATACTACAGGAGGTGGATGGAGGCTACGGACATACTGCAGGAGGTGGACAGAGGCTGCAGGCATACTGAAGGACGTGGGCGGAGGCTGCGGGCATACTGCAGTAGGTGGGCGGAGGCTGCGGGCATACTGCAGGAGGTGGGCACAGTCTGCGGGCATACTGCATGAGGTGGATGGAATCTGCGGGCATACTGCAGTAGGTGGATAGAGGCTTCGGGCATACTGCAGCAGGTGGATAGAGGCTGCGGGCACACTGCCAGAGGTGGGTGGAGGCTGTGGGCATACTGCAGGAGGTGGACGGAGGCTGTGGGCATACTGCAGGAGGTGGATGGAGGCTGCAGGAATATGGCAGGAGGTGAATGTAGGCTGCGGGAATACTGCAGGAGGTGGACAGAGGCTGCGAGCATTCTGCAGGAGGTGGACGGAGGCTGCGGGAATATTGCAGGAGGTGGACAGAGGCTGCGAGCATGAAACAGGAGGTGGGCGGAGGCTGCAGGCATACTGCAGGAGGTGGGCGGAGGCTGCGGGCATACTACAGGAGGTGGATGGAGGTTGCGGGCATATTGAAGGAGGTGGACGGAGGCTGCGGGCACACTACAGAAGTTGGGCGGAGGCTGCGAGAATACTGCAGGAGGTGAATGGAGGTTGCGGACATACTACATGAGGTGGACGGAGGCTGCGGGCATATTGCAGGAGGTGGATGGAGGCTGCGGGCATACTACAGGAGGTGGACGGAGGCTGCAGGCATACTACAGAAGGTGGACGTAGGCTTTGGACATACTGCAGGAGGTGGACGGAGGCTGCGGGCATACTACAGGAGGTGGATGGAGGCTGCGGGCATACTACAGGAGGTGGACGGAGGCTGCGGGCATATTGCAGGAGGTGGACAGAGGCTGCGGGCATATTGCAGGAGGTGGACAGAGGCTGCGGGCATACTGCAGGAGGTGGATGGAGGCTGCGGGCATACTGAAGGAGGTGGATGGAGGCTGCGGGCATACTGAAGGAGGTGGATGGAGGCTGCGGGCATACTACAGAAGTTGGGCGGAGGCTGCGAAAATACTGCAGGAGGTGAATGGAGGTTGCGGGCATACTACAGGAGGTGGACGGAGGCTGCGGGCATACTGCAGGAGGTGGGCGGAGGCTGCGGGTATACTGCAGGAGGTGGATGGAGGCTGCGGGCATACTGCAGGAGGTGGATGGAGGCTGCGGGCATACTGCAGGAGGTGGATGAAGGCTGGGGGCATACTAAAGAATGTGGATGGAGTCTGCAGACATACTGCAGGAGGTGGACAGAGGCTGCAGGCATACTACAGGAGGTGGGCGGAGGTTGCGGGCATACTACAGAGGTTGGGCGGAGACTGCGGACATACTGCAGGAGGTGGACAAAGTCTGCGGGCATACTGCAGGAGGTGGACAGAGGCAGCGGGCATACTACAGGAGGTGGGCGGAGGCTGCGGGCATACTGCAGGAGGTGGACAGAGGCTGCGGGCATACTACATTAGGTGGACGGAGGCTGCGGACATACTGCAGGAGGTGGATGGAGGCTGCGGGTATACTACAGGATGTGGACGGAGGGTGCGGACATACTGCAGGAGGTGGATGGAGGCTGCGGGTATACTACAGAATGTGGACAGAGTCTGCGGACATACTGCAGGAGGTGGATGGAGGCTGCGGGCATACTGCAGAAGGTGGACGGAGACTGCGGACATACTGCAGGAGGTGGACAGAGTCTGCGGGCATACTGCAGGAGGTGGACAGAGGCTGTGGGCATACTACATTAGGTGGACGGAGGCTGCGGGCATACTGCAGGAGGTGGATGGAGTCTGCAATCATACTGCAGGAGATGGATGGAGGCTGCGGGTATACCGCAGGAGGTGGATGGAGGCTGCGGGCATGACACAGGAGGTGGACGGAGGCTGCAGGCATACTGCAGGAGGTGGATGGAGGCTATGGGCATACTGCAGGAGGGGGATGGAGGCTGCGGGCATACTGCAGGAGGTGGATGGAGGCTGCAGACATACTGCAGGAGGTGGACAGAGGCTGCGGGCATACTGAAGGATGTGGGCGGAGGCTGCGGGCATACTGCAGGAGGTGGGGGGAGGCTGCGGGCATACTGCATGAGGTGGATGGAATCTGCGGGCATACTGCAGTAGGTGGATGGAGGCTTCAGGCATACTACAGGAGGTGGACGGAGGCTGCGGGCATATTGCAGGAGGTGGATGGAGGCTGCGGGCATACTACAGGAGGTGGACGGAGGCTGCAGGTATACTACAGAAGGTGGACGTAGGCTTTGGACATACTGCAGGAGGTGGACGGAGGCTGCGGGCATACTGCAGGAGGTGGATGGAGGCTGCGGGCATACTACAGGAGGTGGACGGAGGCTGCGGGTATATACTACAGGAAGTGGACGGAGGCTGCGGGCATACTACAGGAGGTGGATGGAGGCTGTGGGCATACTACAGGAGGTGGATGGAGGCTGCGGGCATACTACAGGAGGTGGATGGAGGCTGCGGGCATACTACAGGAGGTGGACAGAGGCTGCGGGCATGACACAGGAGGTGGATGGAGGCTGCGGGCATACTGCAGGAGGTGGATGGAGGCTGCGGGCATACTGCAGAAGGTGGACGGAGACTGCGGACATACTGCAGGAGGTGGACAGAGTCTGCGGGCATACTGCAGGAGGTGGACAGAGGCTGTGGGCATACTACATTAGGTGGACGGAGGCTGCGGGCATACTGCAGGAGGTGGATGGAGTCTGCAATCATACTGCAGGAGATGGATGGAGGCTGCGGGTATACCGCAGGAGGTGGATGGAGGCTGCGGGCATGACACAGGAGGTGGACGGAGGCTGCAGGCATACTGCAGGAGGTGGATGGAGGCTATGGGCATACTGCAGGAGGGGGATGGAGGCTGCGGGCATACTGCAGGAGGTGGATGGAGGCTGCAGACATACTGCAGGAGGTGGACAGAGGATGCGGGCATACTGAAGGATGTGGGCGGAGGCTGCGGGCATACTGCAGTAGGTGGGCGGAGGCTGCGGGCATACTGCATGAGGTGGATGGAATCTGCGGGCATACTGCAGTAGGTGGATGGAGGCTTCAGGCATACTACAGGAGGTGGACGGAGGCTGCGGGCATATTGCAGGAGGTGGATGGAGGCTGCGGGCATACTACAGGAGGTGGACGGAGGCTGCAGGTATACTACAGAAGGTGGACGTAGGCTTTGGACATACTGCAGGAGGTGGACGGAGGCTGCGGGCATACTGCAGGAGGTGGATGGAGGCTGCGGGCATACTACAGGAGGTGGACGGAGGCTGCGGGTATATACTACAGGAAGTGGACGGAGGCTGCGGGCATATTGCAGGAGGTGGATGGAGGCTGTGGGCATACTACAGGAGGTGGATGGAGGCTGCGGGCATACTACAGGAGGTGGATGGAGGCTGCGGGCATACTACAGGAGGTGGACGAGGCTGCGGGCATACTACAGGAGGTGGACGGAGGCTGCGGGCATACTGCAGGAGGTGGACGGAGGCTGCGGGCATACTGCAGGAGGTGGACGGAGGCTGCGGGCATACTGCAGGAGGTGGATGGAGGCTGCGGGCATACTACAGGAGGTGGACGGAGGCTGCGGGTATATACTATAGGAGGTGGACGGAGGCTGCGGGCATACTACAGGAGTTGGACGGAGGCTGCGGGCATACTACAGGAGGTGGACAGAGGCTGCGGGCATATTGCAGGAGGTGGATATAGGATGCGGGCATACTACAGGAGGTGGGCGGAGACTGCGAGCATACTGCAGGAGGTGGACGGTGTCCGTGGGCATACTACAGAAGGTGGATAGAGGCTGCGGGCATACTGCAGGAGGTGGATGGAGGCTGCGGGCATACTGCAGCAGGTGGATAGAGGCTGCGGGCACACTGCCGGAGGTGGGTGGAGGCTTCGGGCATACTGGAGGAGGTGGACAGAGGCTGCGGGCATACTGCAGGAGGTGGATGGAGGCTGCAGGAATACTGCAGGAGGTGGACAGAGGCTGCGAGCATTCTGCAGGAGGTGGACGGAGGCTGCGGGCATACTGCAGGAGGTGGACGGAGGCTGCGGGCATACTGCAGGAGGTGGACGGAGGCTGTGGGCATACTGCAGGAGGTGGATGGAGGCTGCAGGCATACTGCAGGAGGTGGACAGAGGCTGCGGGCATACTACAGGAGGTGGACGGGGGCTGCGGGCATACTGCAGGAGGTGGGCGGAGGCTGCAGGCATACTGCAGGAGGTGGGCAGAGGCTGCGGGCATACTGCCGGAGGTGGACAGTGTCCGCGGACATACTACAGAAGGTGGACGGAAGCTGCGGGTATACTACAGGAGGTGGACGAGGCTGCGGGCATACTACAGGAGGTGGACGGAGGCTGCGGGCATACTGCAGGAGGTGGGCACAGTCTGCGGGCATACTGCATGAGGTGGATGGAATCTGCGGGCATACTGCAGTAGGTGGATAGAGGCTTCGGGCATACTGCAGGAGGTGGACGGAGGCTGCAAGCATACTACAGAAGGTGGATGGAGGCTGCGGGCATACTGAAGGAGGTGGACGGAGGCTGCGGGCATACTACAGAAGTTGGGCGGAGGCTGCGAGAATACTGCAGGAGGTGAATGGAGGTTGCGGGCATACTACAGGAGGTGGACAGAGGCTGCGGGCATACTACAGGAGGTGGACAGAGGCTGCGGGCATACTACAGGAGGTAGACAGAGGCAGCAGGCATACTACAGAAGGTGGGTGGAGGCTGCGGGCATACTGCAGGAGGTGGACGGAGGCTGCGGGCATACTGCAGTAGGTGGATGGAGGCTGCGGGCATACTGCGGGAGGTGGATGGAGGCTGCAGGAATATGGCAGGAGGTGAATGTAGGCTGCGGGAATACTGCAGGAGGTGGACAGAGGCTGCGAGCATTCTGCAGGAGGTGGACGGAGGCTGCGGGATTATTGCAGGAGGTGGACAGAGGCTGCGAGCATGACACAGGAGGTGGATGGAGGCTGCGGGAATACTGCAGGAGGTGGACGGAGGCTGCGGGCATACTGCAGGAGGTGGACGGAGGCTGCGGGCATACTGCAGGAGGTGGACGGAGGCTGCGGGCATACTGCAGGAGGTGGACGGAGGCTGCGGGCATAGTGCAGGAGGTGGACGGAGGCTGCGGGCATAGTGCAGGAGGTGGACGGAGGCTGCGGGCATAGTGCAGGAGGTGGACGGAGGCTGCGGGCATACTGCAGGAGGTGGATGGAGGCTGCGGGCATACTGCAGGAGGTGGATGGAGGCTACGGACATACTGCAGGAGGTGGACAGAGGCTGCAGGCATACTGAAGGACGTGGGCGGAGGCTGCGGGCATACTGCAGTAGGTGGGCGGAGGCTGCGGGCATACTGCAGGAGGTGGGCACAGTCTGCGGGCATACTGCATGAGGTGGATGGAATCTGCGGGCATACTGCAGTAGGTGGATAGAGGCTTCGGGCATACTGCAGCAGGTGGATAGAGGCTGCGGGCACACTGCCGGAGGTGGGTGGAGGCTGTGGGCATACTGCAGGAGGTGGACGGAGGCTGCGGGCATACTGCAGGAGGTGGATGGAGGCTGCGGGCATACTGCAGGAGGTGGATGGAGGCTACGGACATACTGCAGGAGGTGGACAGAGGCTGCAGGCATACTGAAGGACGTGGGCGGAGGCTGCGGGCATACTGCAGTAGGTGGATAGAGGCTTTGGGCATACTGCAGCAGGTGGATAGAGGCTGCGGGCACACTGCCGGACGTGGGTGGAGGCTGTGGGCATACTGCAGGATGTGGGCAGAGGCTGCGGGCATACTGCCGGAGGTGGACAGTGTCCGCGGACATACTACAGAAGGTGGACGGAAGCTGCGGGTATACTACAGGAGGTGGACGAGGCTGCGGGCATACTACAGGAGGTGGACGGAGGCTGCGGGCATACTGCAGGAGGTGGGCACAGTCTGCGGGCATACTGCATGAGGTGGATGGAATCTGCGGGCATACTGCAGTAGGTGGATAGAGGCTTCGGGCATACTGCAGGAGGTGGACGGAGGCTGCAAGCATACTACAGAAGGTGGATGGAGGCTGCGGGCATACTGAAGGAGGTGGACGGAGGCTGCGGGCATACTACAGAAGTTGGGCGGAGGCTGCGAGAATACTGCAGGAGGTGAATGGAGGTTGCGGGCATACTACAGGAGGTGGACAGAGGCTGCGGGCATACTACAGGAGGTGGATGGAGGCTGCGGGATTATTGCAGGAGGTGGACAGAGGCTGCGAGCATGACACAGGAGGTGGATGGAGGCTGCGGGAATACTGCAGGAGGTGGACGGAGGCTGCGGGCATACTGCAGGAGGTGGACGGAGGCTGCGGGCATACTGCAGGAGGTGGACGGAGGCTGCGGGCATACTGCAGGAGGTGGACGGAGGCTGCGGGCATACTGCAGGAGGTGGACGGAGGCTGCGGGCATAGTGCAGGAGGTGGACGGAGGCTGCGGGCATAGTGCAGGAGGTGGACGGAGGCTGCGGGCATACTGCAGGAGGTGGATGGAGGCTGCGGGCATACTGCAGGAGGTGGATGGAGGCTACGGACATACTGCAGGAGGTGGACAGAGGCTGCAGGCATACTGAAGGACGTGGGCGGAGGCTGCGGGCATACTGCAGTAGGTGGGCGGAGGCTGCGGGCATACTGCAGGAGGTGGGCACAGTCTGCGGGCATACTGCATGAGGTGGATGGAATCTGCGGGCATACTGCAGTAGGTGGATAGAGGCTTCGGGCATACTGCAGCAGGTGGATAGAGGCTGCGGGCACACTGCCGGAGGTGGGTGGAGGCTGTGGGCATACTGCAGGAGGTGGACGGAGGCTGCGGGCATACTGCAGGAGGTGGATGGAGGCTGCGGGCATACTGCAGGAGGTGGATGGAGGCTACGGACATACTGCAGGAGGTGGACAGAGGCTGCAGGCATACTGAAGGACGTGGGCGGAGGCTGCGGGCATACTGCAGTAGGTGGATAGAGGCTTTGGGCATACTGCAGCAGGTGGATAGAGGCTGCGGGCACACTGCCGGACGTGGGTGGAGGCTGTGGGCATACTGCAGGAGGTGGACGGAGGCTGCGGGCATACTGCAGGAGGTGGATGGAGGCTGCAGGAATATGGCAGGAGGTGAATGTAGGCTGCGGGAATACTGCAGGAGGTGAACAGAGGCTGCGAGCATTCTGCAGGAGGTGGACGGAGGCTGCGGGAATATTGCAGGAGGTGGACAGAGGCTGCGAGCATGAAACAGGATGTGGGCGGAGGCTGCAGGCATACTGCAGGAGGTGGGCGGAGGCTGCGGGCATACTACAGGAGGTGGATGGAGGTTGCGGGCATATTGAAGGAGGTGGACGGAGGCTGCGGGCACACTACAGAAGTTGGGCAGAGGCTGCGAGAATACTGCAGGAGGTGAATGGAGGTTGCGGACATACTACAGGAGGTGGACGGAGGCTGCGGGCATACTACAGGAGGTGGACGGAGGCTGCGGGCATATTGCAGGAGGTGGATGGAGGCTGCAGGCATACTACAGGAGGTGGACGGAGGCTGCAGGCATACTACAGAAGGTGGACGTAGGCTTTGGACATACTGCAGGAGGTGGACGGAGGCTGCGGGCATACTACAGGAGGTGGATGGAGGCTGCGGGCATACTACAGGAGGTGGACGGAGGCTGCGGGCATACTGCAGGAGGTGGACAGAGGCTGCGGTCATACTGCAGGAGGTAGACAGAGGCTGCGGGCATACTACAGGAGGTGCCCACCTACTGCAGTATGCCCGCAGCCTCCGCCCACGTCCTTCAGTATGCCTGCAGCCTCTGTCCACCTCCGTCCACATACTGCAGGAGGTGGACGGAGGCTGCGGGCATACTGCAGGAGGTGGACGGAGGCTGCGGGCATACTGCAGGAGGTGGATGGAGGCTGCAGGCACACTGCAGGAGGTGGACAGAGGCTGCAGGCATACTACAGGAGGTACATACTACAGGAGGTGGACGGAGGCTGCGGGCATACTACAGAAGGTGGACGGAAACTGCGGGTCTACTAAAGGAGGTGGACGAGGCTGCGGGCATACTACAGGAGGTGGACGGAGGCTGCCGGCATACTGCAGGAGGTGGACGGAGGCTGCGGGCATACTGCAGGAGGTGGATGGAGGCTGCGGGCATACTACAGGAGGTGGACGGAGGCTGCGGGTATATACTACAGGAGGTGGACAGAGGCTGCGGGCATACTACAGGAGGTGGACGGAGGCTGCGGGCATATTGCAGGAGGTGGATGGAGGCTGCGGGCATACTACAGGAGGTGGAAGGAGGCTGCGGGTATACTACAGAAGGGGGACGGAGGCTTCGGACATACTGCAGGAGGTGGACGGAGGCTGCGGGCATACTACAGGAGGTGGACAGAGGCTGCGGGCATACTGCAGGAGGTGGACAGAGGCTGTGGGCATACTGCAGGAGGTGGACAGAGGCTGCGGGCATACTGCAGGAGGTGGACAGAGGCTGCGGGCATACTGCAGGAGGTGGACAGAGGCTGCGAGCATTCTGCAGGAGGTGGACGGAGGCTGCGGGAATATTGCAGGAGGTGGACAGAGGCTGCGAGCATGAAACAGGAGGTGGGCGGAGGCTGCAGGCATACTGCAGGAGGTGGGCGGAGGCTGCGGGCATACTGCAGGAGGTGGACGGAGGCTGCGGGCATACTACAGGAGGTGGATGGAGGTTGCGGGCATATTGAAGGAGGTGGACGGAGGCTGCGGGCACACTACAGAAGTTGGGCGGAGGCTGCGAGAATACTGCAGGAGGTGAATGGAGGTTGCGGACATACTACAGGAGGTGGACGGAGGCTGCGGGCATACTACAGGAGGTGGACGGAGGCTGCAGGCATACTACAGAAGGTGGACGTAGGCTTTGGACATACTGCAGGAGGTGGACGGAGGCTGCGGGCATACTACAGGAGGTGGATGGAGGCTGCGGGCATACTACAGGAGGTGGACGGAGGCTGCGGGCATACTGCAGGAGGTGGACAGAGGCTGCAGGCATACTGCAGGAGGTGGATGGAGGCTGCGGGCATACTGAAGGAGGTGGATGGAGGCTGCGGGCATACTGCAGGAGGTGGATGGATGCTGCGGGCATACTGCAGGAGGTGGATGGAGGCTGCGGGCATACTGCAGGAGGTGGATGGAGGCTGCGGGCCTACTGCAGAAGGTGGATGGAGGCTGGGGGCATACTAAAGAAGGTGGATGGAGTCTGCAGACATACTGCAGGAGGTGGACAGAGGCTGCAGGCATACTACAGGAGGTGGGCGGAGGTTGCGGGCATACTAAAGAGGTTGGGCGGAGACTGCGGGCATACTGCAGGAGGTGGACAGAGGCAGCGGGCATACTACAGGAGGTGGGCGGAGGCTGCGGGCATACTGCAGGAGTTGGACAGAGGCTGCGGGCATACTACATTAGGTGGACGGAGGCTGCGGGTATACTACAGGAGGTGGACGGAGGCTGCGGACATACTGCAGGAGGTGGATGGAGCCTGCGGGTATACTACAGGATGTGGACGGAGGCTGCGGATATACTGCAGGAGGTGGATGGAGCCTGCGGGCATACTGCAGGAGGTGGACAGAGCCTGCGGGCATACTACATTAGGTGGACGGAGGCTGCGGGCATACTGCAGGAGGTGGATGGAGTCTGCAATCATACTGCAGGAGGTGGATGGAGGCTGCGGGTATACCGCAGGAGGTGGATGGAGGCTGCGGGCATGACACAGGAGGTGGACGGAGGCTGCAGGCATACTGCAGGAGGTGGATGGAGGCTACGGGCATACTGCAGGAGGGGGATGGAGGCTGCGGGCATACTGCAGGAGGTGGATGGAGGCTGCAGACATACTGCTGGACGTGGACAGAGGCTGCGGGCATACTGAAGGATGTGGGCGGAGGCTGCGGGCATACTGCAGTAGGTGGGCGGAGGCAGCGGGCATACTGCATGAGGTGGATGGAATCTGCGGGCATACTGCAGTAGGTGGATAGAGGCTTCGGGTATACTGCAGCAGGTGGATAGAGGCTGCGGGCACACTGCCGGAGGTGGGTGGAGGCTTCGGGCATACTGGAGGAGGTGGACCGAGGCTGCGGGCATACTGCAGTAGGTGGATGGAGGCTGCGGACATACTGCAGGAGGTGGATGGAGGCTGCAGGAATACGGCAGGAGGTGGACAGAGGCTGCGAGCATTCTGCAGGAGGTGGACGGAGGCTGCGGGAATATTGCAGGAGGTGGACAGAGGCTGTGAGCATGACATAGGAGGTGGATGGAGGCTGCGGGCATACTGCAGGACGTGGACGGGGGCTGCGGGCATACTGCAGGAGGTGGACGGAGGCTGCGGGCATACTGCAGGAGGTGGACGGAGGCTGCAGGCATACTGCAGGAGGTGGACATAGGCTGCGAGCATACTACAGGAGGTGGACGGAGGCTGCGGGCATACTGCAGGAGGTGGGTGGAGGCTGCAGGCATACTGCAGGAAGTGGGCGGAGGCTGCGGGCATACTGCAGGAGGTGGATAGTGTCCGCAGACATACTAGAGAAGGTGGACGGAGGCTGCGGGCATACTGCAGGAGGTGGACAGAGGCTGCGGGCATACTGCAGGAGGTGGATGGAGGCTGCGGGCATACTACAGGAGGTGGACGGAGGCTGCAGGTATACTACAGAAGGTGGACGTAGGCTTCGGACATACTGCAGGAGGTGGACGGAGGCTGCGGGCATACTGCAGGAGGTGGATGGAGGCTGCGGGCATACTACTGGAGGTGGACGGAGGCTGCGGGTATATACTACAGGAAGTGGACGGTGGCTGCGGGCATATTGCAGGAGGTGGATGGAGGCTGCGGGCATACTACAGGAGGTGGATGGAGGCTGCGGGCATACTACAGGAGGTGGATGGAGGCTGCGGGCATACTACAGGAGGTGGACAGAGGCTGCGGGCATGACACAGGAGGTGGATGGAGGCTGAGGGCATACTGCAGGAGGTGGACGGAGGATGCGGGCATACTGCAGGAGGTGGACGGAGGCTGCGGGCATACTGCAGGAGGTGGGCAGAGGCTGCGGGCATACTACAGAAGTTGGGCGGAGGCTGCGAGAATACTGCAGGAGGTGAAAGGAGGTTGCGGACATACTACAGGAGGTGGACGGAGGCTGCGGGCATACTACAGGAGGTAGACAGAGGCTGCGGGCATACTACAGGAGGTAGAAAGAGGCTGCGGGCATACTACAGAAGGTGGATGGAGGCTGCGGGCATATGGCAGGAGGTGGATGGAGGCTGCGGGCATACTACAGGAGGTGGGCGGAGGCTGCAGGCATGACACAGGAGGTGGACGGAGGCTGCGGGCATACTGCAGGAGGTGGATGGAGGATGCGGGCATACTACAGGAGGTGGGCGGAGGCTGCGGGCATACTGCAGGTGGTGGACGGTGTCCGTGGGCATACTACAGAAGGTGGATAGAGGCTGCGGGCATACTGCAGGAGGTGGATGGAGGCTGTGGGTATAACGCAGGAGGTGGATGGAATCTGCGGGCATACTGCAGTAGGTGGACGGGGGCTGCGGGCATACTGCAGGAGGTGGGCGGAGGCTGCGGGCATACTGCAGGAGGTGGACGGAGGCTGTGGGCATACTGCAGGAGGTGGATGGAGGCTGCAGGCATACTGCAGGAGGTGGACAGAGGCTGCGGGCATACTACAGGAGGTGGATGGAGGCTACGAACATACTGCAGGAGGTGGACAGAGGCTGCAGGCATACTGAAGGACGTGGGCGGAGGCTGCGGGCATACTTCAGTAGGTGGGCGGAGGCTGCGGGCATACTGCAGGAGGTGGGCACAGTCTGCGGGCATACTGCCTGAGGTGGATGGAATCTGCGGGCATACTGCAGCAGGTGGATAGAGGCTGCGGGCACACTGCCGGAGGTGGGTGGAGGCTGTGGGCATACTGCAGGAGGTGGACGGAGGCTGCGGGCATACTGCAGGAGGTGGATGGAGGCTGCAGGAATATGGCAGGAGGTGAATGTAGGCTGCGGGAATACTGCAGGAGGTGGACAGAGGCTGCGAGCATTCTGCAGGAGGTGGACGGAGGCTGCGGGAATATTGCAGGAGGTGGACAGAGGCTGCGAGCATGAAACAGGAGGTGGCGGAGGCTGCAGGCATACTGCAGGAGGTGGGCGGAGGCTGCGGGCATACTGCAGGAGGTGGACGGAGGCTGCGGGCATACTACAGGAGGTGGATGGAGGTTGCGGGCATATTGAAGGAGGTGGACAGAGGCTGCGGGCACACTACAGAAGTTGGGCGGAGGCTTCGAGAATACTGCAGGAGGTGAATGGAGGTTGCGGGCATACTACAGGAGGTGGACGGAGGCTGCAGGCATACTACAGAAGGTGGACGTAGGCTTTGGACATACTGCAGGAGGTGGACGGAGGCTGCGGGCATACTACAGGAGGTGGATGGAGGCTGCGGGCATACTACAGGAGGTGGACGGAGGCTGCGGGCATACTGCAGGAGGTGGACAGAGGCTGCGGGCATACTGCAGGAGGTGGATGGAGGCTGCGGGCATACTGAAGGAGGTGGATGGAGGCTGCAGGCATACTACAGAAGTTGGGCAGAGGCTGCAAAAATACGGCAGGAGGTGAATGGAGGTTGCGGGCATACTACAGGAGGTGGACGGAGGCTGCGGGCATACTGCAGGAGGTGGGCGGAGGCTGCAGGCATACTGCAGGAGGTGGACGGAGGCTGCGGGTATACTGCAGGAGGTGGATGGAGGCTGCGGGCATACTGCAGGAGGTGGATGGAGGCTGCGGGCATACTGCAGGAGGTGGATGGAGGCTGCGGGCATACTGCAGGAGGTGGATGGAGGCTGGGGGCATACTAAAGAAGGTGGATGGAGTCTGCAGACATACTGCAGGAGGTGGACAGAGGCTGCAGGCATACTACAGGAGGTGGGCGGAGGTTGCGGGCATACTACAGAGGTTGGGCGGAGACTGCGGACATACTGCAGGAGGTGGACAAAGTCTGCGGGCATACTGCAGGAGGTGGACAGAGGCAGCGGGCATACTACAGGAGGTGGGCGGAGGCTGCGGGCATACTGCAGGAGGTGGACAGAGGCTGCGGGCATACTACATTAGGTGGACGGAGGCTGCGGGTATACTACAGGAGGTGGACGGAGGCTGCGGACATACTGCAGGAGGTGGATGGAGGCTGCGGGTATACTACAGGATGTGGACGAAGGCTGCGGATATACTGCAGGAGGTGGATGGAGGCTGCAGGTATACTACAGGATGTGGACGGAGGCTGCGGACATACTGCAGGAGGTGGATGGAGGCTGCGGGCATACTGCAGAAGGTGGACGGAGACTGCGGACATACTGCAGGAGGTGGACAGAGTCTGCGGGCATACTGCAGGAGGTGGACAGAGGCTGCGGGCATACTACATTAGGTGGACGGAGGCTGCGGGCATACTGCAGGAGGTGGATGGAGTCTGCAATCATACTGCAGGAGGTGGATGGAGGCCGCGGGTATACCGCAGGAGGTGGATGGAGGCTGCGGGCATGACACAGGAGGTGGACGGAGGCTGCAGGCATACTGCAGGAGGTGAATGGAGGCTACGGGCATACTGCAGGAGGGGGATGGAGGCTGCGGGCATACTGCAGGAGGTGGATGGAGGCTGCAGACATACTGCAGGAGGTGGATGGAGGCTGCGGGCATACTGCAGGAGGTGGATGGAGGCTGGGGGCATACTAAAGAAGGTGGATGGAGTCTGCAGACATACTGCAGGAGGTGGACAGAGGCTGCAGGCATACTACAGGAGGTGGGCGGAGGTTGCGGGCATACTACAGAGGTTGGGCGGAGACTGCGGACATACTGCAGGAGGTGGACAAAGTCTGCGGGCATACTGCAGGAGGTGGACAGAGGCAGCGGGCATACTACAGGAGGTGGGTGGAGGCTGCGGGCATACTGCAGGAGGTGGACAGAGGCTGCAGGCATACTACAGGAGGTGGGCAGAGGTTGCGGGCATACTACAGAGGTTGGGCGGAGACTGCGGACATACTGCAGGAGGTGGACAGAGGCAGCGGGCATACTACAGGAGGTGGGCGGAGGCTGCGGGCATACTGCAGGAGGTGGACAGAGGCTGCAGGCATACTACATTAGGTGGACGGAGGCTGCGGGTATACTACAGGAGGTGGACGGAGGCTGCGGACATACTGCAGGAGGTGGATGGAGGCTGCGGGTATACTACAGGATGTGGACGGAGGCTGCGGATATACTGCAGGAGGTGGATGGAGGCTGCGGGTATACTACAGGATGTGGACGGAGGCTGCGGACATACTGCAGGAGGTGGATGGAGGCTGCGGGCATACTGCAGAAGGTGGACGGAGACTGCGGACATACTGCAGGAGGTGGACAGAGTCTGCGGGCATACTGCAGGAGGTGGACAGAGGCTGCGGGCATACTACATTAGGTGGACGGAGGCTGCGGGCATACTGCAGGAGGTGGATGGAGTCTGCAATCATACTGCAGGAGGTGGATGGAGGCTGCGGGTATACCGCAGGAGGTGGATGGAGGCTGCGGGCATGACACAGGAGGTGGACGGAGGCTGCAGGCATACTGCAGGAGGTGGATGGAGGCTACGGGCATACTGCAGGAGGGGGATGGAGGCTGCGGGCATACTGCAGGAGGTGGATGGAGGCTGCAGACATACTGCAGGAGGTGGACAGAGGCTGCGGGCATACTGAAGGATGTGGGCGGAGGCTGCGGGCATACTGCAGTAGGTGGGCGGAGGCTGCGGGCATACTGCATGAGGTGGATGGAATCTGCGGGCATACTGCAGGAGGTGGATGGAGGCTGCAGGTATACTGCAGCAGGTGGATAGAGGCTGCGGGCACACTGCCGGAGGTGGGTGGAGGCTTCGGGCATACAGGAGGAGGTGGACCGAGGCTGCGGGCATACTGCAGTAGGTGGATGGAGGCTGCGGACATACTGCAGGAGGTGGATGGAGGCTGCAGGAATACGGCAGGAGGTGGACAGAGGCTGCGAGCATTCTGCAGGAGGTGGACGGAGGCTGCGGGAATATTGCAGGAGGTGGACAGAGGCTGTGAGCATGACATAGGAGGTGGATGGAGACTGCGGGCATACTGCAGGACGTGGACGGAGGCTGCGGGCATACTGCAGGAGGTGGACGGAGGCTGCGGGCATACTGCAGGAGGTGGACGGAGGCTGTGGGCATACTGCAGGAGGTGGATGGAGGCTGCAGGCATACTGCAGGAGGTGGACATAGGCTGCGAGCATACTGCAGGAGGTGGACAGTGTCCGCAGACATACTAGAGAAGGTGGACGGAAGCTGCGGGTATACTACAGGAGGTGGACGAGGCTGCAGGCATACTACAGGAGGTGGATGGAGGCTGCGGGCATACTACAGGAGGTGGACAGAGGCTGCGGGCATGACACAGGAGGTGGATGGAGGCTGCGGGCATACTGCAGGAGGTGGACGGAGGCTGCGGGCATACTGTAGGAGGTGGACGGAGGCTGCGGGCATACTGCAGGAGGTGGGCAGAGGCTGCGGGCATACTACAGAAGTTGGGCGGAGGCTGCGAGAATACTGCAGGAGGTGAATGGAGGTTGCGGACATACTACAGGAGGTGGACGGAGGCTGCGGGCATACTACAGGAGGTAGACAGAGGCTGCGGGCATACTACAGGAGGTAGAAAGAGGCTGCGGGCATATTACAGAAGGTGGATGGAGGCTGCGGGCATATGGCAGGAGGTGGATGGAGGCTGCGGGCATACTACAGGAGGTGGGCGGAGGCTGCGGGCATGACACAGGAGGTGGACGGAGGCTGCGGGCATACTGCAGAAGGTGGATGGAGTCTGCGGGCATACTACAGGAAGTGGGCGGAGGCTGCGGGCATGACACAATAGGTGGACGGAGGCTGCGGGCATACTGCAGGAGGTGGATGGAGGATGCGGGCATACTACAGGAGGTGGGCGGAGGCTGCGGGCATACTGCAGGAGGTGGACGGAGGCTGCGGGCATACTGCAGGAGGTGGATGGTGTGTGTATTGCTGCTGTCTGTTGGTGTTTGCTGGGTTGCATTTTGGGGACTTTTCCTTTTAGTTTTTAACTTGCCTTTTGCTGTCACTTTTTAAATAGCTTTTTTTTTTTTTTTTTTTTCTGTTTCATCAGTCTATCAATTAAGGGGTGTGGTTAATTGCTCCCAGGTGCCTATTTAACTTGTTGTAGGACTCAGTTGAGCGTGCTCAGTTTGAAGCTGTGGAGCTTGGTGTAAGTGGAGCTGGATTAAGTGGGAGTTATAAACAAGTGTTAGAGTATACAAGTCTTGCTGTCTGTTGGTGTTTGCTGTCTGTTGGTGTGTGTATTGCTGCTGTCTGTTGGTGTGTGTATTGCTGCTGTCTGTTGGTGTGTGTATTGCTGCTGTCTGTTGGTGTGTGTATTGCTGCTGTCTGTTGGTGTGTGTATTGCTGCTGTTTGTTGGTGTGTGTATTGCTGCTGTCTGTTGGTGTTTGTATTGCTGCTGTCTGTTGGTGTTTGCTGGGTTGCATTTTGGGGACTTTTCCTTTTAGTTTTTAACTTGCCTTTTGCTGTCACTTTTTAAATAGCTTTTTTTTTTTTTTTTTTCTGTTTCATCAGTCTATCAATTAAGGGGTGTGGTTAATTGCTCCCAGGTGCCTATTTAACTTGTTGTAGGACTCAGTTGAGCGTGCTCAGTTTGAAGCTGTGGAGCTTGGTGTAAGTGGAGCTGGATTAAGTGGGAGTTATAAACAAGTGTTTAAAACAGGAGGTTATAACAGGGGTCATAGTACCTGTGTAGTGTGAGTATCTGAGTGTTGTCTGAGTAGTGTGTGTGGATCGTTAGTACTTGTGTATTGTGTACCTGTGTATTGTCTTGTCGTGTACCTGTGTATTGTCTTGAGTATTAGTGCCAGGAAGCTAGTTGTTAGGTAATTTGGACAGGGTAAAATCCCCAAATCCTCACTAAATTTAATAGGTACGATGCCCGGCGGGTGTGGAGAGGCGACTCTTTGAACATCTTGCCGCATGTATGCGTTCCTTGATCATCCGATCGAGGGCGAATACTGCTGTGCAAAATGTAAGCACATTGTTTCCCTGGAAGCCCAGGTTCTGAATCTGGGGAAGCAACTGTCAGCACTGAGAAGTCCCTCCATACTAAAGGTGAGCCAGGAACGTACACGGCAGGTGCCGGCAGGGGCCAGCACAGAGGCGGGTGGAGACAAAGAGGTGCCGGCACTAGCAAAGAGTAGATGGGTGACAGTCAGGAGGGGTAGAGGGGGAAGTGCCAGGGAGGCCGATCCAGGACTGGAGCATCCCAATAAGTAAGCTCCATTGAGTGACATTGGTGTAACCAGTCAGGGACCAGCACTGCTGGAGTTGAGGGACTCTCCTAGCTGCCAGGGGAAGAACTCCTCCAGTGAGAGTGGGGGGGCAGCAAAGGGAAAGGAAAGACAGATTCTGGTGGTAGGGGACTCAATTCTTAGAAGGACAGAGAGGGCAATCTGTAACCAAGACCTGAAGCGCCGAACAGTATGTTGTCTACCGGGCGCTCGGGTTCGGCACATCACGGATCTTGTGGACAGATTACTGGGAGGGGCTGGGGAAGACCCGGCTGTCATGGTGCACGTTGGCACCAATGACAAAGTCAGAGGCAGATGGAGTGTCCTAAAGAACGATTTTAGGGACTTAGGAGCTAAATTGAGGAAAAGGACCTCCAAGGTAGTGTTCTCAGGAATACTACCGGTACATCGAGCCACACCAGAGAGGCAGAGGGAGATTAGGGAAGTAAACAAGTGGCTGAAGAGCTGGTGTAGTAAGGAGGGGTTTGGGTTCCTGGAGGACTGGGCCGACTTCTCAGTCGGTAACCGGTACTATAGAAGGGACGGACTGCACCTAAATGAGGAGGGTGCAGATCTGCTGGGAATGAAGATGGCCAAAAAGTTAGAGGGGTTTTTAAACTAGGCGATGGGGGGGAGGGTCCAGAGACAGTGATAGCCAGCGCGGAAGATACTCCAGAGGGTAGTATTGGGGGCATTAGTGGTAGGTTAACCAAAGCACAAAAACGCAAGGTGAGTATAGTAGCAAGTCCAAGTTGCAATCTTGAAACACCCAATACGAGGACAATATGCGACCGGTCTAAACTATGTGGCATGTTCACCAATGCCAGGAGCCTGGCGGACAAGATGGGTGAACTAGAGATACTGTTGTACAAGGAGGATTTGGATTTTGTGGGAATTTCAGAGACCTGGTTCAACAGCTCTCATGATTGGCTGGCAAACATTCAAGGGTATACCCTATACCGCAAGGATAGAGAGGGTAAAAAAGGGGGAGGGGTATGCCTATATATCAAGAATAATGTACAAGTGAATGTGAGAGATGACATCACTGAGGGGGCTAGGGAGGAGGTGGAATCTTTATGGGTAGAGCTCCAAAGGGATGAAGCTAAGGGGAAAATAATACTGGGAGTATGCTATAGGCCCCCTAACCTGAGGGAGGAAGTGGAGACGGATCTCCTATCACAAATTGGATTAGCAGCAAGGATGGGAAGTGTTATCATAATGGGGAATTTTAATTATCCAGACATAGACTGGGCGGAGGGAACCGCGCATTCATTTAAGGCTCGCCAGTTCCTTAATGTCTTGCAGGACAATTTTATGGGTCAGATGGTAGACGCACCAACTAGAAATAAAACATTACTAGATCTACTGATTACCAACAATACAGACCTGATAACAGATGTGGAAATACGGGGCAATTTAGGTAACAGCGATCACAGGTCAATTAGTTTCAGTATAAATCACACAAATATGAGACATGAAGGGAACACAAAGACACTGAATTTCAAAAGAGCCAACTTCCCTAAACTACAAACCTTGCTAAAAGGCATAAATTGGGATAAAATATTAGGAACAAAGAATACAGAGGAGAGATGGGTTTGCTTTAAGAGCATATTAAATAAGGGCATTAGCCAATGTATCCCATTGGGTAATAAATTTAAAAGAGCGAACAAACATCCTGGATGGCTTAACTCCAATGTAAAAATGCATATAAAAGCAAAGGAGAAGGCCTTCAAAAAATACAAGGTTGAGGGATCATCCACAGCATTCAGAATTTATAAAGAATGCAATAAGAAATGTAAGGGTGCAATTAGGATGGCTAAGATAGAACATGAAAGACACATAGCGGAGGAGAGCAAAAAAAATCCCAAGAAATTCTTTAAGTATGTAAACAGTAAAAAAGGGAGGACAGACCATATTGGCCCCATAAAGAATGAGGAAGGACATCTGGTTACAAAGGATGGGGAGATGGCAGAGGTATTGAATTTATTCTTCTCCTCAGTCTTCACGAGTGAATCGGGGGGCTTCAGTAACCAAAACTGCAGTGTTTATCCTCATGGCACAACACAGGAAGCACCTACATGGTTAACAGAGGACGGAATTAAAATTAGACTTGAGAAACTTAACATTAATAAATCACCGGGACCAGATGGCTTGCATCCGAGGGTACTTAGGGAACTCAGTCAGGTGATTGCCAGACCGTTGTTCCTAATTTTTACAGACAGTCTATTGACTGGAATGGTACCAGCTGATTGGAGAAAAGCCAATGTAGCACCAATATTTAAAAAGGGCCCAAAAAACATCCCTGGGAATTACAGACCAGTTAGCCTAACATCAATAGTATGTAAACTCTTGGAGGGGATGATAAGGGACTATATACAAGATTTTAGTAATAAGAATGATATCATTAGCAGTAATCAGCATGGATTCATGAAGAATCGTTCTTGCCAAACCAATCTATTAACCTTCTATGAGGAGGTGAGTTGCCATCTAGATAAAGGAAGGCCCGTAGACGTGGTGTATCTGGATTTTGCAAAAGCATTTGACACAGTTCCCCATAAACGTTTACTGTACAAAATAAGGTGCGTTGGCATGGACCATAGGGTGAGTACATGGATTGAAAACTGGCTACAAGGGCGTGTTCAGAGGGTGGTGATAAATGGGGAGTACTCAGAATGGTCAGGGGTGGGTAGTGGGGTCCCCCAGGGTTCTGTGCTGGGACCAATCCTATTTAATTTGTTCATAAACGACCTGGAGGATGGGATAAACAGTTCCATCTCTGTATTTGCAGACGATAATAAGCTAAGCAGGGCAATAACTTCTCCGCAGGATGTGGAAATCTTGCAAAAAGACCTGAACAAATTAATGGGGTGGGCGACTACATGGCAAATGAGGTTCAATGTAGAAAAATGTAAAATAATGCATTTGGGTGTCAAAAATATGAATGCAATCTATACACTGGGGGGAGAACCTCTGGGGGAATCTAGGATGGAAAAGGACTTGGGGGTCCTAGTGGATGATAGGCTCAGCAATGGCATGCAATGCCAAGCTGCTGCTAATAAAGCAAACAGAATATTGGCATGCATTAAAAGGGGGATCAACTCCAGAGATAAAACGATAATTCTCCCGCTCTACAAGACTCTGGTCCGGCCGCACCTGGAGTATGCTGTCCAGTTCTGGGCACCAGTCCTCAGGAGGGACGTACTGGAAATGGAGCGAGTACAAAGAAGGGCAACAAAGCTAATAAAGGGTCTGGAGGATCTTAGTTATGAGGAAAGGTTGCGAGCACTGAACTTATTCTCTCTGGAGAAGAGACGCTTGAGAGGGGATATGATTTCAATTTACAAATACTGTACTGGTGACCCCACAATAGGGATAAAACTTTTTCGCAGAAGAGAGTTTAATAAGACTCGTGGCCACTCATTACAATTAGAAGAAAAGAGGTTTAACCTTAAACTACGTAGAGGGTTCTTTACTGTAAGAGCAGCAAGGATGTGGAATTCCCTTCCACAGGCGGTGGTCTCAGCGGGGAGCATTGATAGCTTCAAGAAACTATTAGATCATCACCTGAATGACCGCAATATACAGGGATATGTAATGTAATACTGACACATAATCACACACATAGGTTGGACTTGATGGACTTGTGTCTTTTTTCAACCTCACCTACTATGTAACTACTATGGATGGAGGCTGCGGGCATACTACAGGAGGTGGACGAAGGCTGCGGGTATATACTACAGGAGGTGGACGGAGGCTGCGGGCATACTACAGGAGGTGGACGGAGGCTGCGGGCATATTGCAGGAGGTGGATGGAGGCTGCGGGCATACTACAGGAGGTGGACGGAGGCTGCAGGCATACTACAGAAGGTGGAAGTAGGCTTCGGACATACTGCAGGAAGTGGACGGAGGCTGCGGGCATACTACAGGAGGTGGATGGAGGCTGCGGGCATACTACAGGAGGTGGACGGAGGCTGCGGGCATACTGCAGGAGGTGGGCACAGTCTGCGGGCATACTGCATGAGGTGGATGGAATCTGCGGGCATACTGCAGTAGGTGGATAGAGGCTTCGGGCATATTGCAGCAGGTGGATAGAGGCTGCGGGCACACTGCCGGAGGTGGGTGGAGGCTGCGGGCATACTGCAGGAGGTGGACGGAGGCTGCGGGCATACTGCAGTAGGTGGATGGAGGCTGCGGGCATACTGCAGGAGGTGGATGGAGGCTGCAGAAATACTGCAGGAGGTGGGACAGAGGCTGCGAGCATTCTGCAGGAGGTGGACGGAGGCTGGGGGAATATTGCAGGAGGTGGACAGAGGCTGCGAGCATGACACAGGAGGTGGATGGAGGCTGCGGGCATACTGCAGGAGGTGGACGGAGGCTGCAGGTATACTGCAGGAGGTGGACAGAGGCTGCGGGCATACTGCAGGAGGTGGATGGAGGCTGCAGGCATACTGCAGGAGGTGGACAGAGGCTGCGGGCATACTACAGGAGGTGGACGGAGGCTGCGGGCATACTGCAGGAGGTGGGCGGAGGCTGCAGGCATACTGCAGGAGGTGGGCGGAGGCTGCGGGCATACTGCAGGAGGTGGACGGAGGCTGCGAGCATACTACAGGAGGTGGATGGAGGCTGCGGGCATACTGAAGGAGGTGGACGGAGGCTGCGGGCATACTACAGAAGTTGGGCGGAGGCTGCGAGAATACTGCAGAAGGTGAATGGAGGTTGCGGGCATACTACATGAGGTGGACGGAGGCTGCGGGCATACTACAGGAGGTAGACAGAGGCTGCAAGCATACTACAGGAGGTAGACAGAGGCTGCGGCCATACTACAGAAGGTGGATGGAGGCTGCGGGCATACTGCAGGAGGTGGATGAAGTCTGCAGGCATATGGCAGGAGGTGGATGGAGTCTGCGGGCACACTACAGGAGGTGGGCGGAGGCTGCGGGCATGACACAGGAGGTGGGCGGAGGTTGCGGGCATACTACAGAAGTTGGGCGGAGACTGCGGACATACTGCAGGAGGTGGACAAAGTCTGCGGGCATACTGCAGGAGGTGGACAGAGGCAGCGGCATACTACAGGAGGTGGGCGGAGGCTGCGGGCATACTGCAGGAGGTGGACGGAGGCTGCGGGCATACTACATTAGGTGGACGGAGACTGCGGACATACTGCAGGAGGTGGACGGAGGCTGCGGGCATACTGCAGGAGGTGGGCAGAGGCTGCGGGCATACTATAGGAGGTGGACGGAGGCTGCGGGCATACTGCAGGAGGTAGATAGAGGCTGCGGGCATACTACAGGATGTGGATGGAGGCTGTGGGCATACTGCAGGAGGTGGACGGAGGCTGCAGGCTTACTACAGGAGGTGGACAGAGGCTGCAGGCATACTACAGGAGGTGGATGGAGGCTGCGGGCATACTGCAGGAGGTGGATAGAGGCTGCGGGCATACTGCAGGAGGTGGACAGAGGCTGCGGGCATACTTCAGGAGGTGGACAGAGGCTGCGGGCATACTGCAGGAGGTGGACAGAGGTTGCAGGCATACTGCAGGAGGTGGACAGAGGCTGCGGGCATACTGCAGGAGGTGGACGGAGGCTACGGGCATACTGCAGGAGGGGGATGGAGGCTGCGGGCATACTGCAGGAGGTGGATGGAGGCTGCAGACATACTGCAGGAGGTGGACAGAGGCTGCGGGCATACTGAAGGACGTGGGTGGAGGCTGCGGGCATACTGCAGTAGGTGGGCAGAGGCTGCGGGCATACTGAAGGAGGTGGGCACAGTCTGCAGGCATACTGCATGAGGTGGATGGAATCTGCGGGCATACTGCAGCAGGTGGATAGAGGCTGCGGGCACACTGCCGGAGGTGGGTGGAGGCTGCGGGCATACTGCAGGAGGTGGATGGAGGCTGCGGGCATACTGCAGGAGGTGGACGGAGGCTGCGAGCATACTACAGAAGGTGGATGGAGGCTGCGGGCATACTGAAGGAGGTGGACGGAGGCTGCGGGCATATAAAAGAAGTTGAGCGGAGGCTGCGAGAATACTGCAGGAGGTGAATGGAGGTTGCGGGCACACTACAGGAGTTGGACGGAGGCTGCGGGCATACTACAGGAGGTGGACGGAGGCTGCGGGCATACTACAGGAGGTAGACAGAGGCTGCGGGCATACTACAGAAGGTGGGTGGAGGCTGTGGGCATACTGCAGGAGGTGGACGGAGGCTGCGCGCATACTGCAGTAGGTGGATGGAGGCTGCGGGCATACTGCAGGAGGTGGATGGAGGCTGCAGGAATACGGCAGGAGGTGAATGTAGGCTGCGGGAATACTGCAGGAGGTGGACAGAGGCTGCGAGCATTCTGCAGGAGGTGGACGGAGGCTGCGGGAATATTGCAGGAGGTGGACAGAGGCTGCGAGCATGCCACAGGAGGTGGATGGAGGCTGCGGGCATACTGCAGGAGGTGGACGGAGGCTGCGGGCATACTGCAGGAGGTGGACGGAGGCTGCGGGCATACTGCAGGAGGTGGACGGAGGCTGTGGGCATACTGCAGGAGGTGGATGGAGTCTGCGGGCATACTACTGGAGGTGGGCGGAGGCTGTGGGCATGACACAGGAGGTGGACGGAGGCTGCGGGCATACTGCAGGAGGTGGATGGAGGCTGCGGGCATACTACAGGAGGTGGGCGGAGGCTGCGGGCATACTGCAGGAGGTGGACAGAGTCTGCGGGCATACTACAGGAGGTGGGCGGAGGCTACGGGCATGACACAGGAGGTGGATGGAGGCTGCGGGCATACTGCATGAGGTAGACAGAGTCTGCGGGCATACTACAGGAGGTGGGCGGAGGCTGCGGGCATGACACAGGAGGTGGATGGAGGCTGCGGGCATACTGTAGGAGGTGGACAGAGGCTGTGGGCATACTGCAGGAGGTGGATGGAGGCTGCGGGCATACTGCAGGAGGTGGACAGAGTCTGCGGGACTACTGCAGGAGGTGGACAGAGTCTGCGGGCATACTACAGGAGGTGGGCGGAGGCTGCGGGCATGACACAGGAGGTGAACGGAGGCTGCGGGAATACTGCAGGAGGTGGACGGAGGCTGCGGGCATACTGCAGGAGGTGGATGGAGGCTGCGGGCATGACACAGGAGGTGGATGGAGGCTGCGGGCATACTGCAGGAGGTGGACAGAGGCTGCGGGCATACTACAGAAATTGGGCGGAGGCTGCGGGAATACTGCAGGAGGTGGATGGAGGCTGTGGGCATACTGCAGGATGTGGATGGAGGCTGCGGGCATACTACATTAGGTGGACGGAGGCTGCGGGTATACTACAGAAGGTGGAATGAGGCTTCAAACATACTGCGGGAGGTGGACAGAAGCTGCGGGAATATTGCAGGAGGTGGACAGAGGCTGCAAGCATGACACAGGAGGTGGATGGAGGCTGCGGGCATACTGCAGGAGGTGGACGGAGGCTGCGGGCATACTGCAGGAGGTGGACAGAGGCTGCGGGCATACTGCAGGAGGTGGACAGAGGCTGCGGGCATACTGCAGGAGGTGGATGGAGGCTGCAGGCATACTGAAGGAGGTGGACAGAGGCTGCGGGCATACTACAGGAGGTGAACGGAGGCTGCGGGCATACTGCAGGAGGTGGGCGGAGGCTGCAGGCATACTGCAGGAGGTGGGCGGAGGCTGCGGGCATACTGCAGGAGGTGGACGGAGGCTGCGAGCATACTACAGGAGGTGGATGGAGGCTGCGGGCATACTGAAGGAGGTGGACGGAGGTTGCGGGCATACTGCAGGAGGTGGATGAAGGCTACGGTCATACTGCAGGAGGGGGATGGAGGCTGCGGGCATACTGCAGGAGGTGGATGGAGGCTGCAGACATACTGCAGGAGGTGGACAGAGGCTGCGGGCATACTGAAGGACGTGGGCGGAGGTTGCGGGCATACTGCAGTAGGTAGGCGGAGGCTGCGGGCATACTGCAGGAGGTGGGCACAGTCTGCGGGCATACTGCATGAGGTGGATGGAATCTGCGGGCATACTGCAGTAGGTGGATAGAGGCTTCGGGCATATTGCAGGAGGTGGACGGAGGCTGTGGGCATACTGCAGGAGGTGGATGAAGGCTACGGTCATACTGCAGGAGGGGGATGGAGGCTGCAGGCATACTGCAGGAGGTGGGCGGAGGCTGCGGGCATACTGCAGGAGGTGGACGGAGGCTGCGAGCATACTACAGGAGGTGGATGGAGGCTGCGGGCATACTGAAGGAGGTGGACGGAGGCTGCGGGCATACTACAGAAGTTGGGCGGAGGCTGCGAAAATACTGCAGGAAGTGGACGGAGGCTGCGGGCATACTGCAGGAGGTGGACGGAGGCTGCGGGCATACTACAGAAGGTGGATGGAGGCTGCGGGCATACTGCAGGAGGTGGATGGAGTCTGCAGGCATACTACTGGAGGTGGGCGGAGGCTGCGGGCATGACACAGGAGGTGGACGGAGGCTGCGGGCATACTGCAGGAGGTGGATGGAGGCTGCGGGCATACTGCAGGAGGTGGATGGAGGCTGCGGGCATACTGCAGGAGGTGGATGGAGGCTGCAGGCATACTGCAAGAGGTGGACAGAGGCTGCGGGCATACTACAGAAGGTGGATGGAGGCTGCGGGCATACTGCAGGAGGTGGATGGAGTCTGCGGGCATATGGCAGGAGGTGGATGGAGGCTGCGGGCATACTGCAGGAGGTGGATGGAGTCTGCGGGCATACTACTGGAGGTGGGCGGAGGCTGCGGGCATGACACAGGAGGTGGACGGAGGCTGCGGGCATACTGCAGGAGGTGGACGGAGGCTGCGGGCATACTACAGGAGGTGGGTGGAGGCTGCGGGCATACTGCAGGAGGTGGACAGAGTCTGCGGGCATACTACAGGAGGTGGGCGGAGGCTATGGGCATGACACAGGAGGTGGATGGAGGCTGCGGGCATACTGCATGAGGTGGACAGAGTCTGCGGGCATACTACAGGAGGTGGGCGGAGGCTGCGGGCATGACACAGGAGGTGGATGGAGGCTGCGGGCATACTGCAGGAGGTGGACAGAGGCTGTGGGCATACTGCAGGAGGTGGATGGAGGCTGCGGGCATACTGCAGGAGGTGGACAGAGTCTGCGGGACTACTGCAGGAGGTGGACAGAGTCTGCGGGCATACTACAGGAGGTGGGCGGAGGCTGCGGGCATGACACAGGAGGTGAACGGAGGCTGCGGGAATACTGCAGGAGGTGGACGGAGGCTGCGGGCATACTGCAGGAGGTGGATGGAGGCTGCAGGCATGACACAGGAGGTGGATGGAGGCTGCGGGCATACTGCAGGAGGTGGACAGAGGCTGCGGGCATACTACAGAAATTGGGCGGAGGCTGCGGGAATACTGCAGGAGGTGGATGGAGGCTGTGGGCATCCTGCAGGATGTGGATGGAGGCTGCAGGCATACTACAGAAGGTGGACGGAGGCTTCAAACATACTGCGGGAGGTGAACAGAAGCTGCGGGCATACTGCAGGAGGTGGATGGAGGCTGCGGGCATACTACAGAAGGTGGATGGAGGCTTCAAACATACTGCGGGAGGTGAACAGAAGCTGCGGGCATACTGCAGGAGGTGGATGGAGGCTGCGGGCATACTACAGAAGGTGGACGGAGGCTTCAAACATACTGCGGGAGGTGAACAGAAGCTGCGGGCATACTGCAGGAGGTGGATGGAGGCTGCGAGCATACTGTAGGAGGTGGATGGAGGCTGCGGGCATACTGCAGGAGGTGGATGGAGGCTGCGGGCATACTGCAGGAGGTGGATGAAGGCTGGGGGCATACTAAAGAAGGTGGATGGAGTCTGCAGACATACTGCAGGAGGTGGACAGAGGCTGCGGGCATACTGCAGGAGGTGGATGGAGTCTGCAATCATACTGCAGGAGGTAGATGGAGGCTGCGGGTATACCGCAGGAGGTGGATGGAGGCTGCGGGCATGACACAGGAGGTGGACGGAGGCTGCGGGCATACTGCAGGAGGTGGATGGAGGCTGTGAGCATACTGCAGGAGGTGGATGGAGGCTGCGGGCATACTGCAGGATGTGGATGGAGACTGCGGGCATGACACAGGAGGTGGATGGAGGCTGCGGGCATACTGCAGGCGGTGGACAGAGGCTGCAGGCATACTACAGAAGTTGGGCGGAGGCTGCGGTCATACTGCAGGAGGTGGATGGAGGCTGCGGGCATACTACAGGAGGTGGATGGAGGCTGCGGGCATACTGCAGGAGGTGGATAGAGGCTGCGGGCATACTGCAGGAGGTGGACAGAGGCTGCGGGCATACTGCAGGAGGTGGACAGAGGCTGCGGGCATACTGCAGGAGGTGGACGGAGGCTGCAGGCATATGGCAGGAGGTGGATGGAGGCTGCGGGCATACTGCAGGAGGTGGATAGAGGCTGCGGGCATGACAAAGGAGGTGGACGGAGGCTGCGGGCATGACACAGGAGGTGGACGGAGGCTGCGGGCATACTGCAGGAGGCGGATGGAGGCTGCGGGCATACTGCAGGATGTGGACGGAGGCTGCGGGCATACTGCAGGAGGTGGACGGAGGCTGCGGGCATACTGCAGGAGGTAGATGGAGGCTGCGGACATATTGCAGGAGGAGGACGGAAGCTGCAGGCATACAACAGGAGGTGGGCGGAGGCTGCGGGCATACTGCAGGAGGTGGATAGAGGCTGCGGACATATTGCAGGAGGTGGACGGAGGCTGCAGGCATACTGCAGGAGGTGGACGGAGGCTGCAGGCATACTGCAGGAGGTGGATGGAGGCTGCGGGCATACTGCAGGAGGTGGATGGAGGCTGCAGGCATACTGCAGGAGGTGGATGGAGGCTGCGGGCATACTGCAGGAGGTTGATGGAGGCTGCGGGCATACTGCAGGAGGTGGACGGAGGCTGCGGGCATACTGCAGGAGGTGGGCAGAGGCTGCGGGCATACTATAGGAGGTGGACGGAGGCTGCGGGCATACTGCAGGAGGTAGATAGAGGCTGCGGGCATACTGCAGGAGGTAGATGGAGGCTGCGGGCATACTGCAGGAGGTGGATGGAGGCTGCGGGCATGACACAGGAGGACTGACTTGCCTGTCCACTCCTTCTCCTTGGCTGTGGCTGTGTGACGACTCGCACTGGTCATAATGTTATAGGAACTTCCTATGGGGAGCCATAACATTATGACCAGTGTGCCAGTTAGGAAGGTACAAGTGCTGTCCATCCTGTCATCACCCCCACCCTCTGCAGCAGGCATGCCCTGTGCTAAAAAAAACAAAGTGTCATTACCAGGACTCCAGAAGGCAGAGCTCACAATCCATGCCGTGGCCCGTGTATAATCTGCCCGAGCCCAGCCTGCCCCGTTCTGAAGCAAATGCCGCTCGCAGCCGCTACTTTCCACTTAAAAATGGCGCCAGGCGGTTTCATTGCGTTACTGCGCATGCGCCGCCTGGCCGAGCGTGTACGAACTTTCCCAAGCCCGGCCGGCTTTGGAATGGCGCATGCGCAATTGACTGGATGGCTTGTACCGTTGCCCGTAACAGACATTTATGGGCACCCCGAAAATGGGCTTTAATTTACGGGCTGCCCATAAATCTACAGGCGGTTTGCAACACTGGTAGTAGCAGACATATATTGTATGTAGTATTTGCTTTGTATTATAATTGTTGTTGTGTAATTGTTATTTGGAAGTATCAGGATCAGGTGGTTCGGTGGTTTGTTACATAGTTACACAGCCGTATAGTAACACTGGGGTTGTGGTAACACTTACCTCTGTCTGCAGGTAGGTTGTCTGTCTGTGTAATATAGAGCAGAGCTACACTAGTTTGTTATTTAGTGTATAAAATATGTACAAAGATAAAGAATGACAGAAAATACAACAAAGACAAAAGGACAGACACAGTCTGGCTGTGAGAATAAAACAGAAATAAACCTTTTCTGAGGATTATCCTGTGACAGGAACATGTCAGGAACATCCGCTATTCACCGGTTAGACCGACACCATGGGAATCACCCAGTCAATATCTCAGGATCCTCAATTTATAGATGTGGGTGGAGTTTAGCCATCAGCCAATCAACCCTGGGGGGTGTTCCCTGCCCAGCCCACAAGCCGGTCCTGTGTTCTGAAAGAACCAGAGCTAAATGGGTCATGAATGGTTCTGATGGATAAGGATTGGATTTCCAACACCGGCAAGTCAGTCTGATCCCAACAAGACCAATCAGTGCTTGTCTGGTGTGATCAGACTCCATAGAACCATTCTGGGGGTTTCTCCTGGATTCTATCCTCACTACACATACAATGTTATATGTACATGTACCCCAACATGTCTACAATCAGGAGGAATTATTTCCATCTCTCTGCAACTAATATTTTATTTTATATGAGAGATAAAATAGATTCCTCTGATCTCTGATATAAATCAATGTCTGGCAGACAGTTCGGGGTCTTCTCACTGTATCGGCCTCGTCCTCTGCTGGGCTTGTAGATTAAATGACTAGGACTTCTCTTTGAGGCTCAGTGAGGTGACAATTTTATATCTACAAGGATTGGGGGATTTTATTGGCATCTAGGGGTCACTTCTGGTCGAGAGACTCGCTCTGTGCTCCCAGATTCTAATTGAGGACCATCTGTCTATGATTGGTCACTGAATGAAGAGAATACGGAGTCCTGTGCGTCTTCTGGTCTGTTTCAGGACCAAATTCAGCCCAAAATTTGGGTTGAAATTGGACCTGAAATGGTGAATGGAGACGCACCGGACCCCCTGCTGTGAGCCGCTGTGAACTCCAGTGTGATCCCAGCCAAAGTCTGATCTCTGATAGTCAGTGGAGGGGGGAGGGGATGAAAGCCAATAACAGCGAGTGACCTGAAGGACTATGATGGGAACTCCCAGTGTAACCGGCCAATCAGAAGTCTATCTTTGTATAACTTTCATCTAGATGACATGTCTGGATCCCTCACATAGAAGATTTATACCAGAATCCTGCAGAATATTATATCATTTATAGGATAATTCTCACTTCAGCCTCTGCAGAGTACAGCCAGGATGTCTGAGCCCCTCACATAGAAGTTTTATTCCAGAGTCTTCCAGATTAATATCTGATAATTCCAGTGTGGTGAGGGATCGATTATTGATAAGAATGGATCAGAGATCATCCCAGCCAGAGGAAGTAACATCACATTCCCACAACCTGCAGAGACAAATCCAGACACGTGATATTATATTATAAGATGAATATGAGGAATTATTCCCATTTAGTGAAAAGTAACATAACATCACTAGAGCGGAATATCAGGATATACAGAATGTTATACAGAGGAAAGATCTTGTTATTAGGGAAGCTGATAAAGGTGAAGCTGTTGTAGTACTTATGTCTACACAGTATAAAGAGGGGGCACTGTGACAGCTCAGTCACCCCCTTATGTACCCGGTTATTAAGCAGTAGGGATGAGCTTCGAGTTCGAGTCGAACTCATGTTGGACTCGAACATTGGCTGTTCGCAAGTTCACCGAACAGCGAACAATTTGGGGTGTTCACGGCAAATTCGAATGCCGCGGAACACCCTTTAAAAGTCTATGGGAGTAATCAAAAGTGCTAATTTTAAAGGCTAATATGCAAGTTATTGTCATAAAAAGTGTTTGGGGACCTGGGTCCTGCCCCAGGGGACATGGATCAATGCAAAAAAAAGTTTTAAAAACGGCCGTTTTTTCAGGAGCAGTGATTTTAATAATGCTTAAAGTCAATCAATAAAAGTGTAATATCCCTTTAAATTTCGTACCTGGGGGGTGTCTATAGTGTGCCTGTAAAGGGGCGCATGTTTCCCGTGTTTAGAACAGTCTGACAGCAAAATTACATTTTGAAGGAAAAAACTCATTTAAAACTACTCGCGGCTATTGCATTGCCGACAATACACATAGAAGTTCATTGATAAAAACGGCATGGGAATTCCCCAAAGGGGAACCCCGAACCAAAATTAAAAAAAAAAAATGACGTGGGAGTCCCCCTAAATTCCATACCAGGCCCTTCAGGTCTGGTATGGATATTAAGGGGAACCCCGGCCAAAATTTAAAAAAAAAAATGACGTGGGGTTCCCCCTAAATTCCATACCAGACCCTTCAGGTCTGGTATGGATTTTAAGGGGAACCCCGCGCCAAAAAAAAAAAAAAACGGTGTGGGGTCCCCCCAAAAATCCATACCAGACCCTTATCCGAGCACGCAACCTGGCAGGCCGCAGTAAAAGAGGGGGGACGAGAGTGCGGCCCCCCCTCCCTCCTGAACCGTACCAGGCCACATGCCCTCAACATTGGGAGGGTGCTTTGGGGTAGCCCCCCAAAACACCTTGTCCCCATGTTGATGAGGACAAGGGCCTCATCCCCACAACCCTGGCCGGTGGTTGTGGGGGTCTGCGGGCGGAGGGCTTATCGGAATCTGGAAGCCCCCTTTAACAAGGTGACCCCCAGATCCCGGCCCCCCCCCTGTGTGAAATGGTAAGGGGGTACATAAGTACCCCTACCATTTCACGAAAAAAGTGTCAAAAATGTTAAAAATGACAAGAGACAGTTTTTGACAATTCCTTTATTTAAATGCTTCTTCTTTCTTCTATCTTCCTTCATCTTCTGGTTCTTCTGGTTCTTCTGGCTCTTCTGGTTCTTCCTCCGGCGTTCTCGTCCAGCATCTCCTCCGCGGCGTCTTCTATCTTCTTCTCCTCGGGCCGCTCCGCACCCATGGCATGGGGGGGAGGCTCCCGCTCTTCTCTTCTTCTTTTCTTCTCTTCTTCTTTTCTTCTTTTCTTCTCCGGGCCGCTCCGCAATCCATGCTGGCATGGAGGGAGGCTCCCGCTGTGTGACGGCGCTCCTCGTCTGACAGTTCTTAAATAACGGGGGGCGGGGCCAACCGGTGACCCCACCCCCCTCTGACGCACGGTGACTTGACGGGACTTCCCTGTGACGTCACGGGGAATGCCACAGGGAAGTCCCGTCAAGTCACCGTGCGTCAGAGGGGGGCGGGGGTCACCGGGTGGCCCCGCCCCCCCGTTATTTAAGAACTGTCAGACGAGGAGCGCCGTCACACAGCGGGAGCCTCCCTCCATGCCAGCATGGATTGCGGAGCGGCCCGGAGAAGAAAATGAAGAAGAGAAGAAAAGAAGAAGAGAAGAGCGGGAGCCTCCCCCCATGCCATGGGTGCGGAGCGGCCCGAGGAGAAGAAGACAGAAGACACCGCGGAGGAGATGCTGGACGAGAACGCCGGAGGAAGAACCAGAAGAGCCAGAAGAACCAGAAGAACCAGAAGATGAAGGAAGATAGAAGAAAGAAGAAGCATTTAAATAAAGGAATTGTCAAAAACTGTCTCTTGTCATTTTTAACATTTTTGACACTTTCTTCGTGAAATGGTAGGGGTACTTATGTACCCCCTTACCATTTCACACAGGGGGGGGGCCGGGATCTGGGGGTCACCTTGTTAAAGGGGGCTTCCAGATTCCGATAAGCCCCCTGCCCGCAGACCCCCACAACCACCGGCCAGTGTTGTGGGGATGAGGCCCTTGTCCTCATCAACATGGGGACAAGGTGTTTTAGTGGGCTACCCCAAAGCACCCTCCCAATGTTGAGGGCATGTGGCCTGGTACGGTTCAGGAGGGAGGGGGGGCCGCACTCTCGTCCCCCCCTCTTTTCCTGCGGCCTGCCAGGTTGCGTGCTCGGATAAGGGTCTGGTATGGATTTTTGGGGGGACCCCACGCCGTTTTTTTTTTTTTTTTTTTGGCGCGGGGTTCCCCTTAAAATCCATACCAGACCTGAAGGGTCTGGTATGGAATTTAGGGGGAACCCCACGTCATTTTTTTTTTAATTTTGGCCGGGGTTCCCCTTAATATCCATACCAGACCTGAAGGGCCTGGTATGGAATTTAGGAGGACTCCCACGTCATTTTTTTTTTTTAATTTTGGTTCGGGGTTCCCCTTTGGGGAATTCCCATGCCATTTTTATCAATGAACTTCTATGTGTATTGTCGGCAATGCAATAGCCGCGAGTAGTTTTAAATGAGTTTTTTCCTTCAAAATGTCATTTTGCTGTCAGACTGTTCTAAACACAGGAAACATGCGCCCCTTTACAGGCATACTATAGACACCCCCCAGCTACGAAATTTAAAGGGATATTACACTTTTATTGTTTGACTTTAAGCATTATTAAAATCACTGCTCCTGAAAAAACGGCCGTTTTTAAAACTTTTTTTTGCATTGATCCATGTCCCCTGGGGCAGGACCCAGGTCCCCAAATACTTTTTATGACAATAACTTTCATATAAGCCTTTAAAATTAGCACTTTTGATTATTCATGTTCGTGTCCCATAGACTTTAACGGTGTTCGCATGTTCGAACGAACTTTTTTCCTGTTCGCATGTTCTGGTGCGAACCGAACAGGGGGGTGTTCGGCTCATCCCTATTAAGCAGGACCTCACACAGTGTCTCATACAGGGGCTTCTGAAATTGATAGATAAAGGAAAGGATCTGGGAGGGTTTATGAAATAAAACAGCATTATTTCTGATGGTGGATACCCCAGTGACCCCAATATTCCATCACCTTCCTAAAGTCCACCAATCAGGAGTTCCCATTGAAGATCACCGGATTGTGGCAGGAATAGAACCCCTTATGGAGAATGTAGGGGGGAGGGGTGGATATACATTTCCAGCCTTTAGTGCTGAGACTTCTGGGATATATTAGAGATACAAGTACTATATTGGTGGATATTCCACATTTACAATGGGATTCTACATTCACATGGGGGACACTTCACATTAAAGCACTTTATTCTTCCATCCCCCATTCTTTATTGTCTCCAGCAATCAGATATCATCTCCATAGATATAGATCATATACTAGGATGTTACAGGAATTATTACAGAAGATGTAAAGGATGAAGGTTTTTTACCTTAACCACTTCATCCCCGGAAGGATTTACACCCTTAATGACCAGAGAACTTTTTACAATTTGGCACTGCGCTGCTTTATCTGGTAATTGCGCGGTCATGCAATGCTGTACACAAACTAAATCTGTGTCTTTTTTTCCCACAAATAGAGTTTTCTTTTGGTGGTATATTAATACCTCTGGGATTTTTATTTTTTGCAATATAAATGAAAAAATACCGAAAATTTTGAAAAAAAAATATTTCTACTTTTTGTTATAAGAAAAATCCAATAAATTCAATTTTAGTCATATATTTAGGCCAAAATGTATTCAGCCACATGTCTTGGGTAAAAAAAATTAACAAGTGTCTATTTATTGGTTTGTGCAAATGCAGGCCTCTGGGGAAAGTGAGCCCTGACTGATGGGGGCATAACCAGGGCGGAGTATGGTGACTATGGGGTCACTGTGGATTGGTGGTGGGGACGGGATGGGGTTGGGCCTGAGCTCAGTAGGGTGATGCCCCAGGGGATGCTGGGCCTTTTTGTGGAAGAAGATTGGTAAGAGCTGCTGCACCTGCCCCTTCCAACCATGGACACAGAGATCCTTCTGGCCAGGGTCCGTGAGTTGGCTCTGCAGGGTCAGGCTGAGTGGCTTTTCGCCCTCCTGTCCCCTGAGGAGCCTCCTCTTTCACACCCTGCTGATCCCCACCAGGTTACCCACCACAGGGCTAGGAGACGGGCTCATCCACCTTCCCGCCTGAGTCCCAGTCCCTCTAGGGCCTCGTATTGCGCTCCCCCTGCTTCTTCCCCCTCCTCTCCCTCCATGGCTCATGGTGCCGTGCTTCCCCGGCGGGGAAGCGTGCCTCTTCTTCTTCCCGTTCTATTCGCCCCCCGCTCTCCGCCGTTCTCCCCCGCTCAGCAAGGCCACTACTCGGGCCTCGTCGCGCTGCCCACATTCGCGCAGTCCCCGCTCCGGCACCCGCCCCCCCCTTCCCCTGTGTGCATAGTGGAGCATGGCCGGGCTGGAGCCGTAGCGCTCCCCGGCCGCTCCCAGCTTACTGTGCCTGCGATCGTACCTGCGCCCACCCCCGCGGATGGTGGGGGGGTTCCGGTCGATCGTTCCTCACGTTCCTCTGCCTGGAGATCTGCTGGGGCACCAGGGCGTAGGGGATGTCTGCGTTCATCCGGCCCCGCTGCTTCCTCCGCCGCTGACAGTCCTGGTCCCCTGGATAGAGGCTCCGCTGGGGATTCGGAGCTGGATCGGCTCCCCCTAGTGGCAGATATGCTCCCTGCGCAAGGTTGGGCGGGAGCTTTGAATTTACATGTACAGCCGTGTGATGCTGCTGATTTTAGTCAGCACATCACAGCCCAGCTCATCACAGGGGGTAGCAGTGTGGCGGGGGGAACTGCCAATGACGGCATTTCCGCGCGGAATCCCCCGGCGCCCGCTAGGGCGGGGGCATCGTCGGACATCAGGCCACCCCATGCGCAGTATTTATCGGCAAGAACCCCCCCCGCACGGGTGGGGGACCGGTTCCCCCCTCAACTTTTTTGGTTGCCGGGTCCAGGATTGGATATGGTACCTCTGCACCCGGCAGGGCGAGCGATGGGTTTTTGACCCCTCCTCCTCAGACACTCAGCGCCCCTCCTCCTCAGACACTCAGAATCCTCCCACGCCCTGCAGGGCAGAGGACGGTCGGGCACATTTGACCTCCACCTAGTCGTTGCATCAGATGCTCCCCTACGGGCCTGTCCAGGTCGGTGATACAGATGGGATGCCTGTCACGGTTACCCGGCCTCGTCCCCCCGTGCCCAACAGGGCGAGGGATCTTGGATTGAGACCCGGGCTGGTGGCAGCTTCTGCCCCGGGTCAGCCAGCAGGAGCCGGTAGGTGTTCCTTCCGTTGCTCAGCCTCTGCCCTTGGTCAGTTGGAATCTTCCGGGTCCTTGGTTGGACCCCCGCCCCTGGATCTTTCCTTGGGTCGTGACAGCCCAGCAGAATGCGGCTTTGCGGGTCAGAGTGCTGGCCGCCTCCAGACTTCCAGATTGGTTTCGGAATCGGATCCGCTGCCAGGCCCGGAGGCTGGTCGTCCATCACCTGTTCCGCGTTTAAGTGAGTATGACTGCGAGGTAATTTGGGGTAGGTCAGCTGACGCTTCCGTATCGGGCCCGGAGGACCGCATAGCGTCGGTTGTTAAGTCGGTTCTGTCCAGTATAGGAGTTTCGGGTTCGTTTCCCATCCCCACCCCCTCTTACAGAGGGGCTTTGTGGGCAGTGGTGCCTACTGGCACCCACCTGACAGAGGAAATGAAGGAAAAGATATGGCGATGCGAATTTGTTGATTTTCTCGCCCTCGTCGCCGGATAGGGAGACTATCGACAAATCCTGTCGGGTTGACGTCTCGGCTCAGGGTGACAAACCAAAACAGCTTCCTAGAACATTTGGGAACTGGCTGCAGGGGTTTTGTGCCTACGCGGGAGTGCTCAGTGAGCGGTTTTCCGGAGTTGGCCACTTCGTTCTGCTATTTAGATCTTATTTGGGGTGCATACAAGGTTTATGGGGGACAGTGTTGGTTCTCTTATGACACCCAATTTCGTCAAAAAATGGCGGCACGTCGGGAGTTTTGTTTTGATTGTCAGGACGGTAGCTTGTGGTTGCTGCTTATGTGCCCTCACAGGCCTTTGTCCTTTCAGTCCGCGGTCGGCGCCCCTCAGTCCAGAGCGTCGGCCGCTCCAAAAAAGGGTATCTGCTGGTTGTTCAACGAAAGTCACTGTAAGTGGTACTCCGCTTGTCGTTTCAAGCACGAGTGCTCCAGCTGTGGTGGGGCACACCCCACCAGTCGGTGTTTCCAGAAAGGCAAGCAACCGCTTCCCAGACCCGGAGCCAAGACTGACCTTCCTAAACCAGAGGATGCCGGTGAACGTCTTAGAGATGCTTCTCTGGCTCGACCGGTACCCCCTTCATAGAGAGGTCCTGATTCTGCGGGATGGTTTTGACTGTGGTTTCTGGATCCCCTTTTCCCCATCAGACGCCCCGACTATGTCTCCAAATTTAAAATCAGCAGTGGAATTCGAGTCAGTTGTGGCCGAGAAGCTTCAGAAGGAATTGGATTTGGGGCGTATGGCGGGCCCCTTTGACCTTCCCCCTTTCCACAACCTGAGGGTATCCCCTCTTGGTGTGGTCCCTAAGAAGGCGGAGGGAAAATTCCACCTGATCCATCACCTATCCTACCCTTCTGGCTCCCCGGCTAACGACGGTATCGACAGGGAGGAATCCAGAGTGCACTGTGCGTCCTTCGACAGGGCGCTTCAGCTGGTCAGGGCAGCGGGGCAGTCTGCCCTTCTGGCAAAGGTGGACATTGAATCCGCGTTTCGCCTCCTCCCGGTCCATCCGGACTGTTTCCATCTCCTGGGTTGCTGTTTCCAAGGCAGCTATTTTTTCGACATGTGCCTTCCTATGGGTTGTGCCATCTCGTGTTATTTCTTTGAATTATTTAGCAGCTTCCTTGAGTGGGTGGTAGCCCAGGAGGCTGGTACTCAGTCCCTGCTGCATTTTCTCGACGATTTTCTCTTCATGGGTCCAGCAGGCAGTGTAAACGCCTACTCTCTGTTTTTCAGGAGATGTGCCAGCTTTTCGCCGTTCCACTGTCCGCTGACAAGACCGAGGGCCCCGCCACGGTGCTGTCATTTCTAGGCATAGAGATAGACACAGTGGCGATGGTTTTTAGGTTGCCTAGTGACAAGCTGACCAGGCTTCTCTCATTGGTTCGCTTGGCTAAAGGGGCGAAGAAATTACAGTTGAAACAGCTACAATCGTTGCTGGGTCACCTGGTTTTCGCCTGTAGGGTCATTCGAATGGGGAGAGCCTTCTGTAGGCATCTGTCGTGGGCCACGAAGGGAGTGTCGGCCCCCCACCACTATGTCAGGATAACCAAGCCCATGCGTGATGATTTGGGTATGTGTCTGTCCTTCTTGCAGACTTACAATGGGCAGTCGTGCTGGTTGCGGGAGGAGATGCCGAACTCATAGCTGGAGTTGTATACAGATGCCGCAGGCTCCTGTGGGTTTGGCGCTTTCTTTCAAGGGGAATGGGCTGCTGAATGCTGGCTGGCCTCATGGGCCCAAATGGACTTGTTGCGCAACCTCACCCTGCTGGAGCTGTTTCCGATTATTGTTGCCGTGGAGCTCTGGGGTGAACGATTGCACAATCACCAGGTGATTTTCTGGTCAGATAATATGAGTGTGGTTCAGGTAGTGAACAAACAGTCAGCCAGTTCCCCTCCGTCGTTTCGCTTCTACGGTTTTTAGTTTTAAAAAGTTTGCGTTTTAACATTTGTGTTAGGGCTAGGCACGTTCCAGGTGTTTCGAATGACATTGCCGATGCTCTTTCTCACCAACAGTTCAGCCGTTTTTGTACCCTGGCTCCGCTGGCTTCTTTGGAGGGCCTCCCCTGTCCGGCCCACTTATTGAACCTCGTTTCTGGTGTTTGACAGAGCTCCTTCGGTCGTCACTTTCTCCGCGGACGTGGGCGTCATACTGCCGGGTTTGGCATGAGTGGGCTCAAGCGTCGGGCGGTGAGTTCAACATTTCTTCCCCTGATGACAGACGTTTGTCTTTATTTGCCTATCTGGTCTATTTGTTGGAAAAAGGTGTCGCGGGCTCCATGTATTCATCTGCTTTATCGACATTGTCATTCTGGTTTCAGCTCCTGGGGTGGGAGGATTCCACAAAAGCTTTTCCAGTCCGGCGGGTTCTCCGGGGTTGGAAGCGGGTTACTCATTCTCCTGACACAAGGCGCCCTATTTCTATCCAGATACTTTCTGGCATTTTGTCCCTGCTGCCGGACGTGTGCTCGTTGGGGTTTGAGACTCTTCTTTTTCGGGTTGCTTTTTCGTGGGCTTTCTTTGGTGCCTTTCGCATTGGCAAATTGGTGTCCAAATCCAAGTCGTCTCCGGGGGGCATCCAGTGGGAGGACGTATCGTTATCGGATTGCAGCGTTACGGTCTTTCTGCGTACATCCAAGACGGATTGCTTTGGTCGGGGTCATCGAGTAGTCCTGCATCATTGCGGTGGACCATTTTGCCCGGTGTCCCTGGCTCTCCCATTTGTGTCCGCACGCCCCCCGGCTCCCACGTTTTTTGTGCATGCCGATTCATCTTCCCTTAGTCAATTCCAATTTTTACGCGTTTTTCGTCGTTGCTTGGAAGCTCTAGGACTTCCTGCGTGGGAATTTTCCACCCATTCTTTTCGTATTGGTGCTGCTACCGCCGCTTCAGGTTTGGGGTTCTCCGATATGGAACTTCAGCATTTAGGTAGATGGGAGTCATCTCGTTTTTCTTTGTATGTTCGTCCACATCTGCTGTGTTAATTTACAGGCTCCTGCCCGGCTCAGATTTGGATACTCGGTGACTCTTTCATATACTGGGCCGCTCACTGTGCAGAGATCCGCACCTATGGCAGAAACTTGGGCTTCTCATACAACGTGGCAAGAGTCCGCTGGATCGGGTTGCGCGGTTTGCGTTGGCACCAGGTCCTTCCGGAATGTCAGCGACTTTGTGCCCACGTTTCTGGTCCCATCATCCTGGTTTTACATGCTGGTGGGAATTATGTTGGTTATCTATGATCCGTGGACATCATCTCAGCCGTTAAAAGTGACATTGCCCAATGTTTTGCTTCATTTACCAGCTTGACCTTTGTTTGGTCGGAAATTGCGCCCCGCTCTGTAGGGCGCGAGATATTCCTGGCCCCCGCCTGGAACATTTTCGTCGGAAAGTCAATGCTCAAGTGGCTAAGTTTGTGCATCAGATTGGGGGTATCGTGGTACGCCACAAAGACCTTGAGGGTGATAATACCGATTTGCTGTGAAGGGATGGAGTTCATCTCAATGACATCGGGTTGGACATTTTTAATCTGGGTCTTCAGAGGGGCGTGAAACAAGCGCTGGCTGCGGTGGGGCGCCCGTCAGTAGCTTACTGACAGGCTGGTGGCGGTTTTTGGTGACCTTGCCAGCAAAACATGGCTTAAGAGGTACGCCCTTCATGTTAATTGGGAGATAGATGGCCGGTCCGGCACTTATGGTAAGGACAGGCCCCTCAGCTATCTCCCTTCACCGTCTGGAATTGAGTGCTCACAGTGCTACTGTGACTGGCACTGTGGAAAATTTAATGTTATATGTTCAAGTTAATAAGTGTTCAAGTTAATAAAGCTGTGGCTTTGCCCTTTCCAACATTAATGGTGGTAAATGGTCTTTATTGGATGGGACGAAAGGGTAAGGTTAAGAGTTGGTGGAATTTGGTATGGTATGGACCTGGGGTTTATTGCACCTCAGCAGTCAAGTTATTGTGTCTACAAACTAGGGTACATTTACTGGAATTTACACAGCTTTTACTTTAATCTAATTTCTTGAGGTGCTAAAATGACAGGGTGGTACAAACCCCCCAAATCACCCCATTTTGGAAAGTAGACATCCCAAGCTATTTGCTGAGAGGCATGTTGAGCAAATTGAATATTTTTTTTTGTCACAAGTGATTGAAAAATGACAAATGTAAGAAAAAGTACACAAAGTTGTCACTAAATGATATATTGCTCACACATGACATGGGTATATGTGGAATTACACCCCAAAATACATTCTGCTGCTTCTCCTGAGTACGGGGATACTACATGTATGAGACTTTTTGGGAGCCAAGCCGTGTACAGGACCCCGAAAAACAATCACCGCCTTCAGGATTTCTAAGGGCGTAAATTTTTGATTTCACTCCTCATTACCTATCACAGTTTCTGAGGCCATAAAATGCCAAGATAGCACAAAACCCCCCAAATGACCCTATTTTGGAAAGCAGACACCCCAAGCTATTTGCTGAGAGGAATGGTGAGTATTTTGCAGATCTCGCTTTTTGTCACAAAGTTTTGAAAATTTAAAAAAGAAAAAAAACATTCCTTTTCTTTCTTAATTTTTCAAAACAAATGAGATCTGAAAAATACTCACCATGCCTCTCAGCAAATATCTTGGGGTGTCTACTTTCCAAAATGGGGTCATCTGGGGGGTTGAACTGTCCTGGCATTTTATGCCCAACATTAGAAGCTTATGCCACACATCACCCACTCCTCTAACCACTTGAACCACCAAGTCTTTTCTGACAATTTTTTTTTACATGAAAACATTTTTTTGCTAAAAAATTACTTTGAACCCCCAAACATCATATGATAAATGTTTTTGCCATACCAGAAAAACTAGAGAGTTTGCCACATCCCTGTTTATATAGAGAAAGTTAGAATACCCCCAATTGGGACTTTAAATTGGCAAAAACAGTGGAGTGCGGTAGAATACAAAAGTATGTATATAGAGTAGTTTCTCTCCAGTAACCAAGAACACTTTCTGGTAACCAAATCCGGTATCCAACGTGTTTCAGGTTCAAAGTCATTTCATCAGGGGTATTTGTATAGGAGATTTTAAATTTGAGATCTGGTGAATGGCACCACAACCAAACACTCAGAGTATTCAGGCAAGACTGAAATTAACATTGTCAGTGGATGGAGTATGTAGAGGTCTAATTCAACCTATATTTGAAATGTAATGACCCTCAGGAAAGGAATGTGTCAGTGGTCTCTCAGGCCAGAGGATGTGCAGCTGGAAATTATAACTTTACAGCTTCTATGGAGATCTCTTAGTAGGGGTCAGAATAGGACATTGGTCAGGGTCCTGTGTAAATGATGACACTATTTTGGAGTGCTGTGTACTGTTCCTTAAGCTATGTACAGGGGGTCCATAAGGAATGCCATCCGGTCTGGCAAAGTCTGCAGACATATATATAATTTATGGTCAAAGCCCTATGGCCGATACGGATATGAACAATTAGACTTACCATAATACCTACAACATGAAATGGACCTGAAGTGTGCCCTGGTCTGATGGTCGGTATACCAAAATAAGGGGGCATACCCTAGATTAGAAATGAATATTTTGTGAAGAGAAATTAATTTGAGAAATGTCCTGAAAAGGGGATGGGAGGGTGGGTACCGCGCACAGGAAACCGACAAAGACCACAGGCGAGCAGGCTGGTTAAATACCCCCCGGGCTCCTCCCATAAATTCAGGCCACCATACTGGCCTTCCTACTTATGGTCGAAGCCCTATGGCCGATACGGATATGAACAATTAGACTTACCATAATACCTACAACATGAAATGGACCTGAAGTGTGCCCTGGTCTGATGATCGGTATACCAAAATAAGGGGGCAAAAACTTTCAGGTAGGGGTGTAGTTTTATTAGTTTTAGCTTTATTTATTGAGCAAGTTTGGTGAATGCTTGTGCCGTTTCCACCTAAGGAGTGGGGATGTACCGAGGTAGGCAGAGTTTCCAATGCTAAGTCTCTTAATGACGTGGTCTGGGACCCCATGCCGAAATGCTGCAAAGGCTGCCCCAATACTAAAGAGTGACTGGAGTACTGACTGGGGTCGAGGTGTAGGCTGCGTAGAAGAACCCCCAGGTGTTTGATGAACTGGCAGGCACTCGAGGGTTGCCCGAAAAGGTAATAGGGGAATAGAGTTTGGGTGTACCTGTAGGAGTGACAGTAGGTGGTCGAGTATGATTACAGGACACCGGACATTGTTTATTTTATAGAGATGGATATCTATTGTGCAGCTTGATTTCTGGGTTTTAGACACTGCAAGGTGGAGGATGAAATGGTGTTGGTAGCAAGCCAAATGCACAGAACTTGGCCTGCGGGATTGCTGCGGGTGAACTCGCTGGGCCGTCAGAACCTGTAGTAGGCTGAGTAAATGGCTGCTTTTATGAGCAAACTGGGGAGAAGGCCAAATGGCGAACTAGTAAAGATAGTAAACATGTCCCCGAAGATGGCAGCCTGGAATGAACGTACAGTGGACATTAACCTGGTGTTGCCAAGACAATTGCTCCAGCCTGTGCAGGAAGGACATAACAGAGCGTTGCGGACCTAGCTTCATCAAGAAGATCGCCTCGCACCGGTTGTCGGTGGCGAAAGCCACAGCCTGTCCTGTCCAGATATGACCCTAGAGCTGAGCGGCTGCCATGACCGGATATAGCTTGAAGAGGGAGGAAGTCCGTGTAAACACAGGGTTTAGGAGTGTCTCTGGAGGCCATGTTCTTGTAAACCAATGGTGGCCAAAAATTGCAGCAAAGCCTGTGGAGGCTGTGGCATCTGTCACTACCTGGGGTGATAAGGGTGACATAGATGGTATAAACATTGATATACCGATCCACGTAGTACGGAACCTTCTGGCATTGATAGGCCCGCTACCGCCATGGCGTCTAAATTAAGGATCTGCAAGGGGTCCTGTGTGTGGGAGAGGAAGACACAGAAGATCAATCCTGGGGAAATGACCTGTATTGCAAAATTAAGCATTCCCAGGAAAGACTGAAGCTGCTTCTTAGTACACACCCGTGTATGGGTGAAGTCTTGGGGAACTGGCCTGATGCGGGTCAGCTTGTCAAGGGGGAGGCTGGCCTGCGTGGGGTTGTTAGTTCGGAAGAGGTTATTGTAGACCTCAGTTCCGGATTGTTGAGTTTTGGAGACCGCAAGCTGAAGGACGTAATGGTTTTATCAGCGAGTCAAGTGGTGTCTACATAGTACCTGGCTGCCAGTGCCAGTAAAAGTGAATTTGTTAGGCCGTAGAAAACCACAGAGGGCCAGATAGATGGCTGCTTGGATGACTAGACTGGGGAATGTGTGAGGTTTGTGACATGTCCCTAAAGATGGCAGTTGTGATGGGCAAGCGTTGCTGTTAGCTATGGGCTGATGCTTCTGGATGCAACGTAGAAGGGATCTTACTGTATGGACCGTAAACACCGATGGCTCTCTGGGGTCCTGTAAGGAAAGGGAATGCTGGATGCTGGCTAGTTGAAAAAAGGAGGGGTGTGGAGGCGCCAACTGTGGTAGCTTGGTTATGCAAAAATAAAAGTTAGTGTAACAATTACACTTACTGGTTCGCAGGGTGGAGGTGTTTCTTTGAGATGGAAAAGTGTCCTGGGATGTGCTGTTATCTTTTTTCCGGCTCAGGTTTCATTCCTTCAGGCGTCTGGGTGTGGAGTCTGTACACAGGCTGAACCGCTGCATCCAGTGCATGGAAAGCTCCACGCTGACCACTCTGGAGTGCAGAAGAGGAAATGACGTCACTGATGCACGGCAAACGTCCAGGCTGGTGTTGGGGATGATGCAGGGATAGTACAGGCTACGCGCTCGGGGCTCACAGTTCCTTCTACTGCCCTTTTTGCTCCCTGGAGGAGAGCAGCTTGAATACATAGTGGAGGCAATTAGGTTAATTAGGTTAAGGTGTATGGGCTGGAGGTCTGTGGCTGTGGAACCACAACAGCCAGCAGACCCACAATCTTCCAAAAAGCACAAAAAAGTTGAAAGTAAAGTATGAAGAATTAAAAATATGATGAATTGGGGGTAAGTTTAATAAATATAAGGATAATAATAGTAAGTGGAATTAGAGTTAAAACATTTATTTAGAAGATGAAAAAAATGTGGGAAAAAAAAATGAAACAAAAATAAATATAAACTAAAAAATAAAATGAAAAATAAAAATAAAAATGGGAAAAAAACTATGAAAAATAGAAATAAAAAATAAATAAATAAATAAAATAAATAAAAAAATTATAAAAATAAAAATAAGTATAAAAATAAAAATAAATGTAAAATAAAAATAAAAAATAAAAAATGAGATTAAAAAGCACTGGGATACACATTATGAGGATGAGCTCAGGGGGACATGAGGGAAGGGTGGGGGCGGGGGGAAAGGGGGTGAAGTTGTTATATAGAACGATGGAGTTGCTATCTGGGTCCATGAGGGGACAGCGGTCCCTCAGGTGACTGGATGATATGACAGCAAAGGACCATGGGGGTATTTTTATGTTGTAAGAAACTTCTACATGGTTTGTATAGTGATGGGCAAGGTGTTTATATATATATAATAAGAAAGTGAAGAATGAATGTATGATTGGAGAGGGAAGGGGGGGAAAGTAAACTACAACAAAGAATGTGTTTCTAATTCTTCATTGAGTCCCCCTGGCGAGAGAGTACCCAATGAATATATCCAGTAGGCCTCCTGCTGACACAGGCATTTAAAACATTCCGCAGCAGGAAGACCTCTGGGCATGGCCTCGATGACCCAGACTCTAAGGCCCATGGTAGATTTTTGGTGTTTCTTCAAAAAATGAAGAGGGACACTGTGTTTGTCCCAGCCCTTTTCTATGAAACGCCTGTGTTCGCCAAAACGTTGGCGTAGGGGGCGTATGGTCCTGCCCACATAAAAGAGACCACATGGGCAGGTCAGGCAGTACACCACGTATTCACTGGGGCAATTATAAAAGTCTTTTATGGTGTATGTTTTGTCTTTAACAGTGAAGTTTTTTTGTCCATGGTCAACAAATTTGCACGTTAGGCATAATTTTTTCGGGCATTGCTACATTCCCACTAATGGAATTAGGGGGATGTGTGAGGCTGGAGTGAGTGGAACTTTACGGATTTTACTGGGTGCTATCCTACTTTTAATATTTTTTGCTCTACGATATGAAACCTTGGGTAGTTGGGTGAGGGAAGAACCTAGAAAGGGGTGCTGGCTAGGTATAGCCTGATAGTGTTGTGAGAAGGAGCCAGCTGTGTGTGGCAATACGATACCTGGTGCGGGATGGAACCTGAACTCAACTGACCTAAGCGAGAAATGATACAGAAAATGACGAGTGGCTCGTATGAAGATGCCACTGGAGACAACTGGCCGATTAAGTGCCACTGAAGAATGATGTGTGACTGATTGTGTGCCACTGGAAATGTGTTTCTAATGATTGCAAGAAGTCATGCTAAGATGCGAGGCCTGCAACGATTGCAAGAGTTGTGCTTAAATATGTGCTTGCCAGGGAGTTTGTGTCAATGGAGATGTATTTGCAGTGACTGTGAGAAATCCGTATTACTGCATGTGCTTGCACGGACTGCAAGGAGTTATGCTTGGATGCGTGCTTGCAATGATTGTAAGCGTTGTGCTTAAGGCTCTGTTTCCACTATTGCGTCCCCAAAGTCACGCGATTTACACTGCAACTTTACAATGCGATGTTGCGATTTGATGTGACTTTAAAAATGACTTTGTGCAACTTTGATGTTCTGCGATTTAGCCAGAGTGATGTAATTCCTTATCCTGCTTAGTTATTTCCCCTTCCTGTCTTCCATACTCACGTACATCAATATAGGAAGTGATGTATTTGGGAGGAGCAGAGATCATGTGCTTCCATAGACTTCTGTGGAAGTCATAACAAAGTCGCGGTGTCAGACATGTACATGCGACTGCATTGCGACTTAATACCTTTCTATGGAGACCAAATCGCACCGAAGACGGAACAAAGTAGTGCAAGAACCTTTTTTGGAGACGCTGCGACTTGAGTCGTACTAATTAGAATGGGCACCATTGAAATACATGGGTTTTGACTTGTCATGCGACTTGACACGTGTCAAGTCGCAAAACAAGTCGCAATAGTGGAAACAGAGCCTAAATGTGTGCTTGCAACAATTGCAAGGGAGTTTATGTCACTGGAGATGTGTTTGTGGTGACTGTGAGAAGCTCGTATTACTGCATGTGCTTGCAAAGACTGCAAGAGTTATGCTTGGATGCGTACTTGCAACGACTGCAAGAAGTTATGCTTGAATGCATGCCTGCAATGTTTGCAATAAGTTAATGTTTGGATGCGTGTTTGCAATGATTGCAAAAATTGTGCTTGGGTGTGCTTGCAACAAATGCAAGAAGTTTATGCTTGGACGCGTGCTTGTGTAAAATTATTTTTTTTTTGTGTATGAAATTTAGTCCGATATGAATCAGTTGTAAAGTGTATGAAATGAATCCGATACGAATCGGTCATATGAATACATTCTGATAAGAACCGATTGTAGAGTGTATAAAAATTAATCCAATATAAAATTGGACTGTGGAGAGTATGAATATGGATCGGATATGAATCGCTGTGCCACCGACGCGACTAGATTTGAATCAAAACTGTAGCGTGTGTGAAATTAAACCGATACAAATCTTTTGTATGTTGTATACAATGAATCCTGATACGAATCGGTTTGTAAAGTGTATGAAATGAAACCAACATAAATCGGATTGTGCGACTATAAGGGGGGATAGTAATGAGGCGAAGGTTTTAACAAATGAATTGGGACCATGACTGAACTTCGAAGGAAGACGGGGTGTGGCTTTTTTTTTTTTTTGAACTTTGACTGACCTGGAGGAAATGACAGATGACAACCGGTGAAGGGTTTGACTACCTGACTTGAAAAGTGACTTGTAATGTGTTTAAGCGACAGATGCATGAAATTAAATAGAATGAGTGAAATGTCTATGCCACGAATCGGTGTGCCGTGACTGCGCCAATGAGGCCAAGCCAACTGGGGCTTGCCGGGATGAATCGATGCCTGATGGATGCCCTGGACTCGAGTCGGGGAGCGGCATGTGACAACGAAATTAATGAAATGTTTGCCTTAGAGTGAAATGAATGAAATGTTTGCCTTAGAGTGAAATGAATGAAATGTTTTGCCATGACAGAGGCACGAATCGGTCGTGCTGCAGCTGCGACTGACAGCGAACCGGACTCTGAAGCATGTACTGAAATGAGGCAAAAGGAAAAACACTAATGCACACCGGAACAAATCGGTGCATCACGGATGCGACTGGATTTGAATCGGAGTGCGGTATGCAACAGTGAAATGAATGAAATGTTTGCCCTGACAGAGGCACGAATCGGTCATGCCGCGATTGTGACTGACAGCGAACCAAGCTCTGGTGCAGGTGCTAGATGAGGCCGAAAACATTTTATTTATTTATTTTACCTTTTTTTTTTTCGACTGCAACAAACGACTATTCGGACTGTGGAGCATAGAATGAAATGAGGCCAAGACAACCGGGGCACGCCGGGACGAATCGGTGCATCACGGATGCTACTGGATTTGAATCGGGGCGCAGTACGTGACAGTGAAATGAGTGAAATGATGAAATGAATGAAATGATTTGTCATGGTAGAGGCACGTGCCATGACAGAGGCACGAATCGGTCATGCCGCGACTGCGACTGACAACAAACCGAACTCTGGAGCATGTACTGAAATGTGGCCGAAAAAACTGGGGCACGCCGGAACTAATCGGTGTATCATGTATGCGACTGGATTCGAATCGGAACGTGATACGTGACAGTGAAATGATTTCCCATGAGGTATGAATCGGTGAGCCAACTCTGAAGCATGTACTGAAATGAGGCCAAACAACAACTGGGGCACACCGGGATGAATCGGTGCATCACAGATGCGACTAGATTCGAATCGGAGCACGGTACATGACGGTGAAATTACTGAAATGGGTGAAATGATTGAAATGATAAGCCATGACAGAGGCACAAATCTGTGTGCCGTATTTGCGTCTGATAACGAACAAGACTGTGGAGGATGGTATAAAACATGGGACAAGAAAAAGTGAGACACGGCTGGACAAACAGGTGCGAAGCGGACGCAACTGGATTTGAATCAGAGTGAGGTACGTAAAATGAATGAAAAATGTATTATAAATGATAGAGGCACGAATCTGTGGCTGAGTGCTACGGCTACTTGCAGGGTTTCTTAACAAATGACTCGTAAGTTCCGTATCGGTGTTTGAGTGACACAGTATCTAACAAATGGTGATACATAATATAATGAAATGTCAATGAAACCCTACCTGCGACCGCCGAGCCAGACACGTTTGTACGAAAAACTACGAATGGGAACGGAAGCCTCTCAGAAACTGCGAACGGGAACCTGAAAGCCGCTGAAATTTCGAACGCGCAATTTCATGAACGCCAATGAGTTGGAAGAGTCGGCCTAGTGACGTAACGTACCGCGCACAGGAAACCGACAAGGAACACTGGTGAGCGGGCTGGTTAAATACCCCCCAGGCTCCTCCCATAAATTCAGGCCACCATACTGGCCTTCCTACATATCATATATTTTTTTAAAGAGGCCCTACAGATTAAAATGGTAGGTGTTATATTTTTTTCACAAAGTATTTGCACAGTGATTTTTCAAACACAATTTTTTGGGAAAAAACAAATTTTTTGAATTGTAATGCACAAAAACACACTATATTGCCCAAATGTTTCGTGAAATATAAAATATGATCTTATTCCGAGTACATAGATACCAAACACGACATGCTTTAAAATTACGCACACCCGCACAGTGGCAACAAACTATATACATTTTAAAAAGCCTTTAAATGCCTTTACAGGTTATCACTTTAAATTTACAGAGGAGGTCTACTGCTAGAATTACTGCCCTCAATCTGACGTTTGCGGTGATACCTCACATGCATGGTGCAATTGCCGTTCACATATGTCGCGAGACTGACACTTGCATTCACTTTTACGCGTGTGCAAGGGGGGGACAGGGGTGGTTTTATTTATTTATTTAAATCATTTATTTTGCTTTTTTATTTTATTTTTACACTGTCCCTTTCATTTTATTTTTTAATCATTTTTATTGTTATCACAAGGAATGTAAATATCCCCTATGATAGCAATATGTAGTGACAGGTACTCTTTTTTTTGAAAATTTTTGATCTCTCCTCAGCCATTAAAAGCATCTGACCACACCAAGATCGGTGTGATAAGGTGCTTTGCCAATTTCCCAATGGCGCTGTTTATATCCGGCAAAACTGAAGTCATGAAATGCTCGTAGCTTCCGTTTTTTTAGGCTATAGAGATGATTGGAGCCGTTCTAGTCTTCGATCAGCTCTATGGTCAGCTGGAGGAACCACCGGCTGAATCTTCCGGTTCCACGGTGGGACAGGAGAGCCTGAGAAAACCATGGAAGACAGGAGGGGGAGACATTCCCTCTCACTGCTTGTAAAAGTAGTCTATCGACTAATAAGCCACTAGGATTGCTTTTACATGAAAGCTGACCGCTGGCTGAAATGAGAGATACCAAGATGATGCCAAACCTGCAGGCATCATTCCAGTATAACCACTCAAAGTCCAGCAACATACCAGTACGTCGCTGGTCCTTGTTGGGCATATATTGTAATGTTCTTTTTTTAATGCAGCCAGATTCCTCCATTCATATCGATTGATCAATCGGTGCTATGCCCACCATTACAATACTGCCCTTCATCCACCCACTTCTAATGATGGGCAAGCATGCACCTTTTTTTTGTTCAGCCCACGGGCTGAACGGAAAAAAAGAACCTAACAGATACCTCCATTCACATCGATCGATGTGGATGAAGAAATCACTGCCAAGAAAATTAAACAAAAATATATGCCCCTAATGTCCACCCCTGCCCCCATGCTTCGGGATATATGCTTTTTTTTTTAACTGTGGTGGTGAAATCACCTCCTACAGTGCTGGAGTCACGGATTTACATATCGTGAGAGCAAACCCTGTTGCTGTCAGAATAAATAAACCTGTGCTGCAAATGAATGGCGTACCTGCAAAGCAAACAATGGTTAACAATAAAACACAGTAACAGTACAGTATAACAGCAGTGTTAGGGACTTACTGCAGCAAGATGGAGATGGCAGCAGTGTGTGTGTCAGGGGCGGAAGTATAGGGGTCACAAAAGTCGCCATTGCGACTGGGCCCCATGCTGCAGGGGACCTGTGGGGGCCCGTGTGCCCCCCTCTCCCCGAGCGGTGGCTGCATATGGGACCGAGCTCCCTGATCCTCAGCCGATGCATAAATCATTCTGCAGTGCAGGAGCTCGGTCACAAAGTGAAAGTAAGTGAGACGTGTCTAGCACAGTGTGTGCTGTGCTCTCTGCCTCCCCCTACAGTGCAGTACCCGGCATGGAGAGTTTAAGGTACAGAGCTGCAGCTGCAGATTTTTAAAAAGGTGATCTATATATGTTTGTCTGCATGTGTGTGTGCTTATATGTGTGTGTCTGCATGTGTGTGTGTGTTTTATATTTGTGTGTGTGTTTATTTGTGTGCATGTGTATGTTTACATGTGTGTGCATGTGTATAGAGTTATATGTGTGTGTGTGCATGTGTATAAAGTTATATATGTGTGTGTGTGTGTGCATGTGTATAGAGTTATATGTGTGTGCGCATGTGTGTGCATGTGTATAGAGTTATATGTGTGTGCGCATGTGTGTGTGTGTGTGTGCATGTGTATAGAGTTATATGTGTGTGTGTGTGCATGTGTATAGAGTTATATGTGTGTGTGTGTGTGCATGTGTATAGAGTTATATGTGTGTGTGTGTGCATGTGTATAGAGTTATATGTGCACATGTTTGTGTGTTTGCTCATGTGTGTGCGTTTATGCATGTGCGTTTATGTGTGTGCATGTATTTATATGTATATGTGTGTATTTGCGTACGTGTGTGTTTACATGCGTGTATGTATACACATTACTTGTAATTCTGACCCCCTTTTTCTTTACGATCAGAACAGATTTTTTTAGGGTGGGTTCATAATACCAACAAGAAAATACCATTCATCTGAAAAGCGATGCAGATCGCTTTTCAGAGGCATTTGACAGGCAGTGAAGAGGCAATATGTTGCACCTTGACTAAAATGTTGAAGAAATGTTGAGAAATACTGATACAGAGAAACTGATCTCTCCATTCTCCTCCTGCAGCTGCTGAAAGGAGATGAGAAGTGGGGGAAATGGAAAGATCAGTTCCTCTATATGCAGTCGCACCCACCACGCCTCCTATGCAGCTTCTTTCTGCTGCCCCCCATGTGCTCTCCAGCCCCCCTGTACTTTTTCCTGCCCCCCCGCTCTCTCCTGGCCCCTCCCCTTGTCCCCACAGCTCAGCAGAGTTCCCCCCTCCCCTCTCCTGCCAGCTGCTGTAGGGTATCTGCATGGAGACTCAGTGATCCATACTGATCACAGACTCAATCCATTCATAACTGAAACATAGTAAAATGTATTTACTATGCTTCAGTTTGTGAATAGAGGGGCAGCTCTATACAGAACTATTCCTGTCCATTCATTCTGTGCAGCTGAGGCTGTGCTCTCAATCTCCTTTCTCGTTCTCAAAGGTGAAACATCGGAGGTCTGCTTAGACCCCTGATATCTCACCAAAGCCCCCCAACTCTTAAAAAAAAAATTAAAATATGTTTTAAAAAAATAATATTGTAAAACAATAAATAAATGGTAGAAAAATACAATAAAAATAAAAAAAACAGACGCCAGTGGCAGAACTACCAGGGTCACAAACATCACACTTGCGACCGGGCCTTGGCATTTACGCCATCGGCTCGGAGGGAGGAAGGGCCCCAGCAGGGGGTCAGGGGGGCCCTTCATGATTTCTTGCACCGGGGCCCTGAAGGTTCTAGTTACGCCACTGGTGTGTGTGCACACGCTAACCTCTGCTTGGTGCCAATGGGCCTTTAAAAGAACAGCAGCTGCACTTGTGCAGTGCTGTTTGATCTGCAGCTTACCCGTGTTCTGAAACCTGAACCTGCTATCTGATTACCTGTACTGACCCGGCTCTGCTGACTTACCTGCTATCTCCAATCCTGACCTCGGCCTGCCCTGACTCTGCTAAAGCCTCTCCTGCATGATATCCTGTTGCCAACTACTGCCTGTCCATTTGACCTTGCTCCAGGCTGCTGCCTTGCTCTACCTGATTACCTGTGTTTGACCCGGCTTGTCTCACCCGGCTCCATCCTGCTGCTGATCCTGCATCACCCATCTCACCGGATCGCTGACCTGCATCTTTTTTTTTTCTTTTTATGTTTTTTTTTTCTTTTGTTACATATTTATTGTAACTATAAACGTTCCAGGTTAGGGTCTCTCAAAATGTGATGGGCATCTAACATCTTTGAAGACCCTGTGTAAGTGTGCCCGATGACTGTGCCATGCTGTACCCTATTCTAATACTCCACTAGTGTATGGTAGTGACGGAAACATTCACTGATACAGAGACCAGCTTGGTCAGGACAGGAGGGACAATAAAAGTGGGTGTCACGCCTATATCCACATTTTCTACAGACACGACATCTTCTTTGGGGTGTTCTTTGGGTAGAGGTACCAGGGAGGACATCTGGAAAATGCCTCTCATGCAGCCGGCTCACTGCATTTGCATTGAGAAGTTGGGCACAGCACCATCTGGATACAAAAGGGCTGTGATGATCTCTTCCTGGAATTTTAGGAAGGATCCAGTTCTTCTGGCGCTTTGTATAGCACATAAGCGTTCAGTAGAGCCAATTGAAATAAGTATACAGACACTTTATTGTACCAGCGTCTGGTCTTACGGACAATTAAGTACGGCACCATCATCTGGTCCTTGAAGTCCACCCCTCCCATGTTAAGGTTGTATTCATGGACACAGAGGGGCTTCTCAACACCACTAGTCGCTGTTGGAATTTGGACCGTCGTATCTGTGTGAATGGAGGACAGAACAAAAACATTCCGTGTGTCCCTCCACTTCACTGCAAGCAATTTATTACACTTCAAGCAGGCTCTCTCCCCCGTCTAAGTCGGAAATCTACAAGTCATTGGGGGAAGCCCTGGTGATTAGATTGTACGGCGCCAATTCCAGAATCAAAAAGGTGACTAAAAAGTGTCACGCTTGTGTAATAATTGTCCACATATAAATGGTACCCCTTTCTGAATAAGGGTGACACCAAGTCCCAAATAATCTTACTGCTGCTCCCTATGTAGTCTGGGCAGTTGTGGGGCTCCACGTTACTATCTTTTCCCTTGTAAACCATAAAACTATATGTATAGCCTGTGGCCCTGTCTCAGAGCTTATACATCTTGACCCCATATCTGGCACGCTTGCTGGGGGGATACTGTTTGAAAGAAGGGTGGACAGAAAATGTAATCAGGGACTCATCAATGCAGACAACTTGATCGGGAATAAACAAGGCTTCAAATTGTTGGTTGAAGTGGTTTTAGAGGGGCCGAATTTTGTGGAGCCGATCGTATTCAGGGTCACCCCGAGGATGGAAGGCGCGTGATCAGACGCTTACATCAAGAAATGTATGGTTTATTTATGTAAAAGAATACAGACATATAGTCATATAGATATAAAATCATACAAATACTACATAATATTATTAAAAAAAAGTAAAAACAGGTAACAAAATAAGTACTAGGAAGTTAAAATTGGGGTGTGCCCATATCGAGGCAGGTATTTAAGAAATTCTGACGCGTTTCGAGGAAAACCTCTTCATCAGAGCCAGGAGAACTGGAGTACAGTCTGTATGGGCCGGTAGGCCGACATGTGTACATGAGGAGAGGTGGTGTGGCTAGTAGGAGGATGTGTCCTGTGATGGACAATTGATTATTCCAAGTTCCATACCCAGGTGTTCTATGGATGAAATTAGAATGTAAATAGATTGCATTTTCTTTTTGCGGTCCTGTTAGGCTGTCAGATGTGCCTGTCTCAGGAGAAGTGTGTAGACACAGCTGTAAACTGTAGAAATCCTTTGGAGTGGAGAGCCGTGTGATCCTGGCAGCAGAAGGGGGGGGGGAGGAGGGGGAGGTGTCCTTGAGGCAGCTGATGGCTGGATAGAAAGCGTCTTGCTGCCTATCCCTAGTATGCCTATGTATTTGTATGATTTTATATCTATATGACTATATGTCTGTATTCTTTTACATAAATAAACCATACATTTCTTGATGTAAGCGTCTGATCACGCGCCTTCCATCCACTTCCTACTAAACAGTCCTTTGCAGACCACCCCTGGTCAGCTAAGGCAGCAGGACACGCTCCATCATCTCCCCCAGTCCTATCTCTGACTACAATACTACCTTTGTTTTACAGCAAACTATCTCAAAAGCGCAGGAGTATTTTTCACCATATCTTGTTCATACTTTTGCATCACCCCGAGGATGACAGAGTTCATTGTCATTGAAGTGCATAAACCACAAGCTTTGCTCATATCTAGTCCTGGTCATGGAAGCAGAGAACACGGGCATATGATGAATTGGGTCGGTGGACCAATAAGACTGCAACTCACACTTTTTAGAAATGCCCATGAGGAGGGATAGGCCCAGAAAGGTCTTAAATTCGGGAACCGTAATAGGTTTCCAGCCACATTCTCTGGAAAGGGTCAAATGAGGATTTGCGGCGATAAATTGACCAGCGTATAAATTGCTTTTGTCCGCAATAGATCTCTACAGATCTTCTGTGAAAAACAGCAAATAAAAGTCAAGGGTTAGGCCCGGTTCACACTGATGCGAGTTCATAACGAATGCGATGCGTCAAAAGCACTTTAAATTCGCATGTCATTTCTGAAGTAATTGTTTTCAATGACGGTCGTTCACATACATGCGTTGCGATTCCTCTACGAATGCGATGCGATAAAAAAGGGTCTTGTGCGAGTTTACTGCGTTGCATTGCTAATTTAGTCTCTATAGACATCAATGTAAATCATTCTGGAATCGCATTTGATGGTTCACATATGTGCGAATTCGTAACCTCCAGCTCCTCCTCCCAGTACTGCCCCCTCACCTCCTCCCAGTACCGCCCCCTCACCTCCTCCCAGTACCGCCCCCTCACTTCCTGTTTCCTGTCTCATGTCCATATGCAAACAGATAAGATGGCCCCCAGGCGTCGGAACACCATCGACAATGAGGAGCTCATCAGGCTTGTTCGTGACAGGCCATATATATGGGACAGCCGTATAGCTGAATATAAAAATAATGACCAGAAGGGCAGAGGCTGGGAAGAAATATGTAAAACTTTGTATTCAGACTGGGAAGACTTCACTCCACAAGTTCATAAACATAAACGTAAGTACATATTTATTCATCCCACTGACCACCAATGTAAGGGCATGCATCCCACTGACCACCAATGTAAGGGCATGCATCCCACTGACCACCAATGTAAGAGCATGTATCCCACTGACCACCAATGTAAGGGCATGTATCCCACTGACCACCAATGTAAGGGCATGCATCCCACTGACCACCAATGTAAGAGCATGTATCCCACTGACCACCAATGTAAGGGCATGTATCCCACTGACCACCAATGTAAGGGCATGTATCCCACTGACCACCAATGTAAGGGCATGCATCCCACTGACCACCAATGTAAGGGCATGCATCCCAATTTTTCTTTATTAAAAGTCTTGCAATCAATAAGCATAAAATCACTATATATAATATACATAAATATATACATATTTACATAAATGAAAATAAATATAGCAAATCTGCTCTCAAACAAAAAAAAAAGACTTTACAGCAAAAAGAAAACTCATCATGAACATGTCATTATTGGGGATAATCTCAGTACAACTCACACCAATACACCAGACATCTGAACTGTGAGGTCAAGAAACAAACCCGCACCCATTATGCATGCAGCCCTTCTTCAAAAAGAAGATACTAACCAACAAAAGCTAAGGGAGTAAAAGAAACAGAAAAAGAAAAGGAGCACCTCACCCAGAGATGGGCAGTTCACCAAAGGCAGGTCTGATATTCCTCCACGCCCTTTTCCAGACCGCCTGAGGCTCCCTGCCCCTCTCAAGACCCCGAATTTTCCCAACCTCACCCAGAATATCGTGCACCACCACCTCAACAGAGAGGACTTTTTTCCACAGGGTAATCTGGCACCGTGCATTCCATGTGAAGTAACGGACAACTATACTAACTAAAAACAGTGTATCCAAATCAAAATCCCAGCAAGTCGGGAATGCCCCATACACCCACTCCGCATAACTCATGCGATAGAAAAAGGGGATGCCTAGAGCCCTCCCCACCCTTTTATACACCTCTATGTTAAAGGGACACTGCAGCAAAAAGTGGTCCATAGACTCCACTTTACCAACACACTCCGCTCTAGGACAATCCCGATCATCCACAGGGCGATGCTTCAAGTTCCCTCTGACATAGAGCCTTCCATGGAAAGCGAGCCAGGCTTGATCCCTAAACTTCAAGGGGATTCTTTCTAAATTGATTAAACGCAACCCCTCCCTCATTACAGAGCCTGGGCAATCCCTTAAGGCCAGTGACACACTGAAAGCAGAGCTCAAAATCCTCTTCTCCAGAAGCTTCCTGGGGAGGGACTTGATATCCTCCACTGTCACCTGCCACTGCCGAAGTATTTTCAGACATGGGGCAACATAAGCCGGGAGCTTGCCATGTCGGACTCTCAGACTTTTCACTGGCCCGCCATCTTCCCAACATCGCAGAAAAGGCCTAAAACAAGATTGAAAAATGCCCACCCATCCCGGCGGGTTCTCTGCTAGCATGTTACCAAGATTGTACTTTAAAAAGAGCAGAGAAAAGAAAACTATTGGGTTGACCATTCCTAGGCCACCCTCCCGCCTAGACAGGTAAGTTACATTGCGTTTGATCAAGTTCAGCCTACTTCCCCATAACAGTTGGAAAAAACAGCTGTACACCCTTGCATAAAGAGATGCTGGCAAGATACAGACGAAACTGACATATAAAAAGATTGGGACCAGGTATGTTTTGATCAAGTCAACCCTCTCCCTCAAGGAAAGCTTCCATTTCTTCCAGCTTGCTACTTTGGCATTGGCGCACCCCAACCTGCTTTCCCAATTTCGATGACCATAGTCACCAGGACCAAATTTGATGCCCAACACTTTAATTTCCTGCTGGGGCTCTGGGAAGGCATCCGGAAGTTCGAAGCTTTCACCCTCTTCACCCATCCAGAAAACTTCACTCTTTTCATGGTTGACTTTAGAACCAGAAGCCTCCGTGTACTGCTCTATCATAGTGACCACCTCCTGAGCCTCCTCTGTCCCAGAGACAATAACAGACACATCATCGGCATAGGCCACGACCTTCAGAGGCGGCACACCAGCAATGCCCAAAGGCACCCCGCACAAAGATCCACTCTCTAGCCTTCTTATGAAGGGGTCGATTGCGAATACATATAACAGGGGGCTCAGAGGACATCCCTGGCGCACACCAGAGCCAACCTCAAAAGGCCATCCAACCCAACCATTAACCAGTGGGAAGCTCTCAGCCCCTCTATATAATGTCTTCAGCCAATCTATAAACCTCCCCTGCAGGCCGAATCTACCAAGTAGCAAATACAGGTACTCGTGATTGACTCTATCAAAAGCTTTTGCCTGATCCAATGCCAGCAAGTACTTTCTCCATCCAGCAGCCCTGCATCGTTCCAAAGCCTCCCGGACAGCTAAAACCACTGAAAAGGTACTTCTACCTTGGACCGAGCAGTGCTGATGACTGGACAACAAATCGCCTGCTACTGACGACAAGCGCCAAAAAAGAATCTTCGCCAGGATCTTTCTATCAACATTAAGAAGACTGATGGGGCGCCAGTTCTCAATCATTGAGGGGTCTTTACCTTTTGACAGAAGAATCACAGCGGATTGCCTCATGGAGGGAGGGAGCGAACCCTCTTCTAGACAGCTGTTATAAACCTCTGCTAAAAAGGGAGCCAGAATGGACTTAAAACACTTGTAGAATTCAGCTGTCAACCCATCTGGCCCAGGCAATTTTTTGGTAGCCAGCTTCTCTATAGCATGAACTACCTCATCCACTGAAATTGGTTCTGTCAAATCCATCAAAGGCAATGTACCATTTCCCAATCCTGGAGTAGAATCCAGAAAGCTTTCCATCCTGTCCCGACAAAGGTCCTTTCTTCCCAGAAGGTCTGCGTAATATGACCTGAAGATCTCCAGGATCCCTGATCTGGACTTTACCAGGGAACCCGTACTATCCCTCAGGCCTATGACCGTCTTAACTGCTATGCCTTGCTTACAGTTCTGGTAAGGATCAGGCGAGTGATATTTTCCATAATCCCTCTCCAGAACCAAGGAGGCATGCCGGTCGTATTGACACTTCCTAAGAAGAAACTTCACCTCAGAGATCTCCCCTGGATCTCCTCTATACGAGACAAGACGATCAAGCTTCCTCCGCAAATGCTGGTAGGCAATGTACATACCAAGCTGCTTCTTCTTACTTATGTCCTTGAAAAGTCCAATTGTCCTTTGTTTCACAAGCTCCCACCACTCTGACTTACTGCTGCAAAAGTCCAGAATAGAAACCTGTGCCTGGAAAAAATCCTCAAAGGATTGTCTTACCTCTACATCTTCCAGGAGAGCCGAATTCAGTTTCCAGGTACCCCTTCCACTGGGTGGAGTGTCCGAGGCATTCAGAGTCACAGACAGCATACAGTGGTCAGAGAACTCCACCGCCCTCAACTCAGGAGCCGAGAAAGCAGAGTTCTCCTTTAAAAAAAACCTATCTATCCTACTCTGACTATTCCCTCTCTGAAATGTGAATCCCGTGCTGCCAGGGCAGTGCTTAATATGCACATCTACCAGGCCTGCTTGTCTCACCATATCTCTAAGAAAAACGCTATCGTAACCCAGCCTGTCTATGGAGCCTCTCCTGTCTTCAGGCCTAATTATGGTGTTAAAATCACCTCCAAAGACAACCTGCTGGGACGTAAAAAGGAAGGGCTTGATCTCTGTGAGGAGGCATTTCCTGCCCCATTTTGACTGCGGTCCATAGATATTGATCAGGCGCAGGTCCTGCCCCCTAACAGAGACGTCTAAGACCATGCATCTCCCCATTTCTACCTCAATTACCCGCCGGCATGTTACCATATCGGTTTTAAAAAGGACCGCAACTCCGCTGCAGGGCTCAGTCGCAAGAGACCAAAAGGAGGGACCGCATCTCCACTCCCTTTTTGCTAGATGGACATCGGCCAAAGTATTGAGCCAGGTCTCTTGCAAAAATAAAATCTCGGCATCAAACTCGCTAAGCAAAAATAACGCAATATCACGAGCTCTTGCAGATTTAATGCTGGCGACATTAATGGTCGCCACCTTTATCGGAGTGGGAACTGCCATCAGGATGATTGGGGTAGTCGTTTCTTAACCTTTGCCACACTCTCATCACCAGAAACAGCTCTCTTCAGACTACATGACTCCCCCTCATCCATGGATGATAAAGAGAAAGATATATCAGACATCTCATCACCCGACAAAACTGAAAAGGTATTACCAAGAGGAACCCCTCCTGGGTCCGACTCTGAGGAAGAAATGACCACTTTACTTGTCTTCCTCTTCTTTTTCTTCCTCCTAAACTTCTCCCACCCCTCATCATCCGAATCCCCCTCAACTGAGGGTGAGACATGGGATATGGACACCCTTCTATCAGCCTCACCCCCATCCAGCACCCCCACATTCCCCTGACCACGTTTGTGCTGCTGAGGGACAGGGACTGGAGGTCGAGTGGGAAGATCCGCCAAACCTGCCCCCCCAGCAGCTTCTGCCAGTCTGGAGGATCTACGTACAGTAGGATTAGGGACCACCACATGGGGGACAGACTCAGGGACCACATTACTAGGTGAAACAGAATCCGAAACAACAGATGTAACAGACACAGGAGGGACAGACTCAGGGACCACATTACTAGGGGAAACAGAATCTGGAACAGATATAACAGAAACAGGAGGGGCAATAACAGTTTTAGCGGCCTCATCCTCCTTATCAAGTCTCTGCAACTCAGCCTCCAATCCTGGCAAGTTATGTAATGCCTCTGGGCACTGACTATAAGGATGACCCAGCTTTTGGCACAAATTGCACCGAATTTCAGTACAATCCTTAGCCAAATGGTCCAGATCCTGGCATAGTGAGCATTTCTTACGGGTACAGGTAGATGCAAAATGGCCTTTGTCACCACATTTATTACAGACCTTAGGCTGACCCTGGTAAAAAATAGTCAGCCTATCTCTCCCCAGAAAGGCTGAACAGGGAAGGTGTTGAACTACATTACCAAGCACCCCCAATTTTAGTGACACTGTCCAGGCCCCTGTCCATATTCCATGCTCATCAAGGACCTTCCGCAGTGGAGCGAGGACCTCACCATATCAGCGTAGCCATACTATTAAATCAGCCTCTGGTATGGATTCGTTACGCACCAGGATCGTCACCGACTTTATCAGAGGCTGCCTGGATATCACCTTTGGCACCAAACCACTCCACTGCGGAAGGTCCTTGCACCTATTATACCTCTCCCAAAATAAATCCAAACCCTCAGGCTTTACAAAGGACAAATCAAATTCATAACTCCCCACTGGGCAAATCAAAGCAAATATATCCAAGGCTTTAAACCCCATTTCCAGAACCAACTCAGCCACCCTCCCCCTTACTGGTGGGGTCCCCTCCCCCTCCCACTTCAATTGAACCACATTCCTCCTCCTGTACCCACCAACCATCCCACCACCAAGCCCCCCCAAATTGTGACCACTAAAATTCCCTCCACCCTCCTTGGTGCGACTCCCCAGAACAGAAGCATAACTGCCCACATTTCTCCCAGCAGAAGAAACATTTGTGTGTTTTGAACCGTCTGACACATTTCTAGCAGATATCGATTGTACAGATTTGGTCTGCACAATCGATGAGTCTTTCCTCTGCTGAGCAGGGAGAGCAATGTCATTTTTATTTTTCCCAGCAGTATTAACCCCTTCACCACCACCCACCACATTCATTGTTTTATCATTACTGTCATTCTTAATACTTGCTGGTATATTCACAGCTCCTGTAGTCTTCCCAACAGTGTCAGTTCCCACTGCTGTGCTGGTGGAATCTTCAGCTGGCCTGTTCTCTTCCATCAGGACAGGACTTTCAGCAGGCTGGTCTGACACATCCATGGCTTCCACTGCACATGGTGCAATGTGCTGATCCCCTCCCCCATCAGCATCAATCAGCTCTGCTGGAACACAGGGAGGTTCAGGTGAGGCAATCTCTTTGCTGGTGTCAGCCATACTGTGTGAAACACATGGAGAAAACTTGATAGAGGAACTACTGGTCTCAGCAAATGCAGGAGTAGAAACATCCATGTTCAGGGTGTTTGGTGCAGGTCCATCTTCATTCCCTGGTTTATTTTTCCTCTCATCCTCAGGGATTTCTGATGGATCATCTGAAATGGCAACCTTGTCTGCTCTCAGGGGTGACTCCATCTGCTGGATGAAGGTCAGGGTGCCATGCTCACTCTCAACCCCCTGGCTGGTTGCCGCTGGCGATTCCAAGGCCTTACATGGGGGGAGAGGTGCAGAGGCAGATGGACCCGGGTCATCCATAACCTGAGGCTGCTGATCCATGCAACTTACTGACGACTGGCTGGCAAATCTCTTCTCATTGTCAAATTTTTCTTTAAAAGCTCCACTTCTGGCTTTTAATTTCTCCAACAATAAAGTTTGCTGCTTTACTTTTTCCTCTAATTCCTGTAACTCAGGCTTCATGGCTGTGCGATTTCTACTCCAGGCCTGGAAGTATTTGGCTTTAAAGTTTTAATGTTCAGCTTTCAAAACTTGAAGTTTCTCTTCAGCCCTTCCAATTTCCCTGAAACGATCAACAATCTTCTGTCTGTAGATACTCGCATCCATACCAGGGCCTGGACCCACAGTCAGATCCTCCACCTCCTCCTCACTAGGCCCCGTGTCATCAGGGGGATCCCTCCCAGGGCCTCCCCCAGGATCAGGCATTGTTCCTGGGCCAAACTAGCAGGCAAGGCCCAGGCTTGAAAAAAGGCTGGTTCTCACAGAGAGCTCCTTGGGTGTGTCGTCCTCCTCCTTCCCACTGATCACCAATGTAAGGGCATGCATCCCACTGATCACCAATGTAAGGGCATGCATCCCACTGATCACCAATGTAAGAGCATGCATCCCACTGACCACCAATGTAAGGGCATGCATCCCACTGACCACCAATGTAAGGGCATGTATCCCACTGATCACCAATGTAAGGGCATGCATCCCACTGACCACCAATGTAAGGGCATGCATCCCACTGATCACCAATGTAAGGGCATGCATCCCACTGATCACCAATGTAAGGGCATGCATCCCACTGATCACCAATGTAAGGGCATGCATCCCACTGACCACCAATGTAAGGGCATGCATCCCACTGACCACCAATGTAAGGGCATGCATCCCACTGACCACCAATGTAAGGGCATGCATCCCACTGACCACCAATGTAAGGGCATGTATCCCACTGACCACCAATGTAAGCGCATGTATCCCACTGACCACCAATGTAAGGGCATGTAACCCACTGACCACAAATCCCACTGACCAGCTGTGTAATGAGCATTGTTCCCACTCACCACCAATTAATTGTTTGTTTTATTTGATTACAGAAGCACTCATACGTACTAGGTGGTGAAGCCTGAAGGATACGCTACAAAGACACCAGAGACTGGAGCGTGAAGCACGAAGTGGGTCTGGTGCCGCCCCAAAGCGTCCCTATTCTTTTGCTAGATATCTGGACTTTCTCAAGCCAGTGCTAGAATTAAGGAAGTAAGTTTACATACAAGAATACTTCTCTCTACCATCCCTCTCTAATATACCTGTCCTCCCCCTAACCTTCCCTTCTACCGCTATCATCTTTACTTAGAATTTCATGTGACAATTTTTGTATTTCAGCACAGAAGCAAGTTGGGAAGAGGAGGAGGAAGAGGGAGAGGAGGAAGACAGAGAGGAGGATGCTGCTATTGACGTAGATGAGGGAGTTTCATTCGCTTGCACAAACATAGAGGAATCATCATCTATTGAGGTAGAGGGTGACGCAATTGATGTACATGAATCATCGACTCAGGAGCAAAATAATGAGGATACTGACATTTCTACACCTTCCAACAGACGGAAAAAGCTAACATCTACCTCACGCAGGAAGCGAAGCAGCAGGGCAGCAGAACAGGTGGAAGAACAAGACGAGACAAATCAATTACTCAATATAGTGTCAGGGATCACTGAACAAATGGATGTCCAGAGATGCCCTCATACAATGTTTGCCCTAAGTTTGGTGCCTCTTCTCAAAGAGGTCTTGCCAGAACATTACTTCAACATGAGGATTGCAGTGCAACATTGCATGCATTCCTTCACTATGCCAAGCCATGTTTCAGAGCCAATGCACGAGAGTACTAGTACTCAAATAATTACACCCTTTTCTGCTGCTCAAAATCCTGCCCCAAACCCTTATCCTTCCAGTTTTTCTGACCACCCAAGCATATATGAGACCCCCAGATCAAAAATCCCATATCCGATTCCTCCACCAATTGCTTCCCTAATCATCCCTCCAACTAGTACCCCTGGTATAACAAGGGCAATGGAATTGAGACCACGCAAATCAATTCCTCACCATTTACCACAACAAAGCAGAGTGCCACAGCTCTACAATCAAATGCCATCCATGCCAAACCGCTATATACCTGTGTCAAGACCTATGGAACAGCTCAAACAAATCAATCCTTGTCCTTATCCCTATAGAAATCAATCACTTGAAGATAATTCAATCGAGCCTCCCACAAATGCACAATATGGGCCCCCGAGTGAACCACCAGATAGAGTGATATCCCCGCCTGTGCCTTTGAGGCAAGCAACACCTGAGCAACAGAGTGTTACAAAATATTTGAATTTATAGATTCAATTATGTTGTAACACTCTGCCTGCAGCCTACCTGTTGAATGGCACTGCCACTTTCATGTTGTTATCCATATTGGATTTGTTTAGGTTATGTTTTCTATTTTTTAGAGGATTTGCATCCCACCTGACCACCAATGTCAGGACTTGTACCTATGACCAAAATGTAAAGGCATGCATCCTACTGACCAGCAATCCTAACGACCACCAATGTAAGGGCATTTATTGGTGGTCATACAAGCCCTGACATTGGTGGTCTGTGGAATTGCTTGTCCACCAATGTCAGGGCTTGTATCCCACCTCTGACCAAAATGTAAAGGTCTGTGCTGCGGTTATGCTATATGGGCCCGCCACGAGTGAACCACCAGATAGAGTGATATCCCTGTTTGTACCTTTTGAAGCTAGTAACACCTGAGAAACAGAGTGTAATTATTGTTTTGAATTGATAGATGCCTACCTGTTAAACGGCACAGCCTCTTTCATGCTGTTAACCATATAGCTTTTGTTTACGTTATGTAAAAGTTTTTTGGTCCTACCATCTTTTCATATCAGTGTGGATTATGCAATGGGATACATGTACAAAAGTAGGATGAAGAGAGAGAGTATGAGAGTGAGGTGGAGGTTTAGGTGAGAGGGTCAGAGGAAGTGAGAGGGTCAGAGGAAGTGAGAGGGTCGGAGGAGGTGAGAGGGTCGGAGGAGGTGAGAGGGTCGGAGGAGGTGAGAGGGTCGGAGGAGGTGAGAGGGTCAGAGGAAGTGAGAGGGTCAGAGGAAGTGAGAGGGTCAGAGGAAGTGAGAAGGTCAGAGGAAGTGAGAGGGTCAGAGGAAGTGAGAGGGTCAGAGGAAGTGAGAGGGTCAGAGGAAGTGAGAGGGTCAGAGGAAGTGAGAGGGTCAGAGGAAGTGAGAGGGTCTGAGGAAGTGAGAGGGTCTGAGGAAGTGAGAGGCTCTGAGGAAGTGAGAGGGTCTGAGGAAGTGAGAGGCTCTGAGGAAGTGAGAGGGTCTGAGAGGGTCAGAGGAAGTGAGAGGGTCATACTTGAAAAAAGAGATTGAGTGAGGGGGAGAAAGAATGAAGGGTGAGAGAAAGGGAAGTAGGAGACAGAGTATTATCTCTTCGTTATGTGGTTCTTTACAATGTTTGAAGTATGATTATTTCCAAAAAATGTTTTCAAAAAGTATGTAATTACATGAAGATTACAAATTAAACAAATACATTTTTTTTGGGAAGACAACTATGGTGTGATATCTGTCTGCATTGCTTCTATTGCTTACTATTACTTACTGTGGCGCAAATCATCCATCTCATGTACCATGACTGGTACAGATTACCTCCTGGAACCTATAAACCCAATTGTAAGTATATTGCTTATCACTGTGTATTTGTCTATTGAAGCACTGATTGGAGATGTCAGGGTTAGGCTACATTATACGGTTAGGGTTACGGAAAGGGTTAAAGGGGTTGTAAAGGTATTTTTTTTTTTTTTAAATAACAAACATACTGTGCTCGTTTTGCACAGAGTGGCCCCGATCCTGCTCTTCTGGGGTCCCTCGGTGGCTGTTTCAGCTCCTCCCCGCAAGAACTAACCACCTTAATGCGAGCTCCCTCGCATGGTGGTTAGTTATTGTGGGCGCGCTCCCGTGATACAGCCGGCGGCTATAGCCGCTCGCTGTATCACTCGGCCTCGCCCCCCGGCACGCCGCGTCATTGGATGTGATTGACAGCAGCGTGAGCCAATGGCTGCGCTGCTTTCAATCCATCCACTATAGCCAATCAGAGGGCAGGCTGAGCGGTGAACTGGAGGTTGGGAGGGAGCGGCTGTGTTTCGAGGTGTCAGGTAAGTAAAACAGGGGGGCTTGGGGCGGCGGTATTGTCAAAAGTTTTTTCACCTTAATGCATAGAATGCATTAAGGTGAAAAAATGTATACCTTTACAACCCCTTTAAGGTTATCTGTAGTGAAGGATATGGTATGTGAAGATCGATATGTACACAACACACTCTGTAAAATAATGACACAAGAACAGTATCAAATTACATTTTTTATTTTTAACTGGGAAAATTGACACATGCAAATATGTCAAGCTCAAATATGTCAAGCTGAGTACAGCATTTTAACCGATTGCATCAAGCTGCCACGATAGCTGCCAATTTGCTGACATAAAATAATCGGTGAAGTCCTGGCGCACATTTTCCCCACTGTAGTTGCCACGGGTTCTGATCCATGTTGGATCTTCGAGGTCATGCATCAAAGAGTCCTCAAATAAGTACCCATCTCGAGCACGAACAAAATTGTGCAATGCACATGCTGCTTGCACTGCACCAATGGCATGCTCCATATTAAGGCTGATCGGTGAGTGCAGGAAACGCCACTTATTGGCAAGTATGCCAAAAGCACACTCTTCTACACGTCTTGCCCTTGACAGTCTGTAATTGAATACCCTCTTTGCAGTGGACAGTCCCCTGTTTGCATATGGCCGTAGAAGGCGCTCAGAAATAGGGAATGCCTCATCCCCAACAAACACATAAGGCTCCAGAGGTTGATTTGTTCTAGGAAGTGGGAGATTATCAGGAAGGTTCAGTGAGTTTTCTCGAAGCATCTTGCCAAAAGAAGAATGAGAGAAGATGCTGGAGTCAGAGCTACTTCCATATGATCCAATATCCACGTAGGTAAAGGAATAATTGGCATCAGCCACAGCCATTAGGACAAATGAAAAATATTTTTTATGGTTAAAATACTTTGAGCCACTATGAATTGGGCTGATTATTTGGATGTGCTTTCCGTCTATTGCACCCACACAATTTGGGAAATTGCACCACTCCCAAAAAACGTTTGCAATTTTAGCCCAGTCTTCTCTAGTCGGCTTCTTCATCACCAAGTCCTTTAAAACTAGCCAGATAGCTGCACAAGTTGTATGCACAATAGAACTCACGGTCGATTTGCCCAACTTGAATTCATAATGTAAACTGGCAAAGTAATTGCCGGTAGCCAGGTACCTGTAAGGAAGGAGAAGGATAATTAATTGTGTGCTTACTGTTTCAGGTTTTTGATCTACGTAATGGCGTAGTGTACGCAACACCTACATCAAATACGTGAGGCCAAGAGTGGATCAGCTGCCATGAAAAATTTAAAAAAAGCATACGCATTTGATGTCTGCCTTTTTATTAAATATGTTACCTTAAGGTGACAAGTAATCGCTCAGCTGGCTCCACACTATTTCTGAAAGTGGTGTTCTGATGCTCCACACTGCTGTAGATCAGTTGAAGCAATTCGTCAAAACTGAAATTTAAATATATAAAGAGAAGAGTTAAGATTACATAGATAAAGGAAGGGAGGAGGTATCGGATAAGGAAGTGAGGTGAAAGGGGGGAAAATTGGGATAAGGGGGAGAAGTGGGGAGAGGGAGGGAGGTTGGATACAGAGCAGAGGGATGTATTGGGTTATGGAGGGTGTAAGGGAAAGTGGGGGTGAGGGATAGATGGGTGACGTATAGTGGGGGGGAGGGATAGATGGGTGACGTATAGTGGGGGGGAGGGATAGATGGGTGACGTATAGTGGGGGTGAGGGATAGATGGGTGACATATAGTGGGGGGGAGGGATAGATGGGTGACGTATACTGGGGGGAGGGATAAATGGGTGACGTATAGTGGGGGGAGGGATAGCGGGATGAGGAATATTGGGGTGGGAGGGATGTTTGAATACAGTGAAGGTTAGGGATGGAGGGGGGAGTGATGTAGGGTGAAGGATGGAGGGGGGGGATGTGGCAGGTCTGGAGGAATGGGGAGAAAAAGTATAATTGCTCACCTGTCAACTGACATACGAGTGTAGTTGAAAAATTTCTCCTTATGTTGACGTAAATCATTGTAGATCATCTTGAACTGTCCTCTCTCCTCCCTGTTTGCAGTTACAGGGTGTACCCAGTATCTTCTGGTTGACAGCATCATCATCCTCCTCCGCCTGGCTTTCTTCTTTTTTATTATGACTGCAGCAGTAGCAGTAACTAAAAGCCAATGAATGGTACATTATCATACAAATACACTGCTCTCTACACACTCTCTGCACACTCCACAAAAACCAGGAAGAGAACAGGAAGTTTATAAAAGCTATTTTTTTTTTTTACGTCAGCATACTACCCTGGATTCCATTGGCCAGACGTGAAATCGCAGTCCCCTCCCAAAATTAGAACTATTCCTGTAGAATCGTTCTAAATTCGCAACAAACAAGTAATGAATTCGCAAAGAAGATTCGCAACGCACTCGGGTCAAAATCGCGTGAGGATTCGCAACGCACCAGTGTGAACCGGGCCTAAAGATGAGCTTGATGTTCGAGTCGAAAAATATGGGGCATTCGCGGGAAATTCGAGTGCTGCAAGATCTGGATATCTGTATATAAACGCTACACTGAATGCAGAGTATATATATATATATATATATATATATATATATATATATATACTGTATTTATCGGCGTATAACACGCACCCCAAGTTTAGGAGGGAATTTTAAGGAAAAAAACTTTTAGGAGGGAAGTTTAAGGAAAAAAAACTTACATTTAAATGCCCATCAATGCAGCATTATCGTGTCCATCTGCAGCCTTGTCAGTGCAGCCTTGACCTAGTGTCCAGTGCAGCCTTGTCAGTGCAGCTTTGCCCCAGTGCAGCCTTGTCAGTGCAGCTTTGCCCCAGTGCAGAATTGTCAGTGCAGAATTGTCAGTGCAGCTTTGCCCCAGTGCAGCCTTGTCAGTGCAGCTTTGCCCCAGTGCAGAATTGTCAGTGCAGCTTTGCCCCAGTGCAGCCTTGTCAGTGCAGCTTTGCCCCAGTGCAGAATTGTCAGTGCAGCTTTGCCCCAGTGCAGCCTTGTCAGTGCAGCTTTGCCCCAGTGCAGAATTGTCAGTGCAGCTTTGCCCCAGTGCAGCCTTGTCCCCAGTGGTCAGTGCAGCCTTGTCCCCAGTGCCACCAACATACACAAGTTTAGTGTGTATTTTTAAATATGGCGCTGCGGAGTTCAGAGGGACTCGGGGGCGCTCGTTCAGCTGAACGAGCGCCGCCGACAACACAGTGACTGGGCGGAGCCGAGATACACATAGCCGAGGGTTCTCGGCTCTTCTCGGCGCCGTTCACAGTCACGCCCAGTCCCTATGATGGACATAACAGAGGTCCAATGGCGGGACTGGGCGGGACTGTGAACGGCGCCGAGAAGAGCCGAGAACCCTCGGCTATGTGTATCTCGGCTCCGCCCAGTCACTGTGTGTCCCTCCGAACTCCGCGGCGCCATATTTAAAAATACACGCTATACATCGCTCCGATAGATCACAAAATAGTGGGGATTGGCGTATAACACGCACCCACGATTTTCCCCTGATTTTAAGGGGGAAAAAGTGCGTGTTATACGCCGATAAATACGGTATATATATATATATATATATATATATATATATATATATATATACACCGCCTGAAGTGTATTATATAATGAATGTACACCACTAATATATCTATATATACAGTGGGGACGGAAAGTATTCAGACCCCCTTAAATTTTTCACTCTTTGTTATATTGCAGCCATTTGCTTAAATCATTTAAGTTATTTTTTTCCTCATTAATGTACACACAGCACCCCATATTGTACACACAGCACCCCATATTGTACACACAGCCCCCCATATTGTACACACAGCACCCCGTATTGTACACACAGCTCCCCATATTGTACACACAGCACCCCATATTGTACACAGCACCCCATATTGTACACACAGCACCCCATATTGTACACACAGCACTCCATATTGTACACAGCACCCCATATTGTACACACAGCACCTCATATTGTACACACAGCACCTCATATTGTACACAGCACCCCATATTGTACACACAGGACCTCATATTGTACACACAGCACCCCATATTGTACACACAGCACCCCATATTGTACACAGCACCCCATATTGTACACACAGCACCCCATATTGTACACAGCACCCCATATTGTACACACAGCACCCCATATTGTACACAGCACCCCATATTGTACACACAGCACCCCATATTGTACACACAGCACTCCATATTGTACACACAGCACTCCATATTGTACACACAGCCCCCCATATTGTACACAGCCCCCCATATTGTACACACAGCCCCCCATATTGTACACACAGCGCCCCATATTGTACACACAGCCCCCCATATTGTACACACAGCACCCCATATTGTACACAGCACCACATATTGTACACAGCACCCCATATTGTACACACAGCACCTCATATTGTACACACAGCCCCCCATATTGTACACACAGCACCCCATATTGTACACACAGCCCCCCATATTGTACACACAGCACCCCATATTGTACACAGCACCACATATTGTACACAGCGCCCCATATTGTACACACAGCCCCCCATATTGTACACACAGCACCCCATATTGTACACACAGCACCCCATATTGTACACAGCACCCCATATTGTACACACAGCACCTCATATTGTACACACAGCACCCCATATTGTACACACAGCACCCCATATTGTACACACAGCACCCCATATTGTACACACAGCACCCCATATTGTACACACAGCACTCCATATTGTACACACAGCACCCCATATTGTACACACAGCCCCCCATATTGTACACACAGCACTCCATATTGTACACACAGCACCCCATATTGTACACACAGCACCCCATATTGTACACACAGCACCCCATATTGTACACACAGCACCCCATATTGTACACACAGCACTCCATATTGTACACACAGCACCCCATATTGTACACACAGCCCCCCATATTGTACACACAGCACTCCATATTGTACACACAGCACCCCATATTGTACACACAGCACCCCATATTGTACACAGCACCCCATATTGTACACACAGCACCCCATATTGTACACACAGCACTCCATATTGTACACACAGCACCCCATATTGTACACACAGCCCCCCATATTGTACACACAGCACTCCATATTGTACACACAGCACCCCATATTGTACACACAGCACCCCATATTGTACACACAGCTCCCCATATTGTACACACAACACCCCATATTGTACACACAGCCCCCCATATTGTACACACAGCACCCCATAGTGACAGAAAAACACAGAATTGTTGACATTTTTGCAGATTTATTAAAAAGAAAAACTGAAATATCACATGGTCCTAAGTATTCAGACCCTTTGCTGTGACACTCATATATATAACTCAGGTGCTGTCCATTTCTTCTGATCATCCTTGAGATGGTTCTACACCTTCATTTGAGTCCAGCTGTGTTTGATTAAACTGATTGGACTTGATTAGGAAAGCCACACATCTGTCTATATAAGACCTTACAGCTCACAGTGCATGTCAGAGCAAATGAGAATCATGAGGTCAAAGGAACAGCCTGAAGAGCTCAGAGACAGAATTGTGGCAAGGCACAGATCTGGCCAAGGTTACAAAAAATTTCTGCTGCACTTAAGGTTCCTAAGAGCACAGTGGCCTCCATAATCCTTAAATGGAAGACGTTTGGGGTGACCAGAACCCTTCCTAGAGCTGGCCGTCTGGCCAAACTGAGCTATCGGGGGAGAAGAGCCTTGGTGAGAGAGGTAAAGAAGAACCCAAAGATCACTGTGGCTGAGCTCCAGAGATGCAGTCGGGAGATGGGAGAAAGTTGTAGAAAGTCAACCATCACTGCAGCCCTCCACCAGTCAGGGCTTTATGGCAGAGTGGCCCAACGGAGCCTCTCCTCAGTGCAAGACACATGAAAGCCCGCATGGAGTTTGCTAAAAAACACCTGAAGGACTCCAAGATGGTGAGAAATAAGATTCTCTGGTCTGATGAGACCAAGATAGAACTTTCTGGCCTTAATTCTAAGTGGTATGTGTGGAGAAAACCAGGCACTACTCATCAACTGTCCAATACAGTCCCAACAGAGAAGCATGGTGGTGGAAGCATCATGCTGTGGGGGGTTTTTCAGCTGCAGGGACAGGACAACTGGTTGCAATCGAGGGAAAGATGAATGCGGCCAAGTACAGGGATATCCTGGATGAAAACCTTCTCCAGAGTGCTCAGGACCTCAGACTGGGCCGAAGGTTTACCTTCCAACAAGACAATGACCCTAAGCACACAGCTAAAATAACGAAGGAGTGGCTTCACAACAACTCCGTGACTGTTCTTGAATGGCCCAGCCAGAGCCCTGGCTTAAAACCAATTGAGCATCTCCGGAAAGACCTAAAAATGGCCGTCCACCAACGTTTACCATCCCCCCTGACAGAACTGGAGAGGATCTGCAAGGAGGAATGGCAGAGGATCCCCAAATCCAGGTGTGAAAAACGTGTTGTATCTTTCCCAAAAAGACTCATCAAAAGGGTGCTTCTACTAAATACTGAGCAAAGGGTCTGAATACTTAGGAGCATGTGATATTTCAGGTTTTCTTTTTAACCACTTGACAACTGGGCACTTAAACCCCCCTTGTGACCAGACCAATTTTCAGCTTTCAGCGCTCCCACACTTTGAATGACAATTACTCAGTCATGTAATACTGTACCCAAATGAATTTTTTGTGCTTTTTTTATACAAATAGAGCTTTCTTTTGGTGGTATTTGATCACCTCTGGGTTTTTTATTTCTTGTGCTATAAATGAAAAAATGAAAAAAGACCAAAAATTTTGAAAAAAAAACATTTTTCTTTGTTTCTGTGATAAAATTTTGCAAATTATTAATTTTTCTTCATACATTTTGGCCACAATTTATACTGCTACATATGTTTGGTAAAAATAACCCAAATTAGTGGATATTATTTGGTCTTTGTGAAAGTTAGAGAGTCTACAAGCTGTGGTGCAAATCATAAAAAATTGATCACACCTGAAGTACTGGCGGCCTATCTCATTTCTTGCGACCCAAACAAGTCAGGAAAGTACAAATACCCCCCAAATGACCCCTTTTTTGAAAGTAGACATTCCAAGGTATTTAGTAAGATGCATTGTGAGATTTTTGATGTTGTCATTTTTTCCCACAATTCTTTGCAAAATGAAGATTTTTTTTTTTTCCCCACAAAATTGTCATTGTAATAGGTTATTTCTCTCACATGGCATGTGTATACCACAAATGACACCCCAAAATACATTCTGCTACTCCTCCTGAGTATTACGATACCACATGTGTGGGACTTTTTCACAGCCTGGCCACATAGAGAGGCCCAACATGCAGGGAGCACCACCACTTGTTCTAGGAGCATAAATTACACATCTAATTTGACTACCTATTACACTTTTGAAGGCCCTGGAGAACCAGGACAATGACATGTGACACTGACGTGGCACTGATGACAAATGGCACTGATACATGGCACTGATGACAGATGGCACTGATACGTGGCACTGACACTGATGTAAATACATACAAAACAGCGCTCGCAAATGAATTTATATTAAATGGTAATCTTCAAACTCTAACTAACCTGTTGCAGCTGCTAGATAAAAAGTGTTGGCACTTTAGTAATATATAAATGAAAATCTGCGCTGGCAACTCACCAAGTAGATAATAAATAAAATATGACGAAATCAAATAATAAATACACTATACAAATAGTTGTGAATGTGAAAAAATCAGAAATAAAATATATAAAAATTAAAATATAAACCTTGCACAATTTGCTGTGTACTGGGTGAAATTGTGCACAAATACACTGACAGACTGGGTGACTACAATGTAATAAAGAGCAAATCAGAAATAAATATGTACATACAAGTGATGCGGTTTGGATGGATGATCCGAAAAAACACACATCCAAACACTATGCGACTATAAGGCGATAAGGTATCGCTATACTGATGCAAAAAATATATATAATATGTATGTGCTCCCATGTATTCGTGATCATAAAATGAAGTGAACCTCTATGAGAAATAAACACCAGATAATATGTGAAACAAAAGAGTCATTTGAATCAAAATTTGCAAATTGCAAATGACAGAGTATCTATTAGATCAAAATGTTCCTTCGCAAAAGGACAATCAGCAGACTTCAAACTTTTTCAACCATATGATAAATCAGGGCAAGAAGGTATGCTGATGTTGATGATGGTTAGGAAACTTTTGGGACTACAAAGCTCGCGTTCCACCAAAAGAAAAGAAAAAGCATATAGTATAAAACCTTATGATACCGTGGGGTCACCTGCGCATATGTGCGCTACTCACGGGACCGGCGTGCAGAGCAGGCATTCAGATACTTGGTCGGTGTTTCGCCGTTGAACGGCGTGCGTTCCACCAACTCCAGGAAGTGATGTCAATGGTTAACAGGCGTAGGCAGGATGTTGCGTCGACGCGTTTCGCCCCTCCCCCAGGGCGTTATCAAAGACTTTATTATTTGATTTTACTGACACTGCTGTGGCACTGATGACAGATGGCACTAATACGTGACACTGATGACAGATGGCACTAATACGTTGCACTGACAGATGGCACTAATACGTGGCACTGATGACACGTGACACTGATGACAGATGGCACTAATATGTGGCACTGATGACATGTGGCGCTGATGACAAATGGCACTGATGACAGATGGCACTAATATGTGGCACTGATGACACGTGGCACTGATGAAAGATGGCACTAATACATGGCACTGATGACAGATGGCACTAATACGTTGCACTGATGACAGATGGCACTAATACGTGGCACTGATGACACTGATGACAGATGGCACTGATACGTGGCACTGATGATACTGATGACAGATGGCACTGATACGTGGCACTGATGACACTGATGACAGATGGCACTGATACGTGGCACTGATGACACGTGACACTGATGACAGATGGCATGTGACACTGACAGGTGGCACTGATGACAGATGGCACTTTGTGGCACTGATGACAGATGGCATTTATACATGGCCCTGGGGACAGATGGCAGGACAGATGGCAGGGGCAGATGGCAGGACAGATGGCAGGGGCAGATGGCAGGGCAGATGGCAGGGGCAGATGGCAGGGGCAGATGGCAGGGGTAGATTACAGGGGTAGATGGCAGGGACAGATAGCAAGGGACACTTTTCTTTTTCTTTTTTTTTACACTTACCGCCGCAGTGGTTCGCTCTCCCTCCTCACGCTGTCTCTGTGTGAGTAGGGAGAGCCGGCGATGAGAGAGGATCTCATATGTTTACATATGAGATCCTCTCTCATTGGCAGAGCGATCGCACTGTAAACGGCCGCTGTCATTGGCCGTTTACGGCGATCTGTGACTGGCTGTGTCCGAGGGACACGGCCAGCACAAAACTTCCGCGATGCGCGCCCGCGGGAGCACGCAATTCGGAAGTAAAGAGGAGGACGTCCAGGGACGCCCTCCCGGCAATTGGAGTCCACGCTGTAGACGTCTTTTGGCTATAGCGCGGATGCCTAGTGGTTAATAAATCTGCAAAAATGTCAACAATTCTGTGTTTTTCTGTCAATATGGGGTGCTGTGTGTACAATATGGGGTGCTGTGTGTACAATATGGGAAGCTGTGTGTACAATATGGAGTGCTGTGTGTACAATATGAGGTGCTGTGTACAATATGGGGTGCTGTGTGTACAATATGGGGAGCTGTGTGTACAATATGGGGAGCTGTGTGTACAATATGGGGTGCTGTGTGTACAATATGAGGTGCTGTGTGTACAATATGGGGTGCTGTGTGTACAATATGGGGAGCTGTGTGTACAATATGAGGTGCTGGGTGTACAATATGGGGAGCTGTGTGTACAATATGGGGGGCTGTGTGTACAATATGGGGAGCTGTGTGTACAATATGAGGTGCTGGGTGTACAATATGGGGGGCTGTGTGTACAATATGGGGGGCTGTGTGTACAATATGGGGAGCTGTGTGTACAATATGGGGTGCTGTGTGTACAATATGGGGTGCTGTGTGTACAATATGGGGGGCTGTGTGTACAATATGGGGCGCTGTGTGTACAATATGAGGTGCTGGGTGTACAATATGGGGTACTGTGTGTACAATATGAGGTGCTGTGTGTACAATATGAGGTGCTGTGTGTACAATATGGGGTGCTGTGTGTACAATATGAGGTGCTGTGTGTACAATATGGGGTGCTGTTTGTACAATATGGAGTGCTGTGTGTACAATATGGGGTGCTGTGTCTACAATATGGGGTGCTGTGTGTACAATACGGGGTGCTGTGTGTACAATACGGGGTGTTGTGTGTACAATATGGGGTGCTGTGTGTACAATATGGGGTGCTGTGTGTACAATATGGGGTGTTGTGTGTACAATATGGGGTGCTGTGTGTACATTAATGAGGAAAAAAATGAACTTAAATGATTTTAGCAAATGGCTGCAATATAACAAAGAGTGAAAAATTTAAGGGGGTCTGAATACTTTCCGTCCCCACTGTATATACATCACCTGGGATGTATATATATACACAATACACTGTAAGTGCAGCTAACTGACTCGCCCGCCTACTCTATCTAACTTAAATCAAATGACACTGTCTCTCTGTCTATCCATCTCTCTCTCAATGCCAGAACACACACTACACACACTGCAATTGGCTGCAATATAACAGAGTGAAAAATGTAAGGGGGTCTGAATACTTTCCGTCCCCACTGTATATATAAGAGACTGTCTGTATATATATATATATTAAATACACTGTAGCTAACTGAATAACCTGCCTGTCTGCTCAATCTAAATGACCCTCTCGCTTCGTCCATGCCAACAACACACTACACGGGGCAGACGTGTAAGCAGCCTTATATAGTGTAGGGCGTGGACTTAGTCCCCCTGAGCCATGATTGGCCAAAGGCACCCTGCCTTTGGCCATCATGGCTCTCTTAGCTGAGGGCGCTGGGATTGGCCAAAGCATGCAGGTCATGGTGCATGCTTTGGCCAATCATCATCAACAGCAATGCACTGCGCTCCTTCAGTGCATTATGGGGCACTCAAATTTGGCGCAAACGCTCCATAAAGTTTGGTTTTTGACAAACAGATGATTAGCCAATTTTCGAGTCTATTGCCCCGTACACACGGTCGGACTTTGTTCAGACATTCCGACAACAAAATCCTAAGATTTTTTCCGACGGATGTTGGCTCAAACTTGTCTTGCATACACACAGTCACACAAAGTTGTCGGAAAATCCGATCGTTCTGAACGTGGTGACGTAAAACACGTACGCCGGGACTATAAACGGGGCAGTGGCCAATAGCTTTCATCTCTTTATTTATTCTGAGCATGCGTAGCACTTTGTCCGTCGGATTTGTACACACACGATCGGAATTTCCGACAACAGATTTTGTTGTCGGAAAATTTTATATCCTGCTCTCAAACTTTGTGTGTCGGAAAATCCGATGGAAAATGTGTGATGGAGGCTACACACCGTCGGAATTTCCGACAACAAGGTCCTATCACACATTTTCCATCGGAAAATCCGACCGTGTGTACGGGGCATAACTCATGTTTGACCCGAACATAAAGCTCATCCCTATTCGCAAGTTCTGGTGCGAACCGAACTGGGGGCTCATCCCTAGTCAAGGGTACTAAAATCCGCTGTTTCACCAGAATTCTGGTTGGCCAATGAATGGGGGAGGTATGGGCACTGCAGAAGTGGTGGGCTGCCAATCAGGATTAGCAAATGCATCAGGAAGGGCACTATGGGCTCTACGGACCTTTCTTTGAATTCTTGGTGGCTGCAGGGCACTACTTGTGCTAACCACCTCACCAGCTTAAACTGCACTTATGGGACTCGCCACGTCATCAAGTGTTGCTGCAGTGCTGGTTTGTCTATGACCAGGATGTACTAGGCTGCTGGTGCTTGCCAGTCCACCAGAAGGATGAGCGACACTAGTACGGGCTCTCTGCTCCATATGAGAACCATGTGGTTGTTGCACTTCAGCAACAGAAAAACGGGGTCGGGTACGCCTGACCTTAGCAGGGACCACTACTCCATCATCAGAGCTATCGGTCAGGGTACTCTCTACCGGTTTGTATACTGAGCCTGAATCTGACAGTGAGGTCTCTTCAATGCTGTACCTCTGTTTAGACATTTTGGCCACTAAATTTATAGGTACAGCTAGTGAGACTCACAGGTAAAAGAGCACCTGGTTGTCAGTGACTGCTTCAATCACTACAAAAAAATGAACTGTTAGTGCTAGCAGGGATCAGGTGTGACTCCGCTAACGCTGCAGTTTTGTGTGCTGTGTTTTGTAAGTGACAGTGATCTATTGATACTGCACTTGGGTGGGCTGGGCTGGGAGGAGGGGCTAAACACAGGTGCTGGCAGGTGTCTGGGCTGATTCTGGGCTGATTCTGCTAATGCTGTGTTTTTGGGAACACTATACTATTGGGGACACTAATATAGTTCTGATCAGATCAAAGATATTGATCCGTTCAGATACTATACTAGTAATGGAGGTATATAGTGTGTGTGTGTAGCTGGCTAGTGTAATCTGATGCTGTGTGGGATTGATGCTGACCCTGACACTAAAACTGACGTCACCCGTCACACTAATACAGTGATCAGAAAAGAGATCTGTACACTATACTAGTGACACTGTGACAGGGAGTCAAAGGGTTAAATGGGGGGGGGATCAGGGGGTGATCAAGGGGTTAAATGTGTACCTACATGTCCTGGTGTCAGTGTAGTGTTGGTGTACTCACAGTAGATGTCTCCTCCTCGATCGCTGGAAACTAAAAGGGCTCCACGAGGGGAGATGACATCACTTCCTCTGCCTGTGTTTACAATACACAGATAATCCTGCTCAATGGGAGATTGCTGGAACTTAAACCAAGTGGAACTTTTCTAAGTGGTGAGTTAAAAACCAGAGGGAGAGTGAACACGTTTTACTTTTTGTTTGCTGGGTAGCATTTTTGGGGCTTATCCTTTTAGCTTTTCAATTAGCTTTTTCTGTCACTTTTTAAATAGCTTTTTTTTTCTTCTTTGGTTCCTTCAGGCTATTAATTAGGGGGAGGGGGTAATTGCTCACAGGTGCCTGCAGTCTATATAACTGTGTGTAGGACTCATCCTGAGCCTGCTCATTGGGAGATTGCTGGAACTTAAACCAAGTGGAACTTTTCTAAGTGGTGAGTTAAAAACCAGAGGGAGAGTGAACAAGTTTTACTTTTTGTTTGCTGGGTAGCATTTTTGGGGCTTTTCCTTTTAGCTTTTCAATTAGCTTTTTCTGTCACTTTTTAAATAGCTTTTTTTTTTTTTTCTTTGGTTCCTTCAGGCTATTAATTAGGGGGAGGGGGTAATTGCTCACAGGTGCCTGCAGTCTATATAACTGTGTGTAGGACTCATCCTGAGCCTGCTCATTGGGAGATTGCTGGAACTTAAACCAAGTGGAACTTTTATAAGTGGTGAGTTAAAAACCAGAGGGAGAGTGAACAAGTTTTACTTTTTGTTTGCTGGGTAACATTTTTGGGGCTTTTCCTTTTAGCTTTTCAATTAGCTTTTTCTGTCACTTTTTAAATAGCTTTTTTTTTTTTTTCTTTTTTGTTTGGTTCCTTCAGGCTATTAATTAGGGGGAGGGGGCAATTGCTTACAGGTGCCTGCAGTCTATATAACTGTGTGTAGGACTCATCCTGAGCCTGCTCATTGGGAGTCTGCTGGAACTTAAACCAAGTGGAACTTTTCTAAGTGGTGAGTTAAAAACCAGAGGGAGAGTGAACAAGTTTTACTTTTTGTTTACTGGGTAGCATTTTTGGGGCTTTTCCTTTTAGCTTTTCAATTAGCTTTTTCTGTCACTTTTTAAATAGCTTTTTTTTTTTTCTTCTTTGGTTCCTTCAGGCTATTAATTAGGGGGAGGGGGTAATTGCTCACAGGTGCCTGCAGTCTATATAACTGTGTGTAGGACTCATCCTGAGCCTGCTCATTGGGAGATTGCTGGAACTTAAACCAAGTGGAACTTTTATAAGTGGTGAGTTAAAAACCAGAGGGAGAGTGAACAAGTTTTACTTTTTGTTTGCTGGGTAACATTTTTGGGGCTTTTCCTTTTAGCTTTTCAATTAGCTTTTTCTGTCACTTTTTAAATAGCTTTTTTTTTTTTCTTTTTTGTTTGGTTCCTTCAGGCTATTAATTAGGGGGAGGGGGCAATTGCTTACAGGTGCCTGCAGTCTATATAACTGTGTGTAGGACTCATCCTGAGCCTGCTCATTGGGAGTCTGCTGGAACTTAAACCAAGTGGAACTTTTCTAAGTGGTGAGTTAAAAACCAGAGGGAGAGTGAAAAAGTTTTACTTTTTGTTTGCTGGGTAGCATTTTTGGGGCTTTTCCTTTTAGCTTTTCAATAAGCTTTTTCTGTCACTTTTTAAATAGCTTTTTTTTTTTTCTTTTTTGTTTGGTTCCTTCAGGCTATTAATTCGGGGGAGGGGGTGATTGCTCACAGGTGCCTGCAGTCTATATAACTGTGTGTAGGACTCATCCTAAACCTGCTCATTGGGAGATTGCTGGAACTTAAACCAAGTGGAACTTTTCTAAGTGGTGAGTTAAAAACCAGAGGGAGAGTGAACAAGTTTTACTTTTTGTTTGCTGGGTAGCATTTTTGGGGCTTTTCCTTTTAGCTTTTCAATTAGCTTTTTCTGTCACTTTTTAAATAGCGTTTTTTTTTCTTTTTTGTTTGGTTCCTTCAGGCTATTAATTAGGGGGAGGGGGTAATTGCTCACAGGTGCCTGCAGTCTATATAACTGTGTGTAGGACTCATCCTGAGCCTGCTCATTGGGAGTCTGCTGGAACTTAAACCAAGTGGAACTTTTCTAAGTGGTGAGTTAAAAACCAGAGGGAGAGTGAACAAGTTTTACTTTTTGTTTGCTGGGTAGCATTTTTGGGGCTTTTCCTTTTAGCTGTTCAATTAGCTTTTTCTGTCACTTTTTAAATAGCTTTTTTTTTTCTTTTTTGTTTGGTTCCTTCAGGCTATTAATTAGGGGGAGGGGGTAATTGCTCACAGGTGCCTGCAGTCTATATAACTGTGTGTAGGACTCATCCTGAGCCTGCTCATTGGGAGTCTGCTGGAACTTAAACCAAGTGGAACTTTTCTAAGTGGTGAGTTAAAAACCAGAGGGAGAGTGAACAAGTTTTACTTTTTGTTTGCTGGGTAGCATTTTTGGGGCTTTTCCTTTTAGCTTTTCAATTAGCTTTTTCTGTCACTTTTTAAATAGCTTTTTTTTTCTTTTTTGTTTGGTTCCTTCAGGCTATTAATTAGGGGGAGGGGGTAATTGCTCACAGGTGCCTGCAGTCTATATAACTGTGTGTAGGACTCATCCTGAGCCTGCTCATTGGGAGTCTGCTGGAACTTAAACCAAGTGGAACTTTTCTAAGTGGTGAGTTAAAAACCAGAGGGAGAGTGAACAAGTTTTACTTTTTGTTTGCTGGGTAGCATTTTTGGGGCTTTTCCTTTTAGCTTTTCAATTAGCTTTTTCTGTCACTTTTTAAACAGCTTTTTTTTTTCTTTTTTGTTTGGTTCCTTCAGGCTATTAATTAGGGGGAGGGGGTAATTGCTCACAGGTGCCTGCAGTCTATATAACTGTGTGTAGGACTCATCCTGAGCCTGCTCATTGGGAGTCTGCTGGAACTTAAACCAAGTGGAACTTTTCTAAGTGGTGAGTTAAAAACCAGAGTTTAAAACAGGAGATTATAACAGGGGTCATAGTACCTGTGTAGTGTGAGTACCTGAGTGTTTTCTGAGTAGTGTGTGTGGATCGTTAGTACTTGTGTATTGTGTATTGTATACTTGAGTATAGCGAGTGTACATAGGTCTACGACTGTTCTGCGATTGCACGTAGGCCTGTGAGTACCTGTGTATTGTCTTGTTGTGTACCTGTGTATTGTCTTGAGTATTAGTGCCAGGAAGCTAGCTGTTAGGTAATTTGGACAGGGTAAAATCCCCAATCCTCACTAAATTTAATAGGTACGATGCCCGGTGGGTGTGGAGAGGCAACTCTTTGTACATCTTGCCGCATGTATGCGTTCCTTGATCATCCGATCGAGGGCGAATACTGCTGTGCAAAATGTAAGCACATTGTTTCCCTGGAAGCCCAGGTTCTGAATCTGGGGAAGCAACTGTCAGCACTGAGAAGTCCCTCCATACTAAAGGAGAGCCAGGAACATACACGGCAGGTGCCGGCAGGGGCCAGCACAGAGGCGGGTGGAGACAAAGAGGTGCTGGCACTAGCAAAGAGTAGATGGGTGACAGTCAGGAGGGGTAGAGGGGGAAGTGCCAGGGAGGCCGATCCAGGACTGGAGCATCCCAATAAGTACGCTACTTTGAGTGACATTGGGGAAACCAGTCAGGGACCAGCACTGCTGGAGCTGAGGGACTCTCCTAGCTGCCGGGGAAGAACTCCTCCAGTGAGAGTGGGGGGGCAGCAAAGGGAAAGGAAAGACAGATTCTGGTGGTAGGGGACTCGGTTCTTAGAAGGACAGAGAGGGCAATCTGTAACCAAGACCTGAAGCGCCGAACAGTATGTTGTCTACCGGGCGCTCGGGTTCGGCACATGACCACACAGACCCGGCTGTCATGGTGCACGTTGGCACCAATGACAAAGTCAGAGGCAGATGGAGTGTCCTAAAGAACGATTTTGGGGACTTAGGAGCTAAATTGAGGAAAAGGACCTCCAAGGTAGTATTTTCAGGAATACTACCGGTACATTGAGCCACACCAGAAAGGAAGAGGGAGATTAGGGAAGTAAACAAGTGGCTGAAGAGCTGGTGTAGTAAGGAGGGGTTTGGGTTCCTGGAGGACTGGGCCGACTTCTCAGTCGGTAACCGGTACTATAGAAGGGACGGACTGCACCTAAATGAGGAGGGTGCAGATCTGCTGGGAAGGAAGATGGCCAAAAAGTTAGAGGGGTTTTTAAACTAGGCGATGGGGGGGAGGGTCCAGAGGCAGAGATAGCCAGCGCGGAAGATTTTCCAGAGGGTAGTATTGGGGGCATTAGTGGTAGGTTAACCAAAGCACAAAAACACAAGGTGAGTATAGTAGCAAGTCCTAGTTGCAATCTCAAAACACCCAATACGAAGACAATATGCGACCGGTCTAAACTATGTGGCATGTTCACCAATGCCAGGAGCATAGCGGACAAGATGGGTGAACTAGAGATACTGTTGTACAAGGAGGATTTGGATTTTGTGGGAATTTCAGAGACCTGGTTCAACAGCTCTCATGATTGGCTGGCAAACATTCAAGGGTATACCCTATACCGCAAGGATAGAGAGGGTAAAAAAGGGGGAGGGGTATGCCTATATATCAAGAATAATGTACAAGTGAATGTGAGAGATGCCATCACTGAGGGAGCTAGAGAGGAGGTGGAATCCTTATGGGTAGAGCTCCAAAGGGATAAAGCTAAGGGGAAAATAATACTGGGAGTATGCTATAGGCCCCCTAACCTGAGGGAGGAAGTGGAGACGGATCTCCTATAACAAATTGGATTAGCAGCAAGGATGGGAAATGTTATCATAATGGGGGATTTTAATTATCCAGATATAGACTGGGCGGAGGGAACCGCGCATTCATTTAAGGCTCGCCAGTTCCTTAATGTCTTGCAGGACAATTTTATGTGTCAGATGGTAGACGCACCAACTAGAAATAAAACATTACTGGATCTACTGATTACCAACAATACAGACCTGATCACGGATGTGAAAATGCGGGGCAATTTAGGTAACAGCGATCACAGGTCAATTAGTTTCAGTATAAATCACACAAATAGGAAACATAAAGGGAATACAAAGACACTAAATTTCAAAAGAGCTAACTTCCCTAAACTACAAACCTTGCTAAAAGGCATAAACTGGGATAAAATATTAGGAACAAAGAATACGGAGGAGAGATGGGTTTGCTTTAAGAGCATATTAAATAAGGGCATTAGCCAATGTATCCCATTGGGTAATAAATTTAAAAGAGCGAACAAAAGTCCTGGATGGCTTAACTCCAATGTAAAAATGCATATAAAAGCAAAGGAGAAGGCCTTCAAAAAATACAAGGTTGAGGGATCATCCTCAGCATTCAGACTTTATAAAGAATGCAACAGGAAATGTAAAGGTGCAATTAGGACAGCTAAGATAGAACATGAAAGACACATAGCGGAGGAGAGCAAAAAAAATCCCAAGAAATTCTTTAAGTATGTAAACAGTAAAAAAGGGAGGACAGACCATATTGGCCCCATAAAGAATGAGGAAGGACATCTGGTTACAAAGGATGGGGAGATGGCAAAGGTATTGAATTTATTCTTCTCCTCAGTCTTCATGAGTGAATCGGGGGGCTTCAGTAACCAAAACTGCAGTGTTTATCCTCATGACACAACACAGGAAGCACCTCCATGGTTAACAGAGGACGGAATTAAAATTAGACTTGAGAAACTTAACATTAATAAATCACCGGGACCAGATGGCTTGCATCCGAGGGTACTTAGGGAACTCAGTCAAGTGATTGCCAGACCGTTGTTCCTAATTTTTACAGATAGTCTACTGACTGGAATGGTACCAGCTGATTGAAGAAAAGCCAATGTAGCACCTATATTTAAAAAGGGCCCAAAATACATCCCTGGGAATTACAGACCAGTTAGCCTAACATCAATAGTATGTAAACTCTTGGAGGGGATGATAAGGGACTATATACAGGATTTTAGTAATACGAACGATATCATTAGCAGTAATCAGCATGGATTCATGAAGAATCGTTCTTGCCAAACCAATCTATTAACCTTCTATGAGGAGGTGAGTTGCCATCTAGATAAAGGAAGGCCTGTAGACGTGGTGTATCTGGATTTTGCAAAAGCATTTGACACAGTTCCCCATAAACGTTTACTGTACAAAATAAGGTCCGTTGGCATGGACCATAGGGTGAGTACATGGATTGAAAACTGGCTACAAGGGCGAGTTCAGAGGGTGGTGATAAATGGGGGGTACTCGGAATGGTCAGGGGTGGGTAGTGGGGTTCCCCAGGGTTCTGTGCTGAGACCAATCCTATTTAATTTGTTCATAAACGATCTGGAGGATGGGATAAACAGTTCAATCTCTGTATTTGCAGACGATACCAAGCTAAGCAGGGCAATAACTTCTCCGCAGGACGTGGAAACCTTGCAAAAAGACCTGAACAAATTAATGGGGTAGGCGACTACATGGCAAATGAGGTTCAATGTAGAAAAATGTAAAATAATGCATTTGGGTGGCAAAAATATGAATGCAATCTATACACTGGGGGGAGAACCTCTGGGGGGATCTAGGATGGAAAAGGACCTGGGGGTCCTAGTAGATGATAGGCTCAGCAATGACATGCAATGCCAAGCTGCTGCTAACAAAGCAAACAGAATATTGGCATTAAAAAGGGGGATCAACTCCAGAGATAAAACGATAATTCTCCCGATCTACAAGACTCTGGTCCGGCTGCACCTGGAGTATGCTGTCCAGTTCTGGGCACCAGTCCTCAGGAAGGATGTACTGGAAATGGAGCGAGTACAAAGGAGGGCAACAAAGCTAATAAAGGGTCTGAAGGATCTTAGTTATGAGGAAAGGTTGCGAGCACTGAACTTATTCTCTCTGGAGAAGAGACGCTTGAGAGGGGATATGATTTCAATTTACAAATACCGGACTGGTGACCCCACAATAGGGATAAAACTTTTTCACAGAAGAGAGTTTAATAAGACTCGTGGCCACTCATTAAAATGAGAAGAAAAGAGGTTTAACCTTAAACTATGTAGAGAGTTCTTTACTGTAAGAGCGGCAAGGATGTGGAATTCCCTTCCACAGGCGGTGGTCTCAGCGGGGAGCATTGATAGCTTCAAGAAAGTATTAGATAAGCACCTGAATGACCGCAACATACAGGGATATGTAATGTAATACTGACACATAATCACACACATAGGTTGGACTTGATGGACTTGTGTCTTTTTTCAACCTCACCTACTATGTAACTATGTAAGATAGAGGACAGTCTGCCATTCACCAGAACCGATCAGCAGGTCCAGGACAGAAATCATTGACCTGGGCCTGTAGACTGATCAGTTCTGAAATCAATCCAATCATTGTGGGGACGGCGGAGGGATGTGCCCCCTACCCACGCGTGTGGCCGATGTATAATGATGGCAATTCGCACAGGAGAGCCAACCTGCTGCAGTACAACTGTGGCGGCTGGTCGGGAACCGGTTAATGTATTTTCTGTATTCTCTGTATGAAGGTAAAACATCTTCTGCATGCAGCTCCTCCCATCCCCCAATACTTACCTGAGCCTGATCTCCATCCAGCAATGTGCACAAGAGCAGAGGCTCTCTTGGCTCTCTCCCTCCTCATTGGATCAGACACAGCAGGGGGATCCATTGGCAGAGGAATGCCCCGTACACACGGTCGGACTTTGTTCGGACATTCCGACAACAAAATCCTAGGATTTTTTCCGACAGATGTTGGCTCAAACTTGTCTTGCATACACACGGTCACACAAAGTTGTCGGAAAATCCGATCATTCTGAACGCGGTGATGTAAAACACGTACGTCAGGACTATAAATGGGGCAGTGGCCAATAGCTTTCATCTCTTTATTTATTCGGAGCATGCGTGGCACTTTGTGCGTCGGATTTGTGTACACATGATCGGAAATTCCGACAACAGATTTTGTTGTCGGAAATTTTTGTATCCTGCTCTCAAACTTTGTGTGTCGGAAAATCCGATGTAAAATGTGTGATGGAGCCTACACACGGTCGGAATTTCTGACAACAAGGTCCTATCACACATTTTCCATCGGAAAATCCGACCGTGTGTACAGGGCATAAGACTTGGGACTTTTTAAGGCAGACAAGGACTCATAAAGGGGATGGGAGTTAGGGATGTTCATCATTTCTTCTAGTGATGGGGGAGGGGTAACTTTCCAGGATTTATAACTCCTATCCTGCAGAAGGGAGACAATGACAGATGATATTTCTGGAGTATGAGTTGTATTGGTTATGGGACGGCCTTTTGTACAGAAGTGAGAACTGTCTGAGGTCTTTGTCTTCAGAGGAATGGATCATGTTTTCTGTCTTTATTATGGTCAGGACAAAACATTCCATTCATAGATTTGTAAATATGAAATATTCTATATAAATAATTCACATTTTCATTTTCAGCCAGCAGGTGGAGCTGAAATCTCTTTTCCACATGTTTACCTGCCTGTCCTTCCCGGATCACTGTACAATCCCATGTTATTTACAGAGCTCAGTAGCTCAAGCTGTAATTTCCCTTCATAACTGAATGACTCAGAGGAGGGGGAGGGGAGGGGGGAGCAGATTTCTGAAACCCACCGGAGGGACCTCACTGAATATTGTGTGAAAATTTAGGATGAATTGATCCGTGGTGTCTGTATCTACAGAGGTCAGTGAGGTCTCGGTCACACGTGTGTCAGTACCATGTGATTATGTGACATTTATTCAGCATTTCTAAAGCCTGATAACCCCCTTCCATGCCTGCCATGAATATTACAATGGCAGCACACAGTGCTGGTCACACAGGAGCGGTAGCGTTGTGTCGTGTTATAAATGAAGCCGCATGTCGCTGTCATGAGACATCCACGCTTGTCAGTCACCTCCATTCATTTCATGGTGATGTCCAATAATCGCTGGGCATTGGAGGACAGACAGCGGAGGCTCCGGTATCCCAGAATGCACTGGGAAATAATAGAGAAGTAGGACAGAGCAGCTCCGGTCACTTCTGGTTGTACAGAACAGCCGTGTGGTAACTCCAATAGCTTCTGTGTGCCGGCAAAATCACCAACCAGCCGGCAATACTGACAGTGCCAGGCAGGAAATGTGTCACTGCACAGCCAAAACCTCTTATAATTATATATACTAATCAGCTGAACACAGAAGGATTCATCCACAAAATCCAACACCAAATACATAGAAAGAGAACTGTGCAGCACTACAAGTGAGACTCCCTAAACCTGAAAATAGGATTTTTATTTCAAATGTTTAAACAATCAACACATGTTTCAGCACAATTATACAGGAATATTACAATGTTAGAAAAAAACAATATAAGTAAGATATTGGCAAAGTGCTCAATATTGCAGCATGATGAGTGAGACCACCCAAACTTTAGCATACTATGTACATGTAAAAAACCTACTTTGTGGTCGGCCACTTATGATTGGTGATGTGCAGTGACACCTCCCTTACAGGATAGATATAAAGATAGCTGTGCAGCGCTAGAAGTGAGACTCCCTAAACCTAAAAGTGTTAATGTTTACACACTTTAAACAGACAACACAAATATACATGATGAAGCCCCGCCTAGGACGTAACGTGTAAGGTGGCGACATCATCACGCCTGTCAGATACACTAGGAGAGCCGCTGCTATACTGTTATGAAGGAGAGGAGGGTCGCCGGCCGCTCTGTGCATTCTTACATGGATATATTGTGATTCTATGTGAGGATATATTACATGTTATTATTAATAAACTATTAATGACCCGAGTATCCCAGCTATTGTGACACATACAAATAAAACAGATCTGGTAACAAGTCACCAAGCGGGTATTATCCTCAGACTGGGAAATCTGTCCTCCAGGGGGCAGGAGAGCGATAGTGAGTATGATGACATGGCGGCTGGTTTTCATTTTATAGAATTATTGTAATATATCCGAAATCCACATATCAGAGGAGATCATTTCCTCTACATCACTTCCCCTTTAGGCTCCTCCCACTAGAAGAGCAACACCTCCCCCGGACATTTCTCCAGAATTCTTCTAGTGTTTTCAGAGCTTCATAAACACAATGAAGACACATCATAAATGTCATAGAAATGTTACTGAGCATTGCTTCCTTCTACATAATCATCAGACGTGTGAGCGAGTCCTAAGGGGGTCTATTCCATCCTATTTCCTGCTTGTTAGGAATATGGATGGTCATTCCATATGTACATAGCCTGGTCACTGTTCTACTATAAGGGGAACCCCAAATCCCATGGATGAGATTACAAAGAGAAAGATTCCCTCAGAGAGAGGAGAAGACATGAGAAGAGGACAGGTGATGGAAGATTCTACATGGGTGAGGATGGAGGACACCCAGAGATAGAAGGAAACCCTGAGAGACGGGAACAATCACAAGACGTCACATTTCCCCATCACTGCAGATCACACATTTCTCTTACTTTAATTCCTGAATTTTACTCTCCGGGTTCATCAGAAAGGAAAGAGAATCACACTTCATGTTATATCCTGAAGAGGAGGAATCTTCTTCTTCTGCTTTGTCCTCTCCCGGACAATCTTTACTGGAAATAGTACAACGCTGAAATCTAAAAGCCAATAATGAGATAATAATTAGCACCAAGAATGTATGACCTCTGACACCAAAAATAACAATGTAACACCCAACATTTCCCTTCCACATGGCTGCCTTCCCTCTGGCTCTACAGTCTCATACTGGACCTGATGAGGACTTCTCATTGGTGGCTATGAGTGGTCTTTGAAGTCACACTCCAGGCAAAACGTAAAGGAGGCCCCTGATATGTATACGGGGTCTCCGGCCTTCCTACACAGGGGTCTCCATTCAGATTCTGAAAAATCCTGGAACACCACTTTGGTTCCAGATATAAAATGCAGTCCAGACATTCCCATCTCCGCCCACTTCTGCAGACAATTGGCCCCTCCAATGTTGGGATGATGATGTCACACCCCTGACATTATTTCCCTCCCCCAGATCTCTGAACACAAAGCTTTCCCTCCAAATGTTCTGTGTGATAAATGGTATAATGGGGGGCAGGGAAAGGGTTAATACGATGTAAATGATGTGATTGGTAGAAGGTGATATGTGGGAACCACCATTTAGCTCTGGTTCACACAGCACAACATGAAAGTCGCAGCGACTTCCAGCTTGACTTTGCTCTACAACTTCCCGGCGACCAGGTGTGACTTCAAAGTGACTTTACTGAGAAGCATTCCTATGTGACTTTGATGATCCGTGTTTATAGCGTGTTCTATCACATGACAAAACATGCGTCTGATAACCGTGATTGGGGCGTCATTAACAATCAGGCTGCATTTACATCTGCATGATTCTGAATGCACATCAACTGCACAGAAATTGTGTGCTTTGCCGCACGTTTCAGAAATGCGCTGCGACCGCGCATCACGCTTGTACTGCAAAAATGGCAAGGCGAGCACGATGCATGTTTCCAAAACGTGTGGCAAAGCATGCGTTTTCCTGCAGGTTGGCGGGCGTTCAGAAACGTTCAGACACCAATGAATGGTATCGCAAGTGCAATGTGTTGCCACACATTTTCAAATAGCACAGCAAAGCATGCGTTTTCTTGCGGGTTGCCGTCAGTTGTAAATACGTTACCATTCATTCACATCTGTACATTTCCAACCGCACAGCAACCTGCAAGAAAATCCATGCTTTGCTGTGCGTTTTATAAATGTGCGACAATGTGCGTCACACTTGTGTTATTATTCATTTGCTTCTGTACATTTTTGAATGCATGGCAGACGGCAAGAATACATGCGCTTTGCTGTATGTTTCAAAAACGCACAGCAAGGAGCATTGTTGCCATTCATTTACATCTGCGCATGTGTGGCGTGCGTTGCTGTGCATTTTTTAGACGTATGAAAAAGCGCACATTTTCTGTGTGGGTCGCCTCGTATTCGGAAACACACAGATATGAATGTCGGCTAATTGTTAATGACACCCTAATCACAGTTAGCAGACGCATGTTTTGCTGCCAAGATGCATGACGCTCCATGACTGAGAAGATTCTTGATCTACTTTGGGGTGTTTGTTGCATGTAGGGCAGAACATTCCAGTGAATGGGCTCCCTATACACAATGTGTGCTTACACATGAAAAATACACAAATAATGGAAGTGGGAATGTGCGTTTCCGCTACGCTCAGGTGTGACTGGGATGTGTTGGGAGGAAGATTTTAGGCAGCAAGGATGACCAGGGAGGAGAGGTGAGGGGTAAAGAAGCCTCAGAAGTCGCAGCAAAGTCTTAAAGATTCAAATGTACGACTTTCTGGTGATTTTACATGGAATCTGGAATAAATGGGAATCCCACTTAATATACTGTAAATATGCAGAGCTCACCAAATAAATATCGGGGGTGTAATCAGTAATATATTATACCAACATACAAAATATAAAAAGCACAAAGACTTCTACACACCCTAAAGAGTTAAACTACAAAAAAAGATTTATTGCTTCAAAAAGCGATGTTCAACACTTTATTAGCACAATGACCCAGCCCCCCCCAATATACTCCAACCCTCCCCAAAAATATTCCTCTTAAAACCAGACACACTATGTAGGGCAAAAATACCCCTCATGAGACGGAGGGTCACAAAAAGTGCAAAAACCCCACAATAGACAAGCCCACCCCCCCCAATGCAAAGCACACCCTTAATTCCTATATGATGGCTCAAAGCCAGCTAAAACGGGATCCCTGCAGCTCGTTCCTATTGCGGAGCCGTGTATGTCTGTGTAGAACACATATGACACATGTCACACTATCCCGTCATGGAAAGATGTACAGAATAAGAACCACACCCTATAATATCTATAAAACTACCCGGGTCATGAGTCTGCCAGTCAGTGGGGCTCAGAAGACAATGGGATTGGACATATCATGATACAGTCACATATTTGTACATCCGTATTCCATGTGAGTGTAATAATGATTGTGTAGCGCCCACCTACTTAGGTGTGTGCTAAAGTGGTCAGTTAGGATTAGTGTCAGGTAAAATTGCCAGTGTTTTACCCTGTTGGTGTAAGCTGGTTGGTTAATGTGGTTGGGAGGTTTGTTAGAGTAGAGGAAGATGTGGCCACCTACACTCTATCCTGTAAGATCTCTGTCACGGAACGTCCCACACTCCGCTTGAGTGCTTCCGTCATATACCACTTCCTCCCAGTCTGTATACAGATATCCCAACCTCTCTGAGCACAAACAAGGCGACACTTACTTGTTGCTACCAAGAACTCACTTTATTCAGAACCAGAATACATTCTTATATACACAGGAGAAGATTACTCTAACAATACAAACGTAACCTAATTAACATGAGCTAATTATCTAATCCTTTATACAGCCTAGGTGACTGAGACATGACCTTTCGCCCAGACTTGTGGTCACCGAGCTTCACACAGTTATATCAACACAATAGCAGTCGTCCCGTCTCCTACATTGTATAGAGGACAATGTCATTAGCTCATTCAATTAACATAAACACAGGTTGATGACACCAGCATCTCCTCACAGTATGTGTCCCAACAGAATGAATCAGTCTTATCAGCAGGGGGCTGCTGGAGGAACCCCCCTCCCTCTTCAGGGACACAGATCCACAGCAAGGAGTCCCCAACAGAATCAAACAACAAACAATATATACATATATACACGACTGAGTCCGATTAATACAGTTCAAACCGGACCTCCAATTCACCCCACAAAGAGCACCGTTCCATTGAAAATCCAGGGCCCATAATCAAAAGGCAACAGGCTAGCGTTCAGTCCCCTCCAATAGCCTCTGTCTCGGGTGAGTCTGTCACATTTCTCCCCCATCAAAGGTTGACTAACAAGGTCCCAGACCTCCACCTGGTCTGGACATACGTTAGTCAGGCAGAGTGAACTCACATAGTCTTCCCGCATGATCTCCATTCTTGGCTGCAAGGAATAGTTGACCTCAGTAGGTGTGGGGCAGAGGTCATTTACTCTCTGTCTGGCTGCCAGGGCTTCAGCTGGATTGTTTTTAACATTCCTGGGCTCGGTCTGCTGCTGGGCAGAGGGGCCAATCACCCCTGCTTCTTGAAGCTGTAGAGGGACACTAGGTGCTAGGCAGAGGCCAGCGGTGCTCTGCCCTGTTGCCAGCAATTCAGCTGGGAGTAGCAGCTCCACTACACCAGCTTGTCGTCGGAGAGAGGGGCCAACTGCCCCGGCTCCCTGGAACTCCACAGTGGTTGCTGGTGCTGGGAAGAGGTTGGTAGCACTCTGCTCTGTTGCCAGCACTTCTGCTGGGGACTCTGCATCCTCCGCTCCAGCTAACCGTTGGGGCAGGAGGCTGGCTTCCTCCACTCCCAAACTGTGTAGCTGCCATTGGAAAAGGGAGCCAGCTGCTTCCTTTTCTATTCCCTCATCTAGCTGCTGGGATGACATGTCGATGGTACTGTCTCCCAGGTACACGGATCTTTGCTGGGGAGGAAAGCCCGCTTCCTCCACCCTGGCCAACTGTTGGGGAGGGACAACACACACCTCCTCTCCCTTCTCCCCCTGTATCTGCTGCTGGGAAGTGATTGCCATCTTCTCACCCTGAGCCTCCACAATTGCTGCAGGTGTGGGGCAGAGGTCTTGGACCCTCTGTCCGGTTGCCAGCACTTCTGCTGGGGGTTTGCCAGGTGGTTCCTCCTCTACAGAAACGTCTATTAAATCCCCAGTCTCTGGAATTGGTAAAAGTGTGGGGCAGAGGTCTTGGACCCTCTGTTCAGTTACCAGATCTTCAGCTGGAGAAGTTTGTTTTAACTCCATAGATGCTGCTGGCAGAAAATCACATGTCCCTGTCAGTGTTGTGGGAGAAAGGCCGACTACCTCTTCTCTCAAGAAGGCTGAAGCCACTGTTGGTGCTGGGCAGAACACAGTGAACTTTGGCCCTGATAGCAGCTCTTCTGCTGGAGGCTCATCAGGTTGTTCTTCCTCAGCAGAAAAGTCTATCAAATCCCATGTCTCTGCAACTGATGTCTGGGGATAGAGGTTCACCATCTCCTATCCATGGAACCCAGAAGATGCTATCATTTCTGGGCAGAGGTTAGCAGAGCTCTGCCCTGTTGTCAGCACTTCAGGTTTGGGGACGGCAATCTCCGGATTTTCCACTGCCGATTCTCTGGCATGCTGCTGAACTTGTTCTAGCAGTTTCCTGTATGCCCTTTCCAGATGCTGTTCCTTCCTTAGCAAATGGTCCAGATCAGGTTTGAGCTCTGAGACCCCTGCAAGACCGAGCATAGCCTCTCTATAGTCTCTCAGGTCCTCAAGGTCAGGTTCCCCTTCATCGCCAAACATAAAAAGATCTGTAAGGCTCTCCCACAGCAATCCAGGGCCTCCAAAGTCATATCCCTCCGGAGAGCATTTTGTTGTCTCCCCTAAATATCCCTCCCCTGCGTGCCATTGCAGAGCCCGATAACGGTTGTCCAGCTCTATCTCCTGCTGGACCAACCTGTCCAACTCAGTCACCCATTGCTCCTGGGGCTGCTCTCCCAGGAATGCCATCCGCAATGCCCGTTGGTCACTGGCCCGTTGCTCTTGGGTTGGAAAGCACTTGCCCTGTTTTATACCAGCGAGACGGAGGGCTGCAATCCAGAGTTCCACCCGAATTTGCTGCCTAAGCTCCAGGTATTCATCCTCAGACACAGTCCTGGTGTATGTTGAAAGGATGATCCGCAGCAGCCCTGGGAACTCTGATGCCAGGTCCATATCTCCGCTGGGGTGACTGAAGTCTGCTATGCTGATCTTGGATCCAGTTGGAGGTTTGGATGTCCCAGACTTCAGGAAGCTTTCCCGCTGCTTGCCACCAATGTCACGGAACATCCCACACTCCGCTTGAGTGCTTCCGTCATATACCACTTCCTCCCAGTCTGTATACAGATATCCCAACCTCTCTGAGCACAAACAAGGCGACACTTACTTGTTGCTACCAAGAACTCACTTTATTCAGAACCAGAATACAGTCTTATATACACAGGAGAAGATTACTCTAACAATACAAACGTAACCTAATTAACATGAGCTAATTATCTAATCCTTTATACAGCCTAGGTGACTGAGACATGACCTTTCGCCCAGACTTGTGGTCACTGAGCTTCACACAGTTATATCAACACAATATCAGTCATCCCGTCTCCTACATTGTATAGAGGACAATGTCATTAGCTCATTCAATTAACATAAACACAGGTTGATGACACCAGCATCTCCTCACAGGATGTGTCCCAACAGAATGAATCAGTCTTATCAGCAGGGGGCTGCTGGAGGAACCCCCCTCCCTCTTCAGGGACACAGATCCACAGCAAGGAGTCCCCAACAGAATCAAACAACAAACAATATATACATATATACACGACTGAGTCCGATTAATACAGTTCAAACCGGACCTCCAATTCACCCCACAAAGAGCACCGTTCCATTGAAAATCCAGGGCCCATAATCAAAAGGCAACAGGCTAGCGTTCAGTCCCCTCCAATAGCCTCTGTCTCGGGTGAGTCTGTCACAATCTCCATCACTTTCCCTGAAATGTTCTGGAAAGTGGGTGGACTGAAGGATAAGAGTGGCAGGTAGATTTTTGGAGACCTCTCTGAACCAATCATTGTTTTGCTTGGGCAGAGGCGGGACTGCTATAAAAGCAAAGGTCACATGCTCCTGGGTGGTTCTATATTTGGAGGAAAAGAAGAAGACAGCATGTAGGGGCTGGTGCAGCTCAGGCGCTCTCCCCTCTGGGGAGGGGAACGGGCCATGCGAGGAGGAGAGATGGAGGAGCAAACAGGAGGAAGTTGCTATCACTAACAGGAGGAAGACTGGGTGATCGACCCTCTGTGGCAAACATGGACGATTGATCAGGAGTACAAGTGAGTGGAAACCCAGGGAAACAGTGCTTTCAGGAGACTTAAAGGTGTTAAAGTGCGGGTCATGGAGGAGGAGGTGCAGATCTTCGGCCTTAGAGAATCAATAACCCAAAAGAGTATTAGAGTGCGGGTCAATAAAGAAGTCTGTGCAGGGAAATGGGCCTTAGAGGATTAATACCCCGGAGAAATCCAATCAGTCAGCCCAAAGAGCTTTATTCAGAGTAGGGATGAGTTGAACACTCCCCTGTTCGGTTCGCACCAGAACATGCGAACAGGAAAAAAATTTGTTCGAACACGCGAACGCCGTTAAAGTCTATGGGACACGAACATGAATAATCAAAAGTGCTAATTTTAAAGGCTTATATTCATGGTATTGTCATAAAAAGTGTTTGGGGACCTGGGTCCTGCCCCAGGGGACATGGATCAATGCAAAAAAAAGTTTTAAAAACGGCTGTTTTTTTGGGAGCAGTGATTTTAATAATGCTTAAAGTGAAACAGGACACGCAGAAATTGTTCGGATGACTCTACATTTAAAGATAAGGCTGACAAGCTTAGGACTCGATTACTCGAGAGAGGTTATTCTCGGTCTTCATTCAAAAAAGCTTACAAAAAAACATTAGCTCTGTCACGACAGGATCTACTAGACACACCGAAACAAGCTGGTAACGACAACACCATTAGAATCATTACCACCTACACCACACAGCACCGACAATTAAAGCGAATCCTAAATAGGTATTGGCACTTGTTGAAAATGGATCCATTATTGTCTCCTTTTGTCACAGACACTCCATCTGTGACCTATAGGAGAGCTCCGTCTGTCGGTGACCGAATAGTCCAAAGTGAGTACAAATCACATAGAGGAGACACTTTTAAAACCTTGGGTACCTTTTCATGCGGTGACTGCCCCTACTGTCAGTATATGGACCGACATAGAGACATCCACCTGCCTAACGGACGGCCATTCCACCCAAAACACTTTATTAACTGTAATGCCCCATACACACGGTCGGACATTGATCGGACATTCCGACAACAAAATCCTAGGATTTTTTCCGACGGATGTTGGCTCAAACTTGTCTTGCATACACACGGTCACACAAAGTTGTCGGAAAATCTGATCGTTCTGAACGCGGTGACGTAAAACACGTACGTCGGAACTATAAACGGGGCAGTGGCCAATAGCTTTTATCTCTTTATTTATTCTGAGTAGGGATGAGCCGAACACCCCCCCTGTTCGGTTCGCACCAGAACATGCGAACAGGAAAAAAGTTCGTTCGAACACGCGAACACCGTTAAAGTCTATGGGACACGAACATGAATAAACAAAAGTGCTAATTTTAAAGGCTTATATGCAAGTTATTGTCATAAAAAGTGTTTGGGGACCTGGGTCCTGCCCCAGGGAACATGGATCAATGCAAAAAAAGTTTTAAAAACGGACGTTTTTTAAGGAGCAGTGATTTTAATAATGCTTAAAGTCAAACAATAAAAGTGTAATATCCCTTTAAATTTCGTACCTGGGGGGTGTCTATAGTATGCCTGTAAAGGGGTGCATGTTTCCTGTGTTTAGAACAGTCTGACAGCAAAATGACATTTTGAAGGAAAAAACTCATTTAAAACTATCCGCGGCTATTGCATTGCCGACAATACACATAGAAGTTCATTGATAAAAACGGCATGGGAATTCCCCACAGGGCAACCCCGAACCAAAATAAAAAAAAAAAAATGACGTGGGAGTCCTCCTAAATTCCATACCAGGCCCTTCAGGTCTGGTATGGATATTAAGGGGAACCCCGGCCAAAATTTAAAAAAAAAAATGACGTGGGGTTCCCCCTAAATTCCATACCAGACCCTTCAGGTCTGGTATGGATTTTAAGGGGAACCCCGCGCCAAAAAAAAAAAAAAAACAGCGTGGGGTCCCCCCAAAAATCCATACCAGACCCTTATCCGAGCACGCAACCTGGCAGGCCGCAGGAAAAGAGGGGGGACGAGAGTGCGGCCCCCTCCCTCCTGAACCGTACCAGGCCACATGCCCTCAACATTGGGAGGGTGCTTTGGGGTAGCCCACCAAAACACCTTGTCCCCATGTTGATGAGGACAAGGGCCTCATCCCCACAACCCTGGCCGGTGGTTGTGGGGGTCTGCGGGCGGGGGGCTTATCGGAATCTGGAAGCCCCCTTTAACAAGGTGACCCCCAGATCCCGCCCCCTCCCTGTGTGAAATGGTAAGGGGGTACATAAGTACCCCTACCATTTCACGAAAAAAGTGTCAAAAATGTTAAAAATGACAAGAGACAGTTTTTGACAATTCCTTTATTTAAATGCTTCTTCTTTCTTCGATCTTCCTTCATCTTCTGGTTCTTCTGGTTCTTCTGGCTCTTCTGGTTCTTCCTCCGGCGTTCTCGTCCAGCATCTCCTCCGCGGCGTCTTCTATCTTCTTCTCCTCGGGCCGCTCCGCACCCATGGCATGGGGGGAGGCTCCCGCTCTTCTCTTCTTCTTTTCTTCTCTTCTTCTCTTCTTCATTTTCTTCTCCGGGCCGCTCCGCAATCCATGCTGGCATGGAGGGAGGCTCCTGCTGTGTGACGGCGCTCCTCGTCTGACAGTTCTTAAATAACGGGGGGGGGCACCCGGTGACCCCGCCCCACTCTGACGCATGGTGACTTGACAGGACTTCCCTGTGACGTCACGGGGAATGCCACAGGGAAGTCCCGTCATGTCCCGTGCGTCAGAGGGGGGCGGGGTCACCGAGTGGCCCCGCCCCCCGTTATTTAAGAACTGTCAGACGAGGAGCGCCGTCACACAGCGGGAGCCTCCCTCCATGCCAGCATGGATTGCGGAGCGGCCCGGAGAAGAAAATGAAGAAGAGAAGAAGAGAAGAAAAGAAGAAGAGAAGAAGATGAAGAAGATGAAGAGAAGAGCGGGAGCCTCCCCCCCATGCCATGGGTGCGGAGCGGCCCGAGGAGAAGAAGTTAGAAGACGCCGCGGAGGAGATGCTGGACGAGAACGCCGGAGGAAGAACCAGAAGAGCCAGAAGAACCAGAAGATGAAGGAAGATAGAAGAAAGAAGAAGCATTTAAATAAAGGAATTGTCAAAAACTGTCTCTTGTCATTTTTAACATTTTTGACACTTTTTTCTTGAAATGGTAGGGGTACTTATGTACCCCCTTACCATTTCACACAGGGGGGGGGCCGGGATCTGGGGGTCACCTTGTTAAAGGGGGCTTCCAGATTCCGATAAGCCCCCCGCCCGCAGACCCCCACAACCACCGGCCAGGGTTGTGGGGATGAGGCCCTTGTCCTCATCAACATGGGGACAAGGTGTTTTGGGGGGCTACCCCAAAGCACCCTCCCAATGTTGAGGGCATGTGGCCTGGTACGGTTCAGGAGGGAGGGGGGGCCGCACTCTCGTCCCCCCCTCTTTTCCTGCGGCCTGCCAGGTTGCGTGCTCGGATAAGGGTCTGGTATGGATTTTTGGGGGGACCCCACGCCGTTTTTTTTTTTTTTTTTGGCGCGGGGTTCCCCTTAAAATCCATACCAGACCTGAAGGGTCTGGTATGGAATTTAGGGGGAACCCCACGTCATTTTTTTTTTTACATTTTGGCCGGGGTTCCCCTTAATATCCATATCAGACCTGAAGGGCCTGGTATAGAATTTAGGGGGACTCCCACGTCATTTTTTTTTTTAATTTTGGTTCGGGGTGCCGTTTTTATCAATGAACTTCTAAGTGTATTGTCGGCAATGCAATAGCCGCGGGTAGTTTTAAATGAGTTTTTTCCTTCAAAATGTCATTTTGCTGTCAGACTGTTCTAAACACAGGAAACATGCGCCCCTTTACAGGCATACTATAGACACCCCCCAGGTACGAAATTTAAAGGGATATTACACTTTTATTGATTGACTTTAAGCATTATTAAAATCACTGCTCCTGAAAAAACGGCCGTTTTTAAAACTTTTTTTTGCATTGATCCATGTCCCCTGGGGCAGGACTCAGGTCCCCAAACACTTTTTATGACAATAACTTGCATATTAGCCTTTAAAATTAGCACTTTTGATTTCTCCCATAGACTTTTAAAGGGTGTTCCGCGGCATTCGAATTTGCCGCGAACACCCCAAATTGTTCGCTGTTCGGCGAACTTGCGAACAGCCAATGTTCGAGTCGAACATGAGTTCGACTCGAACTCGAAGCTCATCCCTAATTCTGAGCATGCGCGGCACTTTGTCCGTCGGATTTGTGTACACACGATCAGAATTTCCGACAACGGATTTTGTTGTCGGAAAATTTTATATCCTGCTCTCAAACTTTGTGTGTCGGAAAATCCGATGGAAAATGTATGATGGAGCCTACACACAGTCGGAATTTCCGACAACAAGGTCCTATCACTCATTTTCCATTGGAAAATCAGACCATGTGTACAGGGCATAAGACCCCGGGTGTGGTGTACTTACTTACTTGCGAATGTGGACGCTATTACATTGGAAAGACCATCAATCCTCTATGGAAGAGAATATACCAACATGTTTCAACAATTTCCAAACGTGATCCCAATGTAACCATGGGCTGACATATGGCCCTTGCACATCCCACTTCGATCCCCAAAATTTCTTTTTTGGGACTCGATCGTATACACTTCAACTGTAGGGGTGGGGACTTTATTAAAAATCTTCTGCAATGCGAACTTAGATGGATCCATAGTTTACGAGCCACCAGGACTAAATGAGGCCTTTCATTTCAGACCCTTTCTCCCAGGCTTTTCCTCTGGGGTCTGCGAACTTAATATGTGAATAATTGGTTTTCTTTCTAAATACTATTAACTTTAGTATATCTTCTGAATTATTTTCAATATATGTTATGGTCATTCTTTGATATACACTGTTGTTAATAATTTTTCCCTTTGCTATCCCCATGGTTGTTTGTATTTGCATTTCATTTATTATTCATTATAATTTTTTTTATTTCATTTTATTTTGCATATTTTATATTTATTTTCATTCTTACTTTTTATTATGTATTATTGTTGTGTTTCTCTTTGTTTCATATTCTGGCTGTCTTTTTCCATCTATCCACTAGATGGTGGGGTTGGGTCCCCCTGGTTTTCCGTGATGCCGCTTGTGCGCCGACACCCGGTGGGCGGGCTTTCTTTGTGCGGCCTGAGTCGGTTGGGGATCCCCTCTCCCGTCTCTGATTGGCTGCGCAAAGTGGAGCGTTCTTACGCTCTCACCGTCGTCTCCATGATGACTGGTGAAGCCCTCCCGCCGGCGGCGCGGCGGCACGTGACGCCATCACGCCTCTTGTGGGCGTGGCTGCGCCGCGCACCTCCACGCCTGAGGTACGCCCCTTGAGGTACATCCACGTACGCCACATGTGTCGATGCAGCGGCAGGGCTGACCTCTTTGTCTGCATCTGGATTGGCCGCCCATGACACACCCTCCCACCAGTCTCTTTCATCTGTGTTTGAACACAGCTGTGAACAATACGATCACTCATACTAATTTGACTCAATGCCCCTATATAGGTACTCCATTGCTCTCACCCGGATGTCCTTTGCCATTCTCCAGGCGGACACCGAACTGTCAGCAACAGACAGCTTTGGTTTACAACCAAGGTAGGAACCTTGCTCTGCAGGGATTTGGTATTCCATATGGCTAGCTACCACATACTTTATAGCTCTGATATACATCTCCTTGCCTTTCCCTATGCAGTCTTTCCCCCCTAATGGTGACATTGTTTGCTACAGGGAGGTTTGTGCGTCCCTTGTGAAAGTGCCCCTGCGGCTCTATGTGTCACCACGGGCTCCCCCCCTTTGCCACCGGTGGACTCCCACAGCCAGCATATGATTCCTTTATCTGATTCTTATTTATGACATGAGCTCAACCATGTAAGTACTGTGATTTTATCTACTCTCCATAAATAATGGCCAATGAATAGACCATTTTATAGTCTTTCTTTGCTATGTTATTAATTTAAGTATACACTTATGTTCCAGAGACAAGAAACTTTTTTCACCCGCCTGTATGTAAAATAATTACCCTGAAGAAGGAACATACAAGTTTGACTACGGTCTTCTCCGAAACATGTTGGGATATATTTTCTAGCCACCTACCCCCACTATACCCACTCTGACTGGGTTGGTCTCTTGGGTTTGATGGCACCGGGTGATATTAACTTATACTCCGTATGGTTTACATTCAAGTATTTGTAAAGATATTGAACGCTTTTTGTTTATGTTTGCCCTGTCTCTTAGACATTTTTATCCATATTTGTACAATAATAAAGTTAGCATTGTTTTTGCCTTTTACCATTATCTACTTTTCTTACTCTTTTGCTGCCTTTAAAATCCAAAGGGGCGTCCCCCATATGCACTTTGTTGCATACATCTCCTCTAGTATTATTTAGGATGATGGCAGTCCCTGCACACCAGTATATTCTATCTCAAATCTTCTCCAAAGTGAAACAATAAAAGTGTAATATCCCTTTAAATTTCGTACCTGGGGGGTGTCTATAGTATGCCTGTAAAGGGACGCATGTTTCCTGTGTTTAGAACAGTCTGACAGCAAAATGACATTTCAAAGGAAAAAAAGTAATTTAAAACTACTTGCGGCTATTAATGAATTGCTGGTCTGACAATACACATAGAAGTTCATTGATAAAAACGGCATGGGATTTCCCCACAGGGGAACACTGAACCAAAATTAAAAAAAAAACTGGCGTGGGAGTCCCCCTAAATTCCATACCAGGCCCTTCAGGTCTGGTATGGATATTAAGGGGAACCCCGCCCCAAAATAAAAAAAAATGATGTAGGGGCCCCCCTCAAAATTCATACCAGACCTGAAGGGTCTGGTATGGATTTTAAGGGGAAGCCCGTGCCAAATTTAAAAAAAGTCATTTAAAACTACTCGTGGCTATTAATGCATTGCTGGTCCAACAATACACATAAAAGTTCATTGATAAAAACGGCATGGGAATTCCCCACAGGGGAACCCCGAACCAAAATTTAAAAAAACATGAGTTCGACTCGAACTCAAAGCTCATCCCTAATTCAGAGTATCGTTCTTTGGGTATACTTGGAAGTGCTGTACAGTTGGGAAGTAGCAACAAACAGGAGGAAGGAAAGCTGCAAAGTGTAACTGGAAGCAAGTGCAGGTTAAGAGTTATTCAGAGTGGCTCCTTATAATCTGGACTATGTATTCTCAGGACTTGCTTCACTTAATGCCGAATCTATAATGGGGCGTACACACGGTCAGACTTTTCAGCTACAAAAGTCCGACAGCCTGTCCGACAGACTTCCGGCGGACTTTCGGCGGACTTGCGGCAGACTTTCTAACGAACGGACTTGCCTACACACGACCACACAAAAGTTCGACAGCCTAGTACGCGGTGACGTACACCAAGTCCGGCGAGAGTATAAAACGGAAGTTCAATAGCCCGTACGACACCCTTTGGGCTCCTTCTGCTAATCTCGTGTTTATCTCGTGTTAGTAGAAGTTTGGTGAGAGACGATTCGCGCTTGTGAGACTCGTATTTTTCAGTTCGTTTTAACTGTTGTTCAGTCTGTGCTTGTGAGGTTTGTATCTGCTTTTCAGTGCGTTTGGTCAGTTGGCATTGAGAAATCTTTGTTTTATTGTCCGCTCGTTCCTGATTTTCAGGTCACTCTTCACAGGCCTTGCTGTTCTTCAGTGCGTTCTGTTAAGTGCATTCTGACCAGCCAACCGTTTTGAAGCCATGTTACCTGTACGTACTCGTCGTCGAGCTCGTGCATTGTATGTGTTTGGTGCTGTAGTTTATTCTTCAGACCAAGACCAGTCCATGAACAGGGCGAGGAGGAGTTTATGGACCAAGAATTGGTTGCTCCAGCGTGACCAGTTCTGTCACATGCCATTGCTCCATGAGATCCGTGAGAATAATCCTGAGGATTTCAGGAACTTTCTCTGGATGACGGACCCCGTTTTTGACCGTTTGGTGGCTTTGCTGACCCCCTATATCAGCAGGCATTATACCTGCATGAGGCAAGCCATCACTCCGGAGCAGAGGCTAGTTGCCACGTTGTGGTACTTGGCGACAGGGAGAAGCCTGCAGGACCTCAAGTTCTCGACAGGCATCTCCCCCCAGGCTCTGGGGATCATTATCCCAGAGACCTGTTCTGCCATCATCCAGGTCCTGCAGAAGGAGTATATTAAGGTAAGATTTTTTTCTTTTATTAGCATCACATGTTCTTTTATTTAATCTTTGATAATGTAATGTATTTCTTAGCTCAAACACTACTTACCATCATTGCAATATAGTGTGAATGTCCCCTTTTTCTCCTCACACATGCTGGATTTTTTTCCTGTTCTTTTTTGTCATGCATGTATATTTGCCTTCAATAACCTCCCCAGCATACAATGCTGGGCACATATCCACCTAGTCTACTCAGTTTGAATGTATTTAGTCAGCTGCATTGTATTTTGTTTCCCCTAAACTCAATCCAAATAGTGTGCTTATAATTAGCAATTAGCTTGATTTCCCAACCCCCCCACCTAAACTCAATCCAAATAGTGTGCTTATAATTAGCAATTAGCTTGATTTCCCAACCCCCCCCCACCTAAACTCAATCCAAATAGTGTGCTTATAATTAGCAATTAGCTTGATTTCCCAACCCCCCCACCTAAACTCAATCCAAATAGTGTGCTTATAATTAGCAATTAGCTTGATTTCCCAACCCCCCCACCTAAACTCAATCCAAATAGTGTGCTTATAATTAGCAATTAGCTTGATTTCCCAACCCCCCTGCACCTAAACTCTATCCAAATAGTGTGCATATAATTAGCTTGATTTCAAACCCCCCCCTAATAATTTGCTAGAATGTTCTGTGGTGTTGATTTTTAAAAAGCAAATATATGTTGCACTTTGCAAAATGCATGTGCACTCTACAAGTGCATTTGCTCCAGTGCTTTAGTAAATGAGCAGAAGCTCTGCTGATTTCCATCATCAAATCATATGCAAGCCACAAAGTGTTTTCATTAATTGCCCTTGCATGTGATTGTGTACTCCTTGCAACATGAAAGCCTTTTTACCTTACCTCATTTACTTTAAGCTGGGGAGCAACTGCACTTGCAGAGTGCGACAACTGCAGTCTTGTAGCCTTTTTAGTCCATAAATCCCTGCGTGTCCTAAAATTAATATTTTTTTGGAATTTCACCACCCCCTAAAATGTAATCAATGTTCCATCAGAGGGGGTGAGCAATCTGATAAGTGTGCCTTTCCATATTATTTCTTCCAGAAGATTTAAATTATTGAATGTTATACTGATGCTGGGGAATAATGTTTTTAATTGTATAATTTTCTTGCAATGTTATATTCAAAATTACTGATTTTTGTTTTCTTGTTTGATTCCCCAGTTTCCTTCAATGCCACAGGAATGGCAGACTGTGGCATCCCATTTTGCCACCCGTTGGGACTTTCCCAATTGTGGAGGGGCTATAGATGGGAAACATGTCCACATCGTGCCACCACCCCATTCGGGGTCATACTATTTTAATTATAAGGGGTTCCACAGTATTGTTTTAATGGCGGTGGTGTCGGCACACTATGAATTTCTATATGTGGACGTGGGGAAGAATGGCCGGATGTCGGATGGAGGAGTATTTGCCCAGACGGAGTTCTGCCAGCGTCTCCAGAGTGGTGGCCTGGGATTGCCACCTGATGCGGATAACGTGGAAGGACTCCCCTTTGTCTTCATTGCCGATGAAGCCTTCGCTCTGAGCAAGCACCTCATGAGGCCATTCCCCCAAAGAACCCTCACCCCAGAGAGGAGGGTTTTTAATTTCCGGCTGGCCAGAGCTAGAAGAGTGGTTGAGAATGCATTTGGGATTCTGGCCAGCCGGTTCCGCCTGTTTCAAACCTCCATTAATTTGGCGGAATACAAACTTAATTTTATCATTTTATCGTGCTGCATCCTGCACAACTTTTTACACAAACATTCTCCAAATTATATGGTGCCAGTTGGGCCTGAGGCCGGATTTATCGGTGACAATCTTACGGGCCTGGATACTGTCCATACTGGCTTGGCCCCCCAAAGTGCCTGTCAAGTTAGACAGCAATATGTTAATTATTTTATGGGTAGGGGGGCCATTGCAATGGGCCAGGATATCTAAAGATTTAAAATAAAAACAATCTTGATGAAATCTTGAATTATATTTATTGCTTGCCTTTCTTTTGGGCTTTCTCCTAGGTTATGGTCGAGCAGTTGTAGTGTCAACTGTATTTTCCTTGTAAATTTCTAAATAAGCTCCATTGTCACTGTAAACAACTTTTTTCAATTTATAAACAAACTGATACTGAGCATTGAAATAACAAACCACACATTTATTTAATTCCTAAGCAGATGTTTTTAATCTTTGGTATCCATTCAGTTATGCATTTAGTATAAAATGTTCCTAGCCAAAAATATAATGATATATTAATAAATTTAGAATAATATAATTATAGTTAAAGATTTTTAGATAATCAAAAATAAAATTTGTTGGGCATTTTGGTTTTTTAAAATCCGTTTTTTTTTTTTTTTGGTTTTTTAAAATCCGTTTTTTTTTTTTGGTTCTTTAAAATCTTTTTTTTTTTTTGTTTTTTTTAAAAACATTTTTTGTATTTTTTGTATTTTTTTTTTTTTTTGGTATTTTCTCAAAACAGGCCTCCTTTTTTAAATGTTGTTAAACAGGCATATAATTTAACAGAAAATAATAAAGAGAAGGCCCAGAATGGGGTCAGCAAACCAGGAAACGAAGGACATGATCGATGTTTTGGGGTTTCAAAAAGGGCATTTAGATTCGACCCAAAACATCAATCATGTCCTTCATTTCCTGCTGCATACGATCCAGCCGATTACGCATTCGATTGATCTCCCCATTCCAGGCCATTATTTGAGCAATTAGCCGTTGGGCACTGTCTGTGGTGAAATAGTCACTTGGACCTAAAGTGGAATGAAAAAAAAGATGTGTTTAGAAATATGCACACATACATAGTTTACCTTACCATAAAGCTGGTGTCTCAGACACTGACCTGGTGGGGTGCCCATGTCGCATACTTCCTGAACATCCTCGGGGGTGGCGCTGTTGCTTGACTCAAGCACAACCAGATCACCTAAAATAGAGTAGAAAAATTACATAAAAGAAAAGGCAGCCATGCATAGATTACCGTAAGCTGGTGTGTCAGACACTCACCTGGCGGGGTGCCCATGTCGCCCACCTCTCCTTCCTCCACATCCTCAGTGGGGCTTGGGCTGATTTCCCAAGTATGTTTTTTTGCTTGGGGGGGACTGGGTTCTTCTTGTTGGCTGAGTGATTTTTCCCCTATGTGAAGCAAAAAATTAATATACTTAGCACACAGATATTTTAGTACATAGTAATCTTCAAACATTTGTAGTGAAGTGGTGTACAAATTGTCTGTTTGTGTAGAGTTCCTAGTTGACTTAAAGATTTTAATTTCTAAAGACATATCGAGATAGATAGATAGATATCTCGATATCTAGATATCAATATCTAAATATAGCTAAAAATCTTTTGATCTCTCTCTCTATATCTATAACTAAATCTAAATCTAAATATCAAACAAAATCTAAATATAAAAATATATATTAATTTAAATATTAAAAAACAATTAAATACATTTCTATATCTATCTATATCTATATACATATATGTATATGTATATATATATATATATATATATATATATATATATATATATATATATATATATATATGTATATGTATATAGATATAGGTAGATATAGATATAGATAGTTATTTATTTATTTATTTTATTTATTTATATACATATATTATTATTATTATTATTATTATTATACAGGATTTATATAGCGCCAACAGTTTGCGCAGCGCTTTACAACATGGGGGCAGACAGTACACTTTTAATACAAATCAATACAGGAGGGATCAGAGGGCCCAGCTCGTTAGAGCTTACAATCTAGAAGGGAGGGTCAAGTGGAAACAAAAAGGTAATAACTGTGGGGGATGAGCTGATGGAAAAAATGAAAATACAGTTGTTAGGTGTGGGTAGGATAGGCTTCTCTGAAGAGAAGGGTTTTCAGGGATCGTCTGAAAGCTAATAAAGTAGGAGATAAGCGGACAGATTGGGGTAGGGCATTCCATAGAATTGGAGAGGCTTTGGAAAAGGCCTGGAGGCGAGCATGGGAGGAGGTGACAAGGGAGCTAGAGAGCAGGAGGTCTTGAGAGGAACGAAGAGAGCGAGTAGGTTGGTATTTAGAGACTAAGCTAGTGATGTAGCTGGGGGCTAAATTGTGGATGGCTTTGTACATAGTTGTTAGAATTTTGAATTTAATTCTTTGGCCGAGCGGAAGCCAGTGGAGGGATTGACAGAGAGGAGTGGCAGACACAGAGCGATTGGTAAGGTGGATGAGTCTAGCAGCGGCATTCATAATGGATTGAAGAGGTGATAGACTATGTAGAGGTAAGCCAATGAGAAGGGAGTTGCAGTAGTCGAGGCGAGAGATGACCAGCGAGTGAATTAAGAGCTTTGTTGTGTCATTGGTTAGAAAGGGGCGTATTTTGGAGATGTTGTGGAGGTTGAGGCGGCAGGATTTGGACAGTGATTGGATGTGTTGCTTGAAGGAGAGTTCAGAGTCTAGGACTACACCTAGAACCTTGGCATGTGGGGATGGGCTTATAGTTGTGCCATTAATTTTGACAGAGAGATCAGGGGAAGAGGCATATGGGGGAGGAAAAATTATAAGTTTGGTTTTGGCTAGATTGAGTTTGAGGAAGTGGTGTGACATCCAGACTGATATATCTGAGAGTAAATTGGTGATACGTGAGGAGACAGAGGGAGTGAACTGAGGGGTAGAGAAATAGATTTTGGTGTCGTCAATGTAGAGGTGGTATTGGAAGCCATGGGAGGCTATCAGTTGACCCAGGGAGGAGGTGTAGATAGAAAACAGTAGAGGTCCAAGAACAGAACCCTGAGGGACCCCAACAGAGAAAGGAAGAGGAGAGGAGGAAGTAGAGTTATAAGAAACGCTAAAGGTGCGGTTGGATAAGTAGGAAGAGAACCAGTGAAGTGTACAGTCACGGAGACCAAAGGCGTGTAGTTTTTTGAGGAGGAGGGGGTGGTCAACCGTATCAAAGGCAGCAGAGAGGTCCAGGAGCAGGAGTACAGAATAGTGTAGATTGGTTTTGGCCGTTAGTAGATTGTTTGTTAGTTTTAGGAGAGCAGTTTCTGTGGAGTGTTGAGGACGAAATCCAGACTGAAGGGGATCAAGAAGGCCATTGTCAGCGAGGTGGACGCTCAGTCGGTTGTAGACCAGATGTTCCAGGAGTTTGGATAAGAAGGGGAGCAAGGAGATGGGGCGTAGGTTGTGAAGATTGGATGGGTCCAGTGAGGGCTTTTTAAGTATGGGTCTGACAAGTGCATGTTTTAGAGAGTTAGGGAAGATGCCAGAAGAGAGGGAGAGATTGAAGATGTGGGTTAGAGAGTGTAGCATAGGGCCAGATGGTGAACGTAGCATTTGTGAGGGAACAGGATCCAGAGGGCAGGTGGTAAGGTGGACATTAGCAAGTAGTTTAGCAACTTCGTCTGTAGTGGTTGGGTTGAAAGAGGGAAATAATGATTGTGCCTGTGGGCATGAAGTGTAAAGCGTGGAGGGTGTCGGCACAGTAGAGATCTCCGTGCGAATAGTATCAATCTTCTGTTTGAAGTGATTGGCGATCTCTTGGGCAGTGAGTGAGTTGGCGGGTGGAGGCGGTGGAGGACGAAGTAGAGAGTTGAAGGTGGAGAAGAGTTGACGGGGACAGGATGATAAGTTGCTAATGAGAGTGGTAAAATAGGTCTGCTTGGCAGAGAGGAGGCTGGAATTGTATTTTTGAAGGGCAGATTTATATTGGTTGAAATCTCTCTGGGACTTAGTCTTACGCCACAGGCGCTCAAGAGCACGACTATGTTTTTTCAGACTTCTAGTATCATCTGTTTGCCAAGGTTGAAGGGGTCTGGGCTTGATTCTGTGTGTAGTGAGGGGGGCCAGTGAGTTCAGTGAGGCTAGAAGTGAAGTGTTGTACACAGAAGTGGCTAGGTTGGTGCAGGATAGGGGTGAGACTTTGTCGTAGAGGTTGTTGATAGCAGAGTAGAGAAGAGAAGGGTTGAGATTACGTAGGTTTCTGCGGGTAACTTTAAGGTGGTTGGGGGGAGAGGAGGTGAAGGAAAGGGAGAGAGTGAAATTAATAAGGTGGTGATCAGAGAGAGGCAATGGATAGTTAGAGAGGTTGCATGGAGTGCAAAGGTGAGAGAACACGAGGTCAAGGATATTGCCTTCTGAGTGAGTTGGAGCATGTATCCACTGCTTCAGGTCAAAGGAGGATGTTAGGCTAAGAAATTTGGAAGTGGAAGGAGAGTTATTATTAATAGGGATGTTGAAGTCCCTGAGAATGATAGTGGGGATTTCAGAAGAAAGAAAGTAGGGTAGCCAGGCAGAGAAGTCTTCAAGAAAGGCCGATACTGGTCCAGGGGGCCTGTAGATCACAGCTATCCTTAGAGAAATTGGAGTGAAAAGACGAATGCAGTGTGCTTCGAAAGAGGAGAGCGACAGAGAGGGAGGTGGCTGAAGTACCTGAAAGGTGCTATGGGGGGCTAGAAGGATACCGACACCTCCTCCCTTACGTCCGCTGCATCTGGGGGAGTGAGTCCAGAGAAGACCACCATGGGATAGGGCAGCAGAAGATGCAGTGTCGGATTCGTGGAGCCAGGTTTCGGTAATGGCGAGTAGATTAAATGAGTTGGCAATAAAGAGGTCATGGAGAGAGGTGAGTTTATTGCAGACAGAGCGGGAGTTCCAAAGGGCACAAGAGAAAGGGAGTCTGGTCTTGGGAAGAATAGAAATGGGAACTAAATTGCGTTGATTGCGGCTGCTGTCAGAGGGTGCAGGGTGATGGGTACAGTTAAATGATGGAGGCCCAGGGTTTGGGGATATATCTCCAGAGGTTAGGAGAAGCAAGAGGGTGAGGGAGGTAATATGGGAGTGGGATTTATATGAGGGGACATGGCCCTGGGTCTTGGAGATTTTTTGTGTGTGTGGATTTAGAATTAGCAGGAGTTGGTGGGTGCAGTAAAAAGGACAGGACAGAAGTGAGGGTGATATATATATGCTGTGGGGGGGAGAAGAGGGGTGAAGGAGAGATAGTTTTAGGATGGAGGACAGAGTTGTCAAAAGCAGTGGTAGAGAAAGCATGTTACAAGGAAAAAGAGCTAACGGAGTAAACAAGTTCACCTGATGTCTGTGTGAAGTTTTTCAAAGTGTTCATCTTGTGTCCCTTCGCTTTGTGCATTCACTGAAGTGCAGAGTCAGAAGTGCATTCCACTTATAGAAAATCGCCACTTTGAGAAAGAGCCAAGTTGCAAATGTATATGTATATGTATATCTGTAGGTATGTAACGAGGTTTATTAAAAGATCGTTTCAAACAATGCCAAAAATCGTATAGGAAAGAAAAGCACATGGAGCAGTATATGAGGTAATCAACACAAGATGAAAACACAAGTACTTACTTTTTTTCAGCACTTTACGGATCCGTCTGTACTGATCCGGCTCCCTGAGTTTGAGGTTGGACCATCTTTTTCTAATTTGATCCTTGGAGCGCTGTACCCCAAAATAAGCCTGTAAAGTCTTCATCACCTTCGCCATTATTTTGGCTTTGCGCAAATTTGGCTGGGCGTACGGCCCATACTTCCCATCATAGTCCTTTTTTTTAACAATGGCCACCATTTCCACCATCTCTTTAAAGGACATATTGGAGGCCTTAAATCTAGGCCTCACAGATCTTGACGTTCCGGCCTCCGGGCTTTCTTCGCTACCTGAGGTAGTACACACCTGATGTGTCTTCGCCATTATTCACCCCACTACGCGCTGTAAATAAAAATGGGCGGAGAACATGAGTTAAAATCGAACGTCAAGGGCGGGCGACGCAGGCGGAGTTTCACACATGCATAGTGTATAAAGAAGGGCCTTGTGCACGTGTCGTACGTACGTTCTGTGCGTAGAATTAAGGGGCGGAGAACATGAGTTAAAATTGAACGTCAGGGGCGGGCGACGCAGGCGGAGTTTCACACATGCGTAGTGTATAAAGAAGGGCCTTGTGCACGTGTCGTACGTACGTTCTGTGCGTAGAATTAAGGGGCGGAGAACATGAGTTAAAATCGAACGTCAGGGGCGGGCGACGCAGGCGGAGTTTCACACATGCGTAGTGTATAAAGAGGGGCCTTGCGCACGTGTCGTACGTACGTTCTGTGCGTAGAATTAAGGGGCGGAGAACATGAGTTAAAATTGAACGTCAGGGGCGGGCGACGCAGGCGGAGTTTCACACATGCGTATTGTATAAAGAGGGCCTTGTGCACATGTCGTACGTATGTACATTCTGTGCGTAGAGTCAAGGGCGGGTTATATGCGTAAACAAAAAGAATGTTAGGGGCGGGCCAAGTAGGCGTAGTATTACGCATGTGCAGTGTATAAAGTGCTGTTACGTATTGTGTCGTACGTACGTTCTGTGCGTAGGTGATAGTGGACCGGGACGCTACTAAACGAAGGTAATTTTAAATTTATACATTTGGTCAAGACTTTGTAGCAAGCGGCCTATATGGCTTGACAGATTGATGAGGCCTACATAGGGATAAGATGATGAGGGTTTAGCAGAAACCTAATAAGTGTTTTTTGTCTTGTGACTTTATCTTTTACAGACATTATGAATCCCCTATTTAAGGATCCAGAGTTCCTTACTGCTTTTATTTCTAAATATAGAGAGATGAGGAATTTGTGGGAGGTGAAACACCCTCAGTATTATTCAAAGCATGTGAGGAAGTCAACACTGGAGAGACTTCTGTCCTTTGTCCAGGCGACCATCCCGGAAGCAACAATGGAGACATTGTTCAAGAAAATTGGGGTCTTGAGGAACATGTATAAGAGGGAGCATAAGAAGATCCAGGAATCAATGAGATCAGGAGCATCAGCAGATGATGTTTATGTACCCAGGCTGTGGTACTACAATCAACTCCGTTTTCTTGATGACCAGACTGAAGCCAGGGCATCACTTTCAACCCTTCCCTCCACCCTTCCCTCCACCCTTCCCTCCACCCCAGCAGAGGCTGATGAGGAGCAAGCTGGGTCTTCCATCCTGGATGAACCGGATATGACCATCTGGAGTCAGGTAAATTATTTTAACAAATATTTACTGTACTAATATTAATGATGTTAACTGGATGTTATAATTGTCTAAAATAATTTTGCCCTCAAAATTGTGTAGACATATCAATTGACAGTAGTGGCTAAATATGTTTGGCACCTGCTTCAAAAAATTAGGGTGTCTGATTAGACTCTTTTATTAAAGAGATGTATTCACATTGAATTTGCTAGTCATGAGAAGCAAATTGTGTGTCATTGATGAACCCAAAAAAATATACTAAAACTATGTCCTTTTTTTATACACAGGATGAGTCCATCCAGGAGGAATGTGTGGAAAGTGGCAGGCAGGAGGAGACCGGGCCCATGGACAGCCTGAAGGAGGCCGGATTCACCATCATCCTGGAGGAGGCTGGGCCCAGTGTCAGGCAGGAGGTGGGCTGGGCCCAGTGAGGTGGCTGGGCCAAGTGAGGTGGCTGGGCCCAGTAGGAGCCTGACCGAATCCCAAGTGCCTCCCCTCCACCTTCCCAAAAAAAGGGCCAGGAAGGGGACAGTCACACAGGAGGCATCCCTGCGCCTCATGCAAGAGGCCACCCGTTTTTTAAGGAGCCCCCCCGAAGCGGAAGAGTCCTATGGCTGCTACTTAGCCAGCAGGCTTCTTCAAATGGATTGGGAGCAGCGCCTCATTTGTGAGTGACTATTTGGGGAAACAATCCAGAAGGGGCTGCAGGGCACGCTAACAAGAAACACCCAACTACATGAGGCAGCCCCCCCTCCTCCTCCTCCTCCTCCTCCTCCTCCTCCTGCCACAACTGAAACACCAGAGCCACAGCCTCCAAAGAAGGCTACAGGGAAGGCTGCAGGGAAGGCTGCAGGGCAGCGTGGAGGAAAGGCTGCAGGGAAGAGAAGAAAGTGATGACCTGGGTTCAGTCTGGTCTGACAGAAGACGCAGGCTGTTGTAGGACCACAGTCTGGGGACATCTATATCATCTGCTGGTGCTGTTGATCTCTGGGATTCTTGGACCAGATTGTGCTCCCTCTTATATGGACTCCGCAAGATCCCAATTTTCTGGTACACCGACTTTTTCCAGCGTTGACTTCCTCTTTATTTTATTTAGACCATGAATAAATGGATCTTTTTTGAGTTTATGAAAAGACTTTATGTGTTTTATTTTAAATCATTGATTTTAGACACAATGTTATATTAACAAGGGACAACAATCTCATTGAGTTTGCAAAAACACACCAAAAATACATTAATAATGTTAATAATGTTCGAGTGGTAAGTTTAAAAAAAAAAAAAAAATAACCAAAAACGGTTCTTTGGGTTAACTTTATATACAAAAAATAAAAAATCACTATAAAAACAAAAATAATAAAGGGTTCTTTGTGGTAACTTTACAAACAAAAAAATAAATAAAAAAAAATAAAATAAAAATGGGTTCTTTGTGGTAACTTTACAAACATCAAAAAAAAAAAAAAAAGGGTTCTTTGTGGTAACTTTACAAACACCAAAAAAAAATAAACAAAAAAAATATAAAAATGGGTTCTCTGTGGTGACTTTACAAACACAAAAAAAAAAAAAAAATATATAGATAAACAGAAAAAAAGTTCCACAACAATCATAAAATAAATATCTGGATAAAAATTACAAGAAAAGATGACTCCACCAAAAAAAAACAAGTGTAAAAAGTATTATTAGTATGGAAATATTGTTTTTAAAAAGCATACCATATCATTCATGAGATCAAAGAGAAAAAGAATCCAGAAATCTGTTTGGGAGAACTCTGTTTGAATATGAACAGCAAAACATCTTCGTTCTTTATAGCATTCGTAAAGAAGACATTAAATGCGCTGCATTCAATGATCACATATTTTGCAGCGTGATGAATGTGCTACCTACAATACGAACACTAGTTTTACTAGACCGAGTGCTTCCGTTTAGTTTTTGCTTATGAGCATGCGTCGTTTTTTTGTCCGTCGGACTAGCATACAGACGAGCGGATTTCTGGGTCCGTCGTAGTTACGACGTAAAGATTTGAAGCATGTTTCAAATCTAAAGTCCGTCGGATTTGAGGCTGAAAAAGTCCGCTGAAAGTCCGGGGAAGCCCACACACGATCGGATTACCAGCCAGCTTTAGTCCATCGGCGTCCGTCGGACTTTTGTAGACGAAAAGTCCGGCCGTGTGTACGCGGCATAAGCCTTATCACCATACAAAATATACAAGGGCCATTCTCGATTAGGAATTGGCAGGATCAACAGCTAATATGCAATATATTTCATTAAGAAACCTACTACTATATATATATATATACATGTACACACTATATTACCAAAAGAACTTTAATGACATCCCAGTCTTAGTCTGTAGGGTTCAATATTGAGTTGGCTCCGTCCTTTGCAGCTATAACAGCTTCACCTCTTCTGGGAAGACCGTCCACAAGGTTTAGGAGGGTGTCTATGGGAAGGCCGTCCACAAGGTTTAGGAGGGTGTCTATGGGAAGGCCGTCCACAAGGTTTAGGAGGGTGTCTATGGGAAGACCGTCCACAAGGTTTAGGAGGGTGTCTATAAGAAGGCCGTCCACAAGGTTTAGGAGGGTGTCTATGGGAAGGCCGTCCACAAGGTTTAGGAGGGTGTCTATGAGAAGGCCGTCCACAAGGTTTAGGAGGGTGTCTATGAGAAGGCCGTCCACAAGGTTTAGGAGGGTGTCTATGAGAAGGAAGTCCACAAGGTTTAGGAGGGTGTCTATGAGAAGGCCTTCCACAAGGTTTAGGAGGGTGTCTATGGGAAGGCCGTCCACAAGGTTTAGGAGGGTGTCTATGGGAAGGTCGTCCACAAGGTTTAGGAGGGTGTCTATGGGAAGGCCGTCCACAAGGTTTAGGAGGGTGTCTATGGGAAGGTCGTCCACAAGGTTTAGGAGGGTGTCTATGGGAAGGCCGTCCACAAGGTTTAGGAGGGTGTCTATGGGAAGGCCGTCCACAAGGTTTAGGAGGGTGTCTATGGGAAGGCCGTCCACAAGGTTTAGGAGGGTGTCTATGGGAGCGTTTGACCATTTTTCCAGAAGCACATTTGTGAGGTCAGGCACTGATGTTGGATGAGAAGGCCCGGCTCGCAGTCTCCTCTCTAATTCATCCCAAAGGTTTTTTATCTAAAGGTTGAGGTCAGGACTCTGTGCAGGCCATTCAAGGTTTTACACCCCAAACACTCTCATCCATGTCTTTATGGACTTGGACCTTATGTGTCTGATTTGGGAGATTTCCCTTCACTTCCTGTCCCCAAAACAGGAAATGAGAGGAAATCCCTCCAAACAAAGTAAGGCAATGGCTGGTTGTCACCGGGGTCACTAGAACTAGCGTCCCCCTAGGTAGATCCCCCTCTGTCTGAGGAAAAATACAAAACGTGGGTTTTTCTTTCACTTTTGGTGATGACGGTAAACAGGACACAGAGAGCAATAAAAACCTTCCAGGGGTTCTAATCCCTCTCCACTTTACACAAAACAAACAAAATAAAAGGTTTTACCTTTAGATAAACTTTAAGGTGAAACTTCAACAGATTTAAAAGGCAGAAAATCCTGGAAGTCTGTAATCATTAATATATCATGAAATCTATTGATTGTAATGAAAGGGCCCTATTTTTACTTGGTCTCTGCCTTTTTGCGGTCCCTGTACAGCAGAGCTCAGACTGGGAGAGGGAGAAGAAGCAGTTGCTTGTGTTGCAGTGTAAGGATCTGACAGAACGATGAGCCAGTTTGCTGCTTCCTTCTATTTTGCAGACACTGGGTGGGGGTGGGGAGGAGACCTGTATATGAAGGGGAGACTGCAGGAGACAACGACTGGCTCTCCTAACATTGTACACAGGACTGGGCTGTGGGGCAGAGCTGTGAAAAACTCAGAGCTGGATGGACAAATACAAATCATTCTGACAGGTAAAACAGCTGCTAAATCTGCAAGTCATGAAAGTATTTGTCTGTCTGTCTGTCCTGTGCAAAGTAACCAATCAGCTTCTAGATTTTATCTTCAAAGATTAAAGTAGAACTCCAGGTAGAATATATATAGGATAGACGAATGCCCCGGACACACGCTCCGATTTCCCCACAGAAAACGTTCGATGGGAACTTGTTGTCGGAAATTCTGGATCTCAAATTCTCCGACCACAAAATCCGTTGTGGTAAATTCCGATGGTGTGTACACAATTCCGACGCACAAAGTGCCGCGCATGCTCGGAATCAAGCAGAAGAGCCGCACTTGGCTATTGATCTTCATTCTTCTCGTCGTGCGTCTTGTACGTCATCCCGCGTTCTTGGCGATGGGAATTTCCGCCAAGATTTGTGTGACCCGCGTGTAGAGAAGACAAGTGTGAGCCATGGATTGTGTGGTGGGAATGTGCGATCGTGTGTACGGGGCATTAGGCGACTTTCACACTGGGGCGGTGCCGGTGTTATCGGTAAAGTGCCGCTTTAGCGCTGTTGTAGCGCCATTTTTCGGAGGCTAGCGGGGCACTTTTCCCCCCTCGCTAGCGGCCAAATAAAAGGTTTGAAGCGCCCGTGTTGAGGCTGCCGAAGTGCTTTGCAGGCTCTTCAGGAGCGCTGCCCATTCCTTTCAATGGGCGGGGCGTTTTGGGCGCGGTCTATACAACAAAGATGCTGCTTGCAGGACTTTTTTTTCCTGTCCTCCAAGTGCTCCGCCCCCGGTATGAAAGAACTCGGGATTTACAGGGGCCTAAAAAGCACCCCAGTGCCAAAGGGGTGTAACAGAGGGTTAGGACCCCTGTCTGGTTTATTTTTCACCATCTGTGTTCTATTGCAGAGATTTCCCTTCACTTCCTGTCCCAAAGCCAAACAGGAAGTGAGAGGAAATCTCTGTAAATTGAGGGACTTCCTTGGGGACCCCCCAGGTCACCGGAACTAGTGTCCCTATTGGAAGATTTACCCCCCTCTTACTTTTCTGGGGACAACCCAACATTTTAGATTTTCTTTTACATTCGCATTCAATGTTAATGGTAAACAGGAGAAATAGAGGGGGGTAAATCTCCCTAATGGGGGCGCAGACAGCAATACCAACTCACAGGGTTCTAATGCCTTTAGTTATACTTCCATTCAACAAGCTGACATTAGAAGCTGATTGGTTGCTATGAAAAGCTGCACCACATTCTGTGTGCATCTGTTTTAGTAACTCTCCCCCATAGCAGAGCTCCCAACTGTCCCGGATTTCCAGGGACTGTCCCGGATTTCCAGGGACTGTCCCGGATTTCCAGGGACTGTCCCTGATTTGGAACAAAGTCCCTCTGTCCCTCTTTCCTCCTCGTTTGTCCCTCATTTTGGTCTGATCTCTATAGTTGTATATAAAATTCACTTATTATTTTTCAAAAAAGTGTTTCCCGGCACTAAACCTTTCATCCAATCTCTAGATTGCTGCATTTATAAATGTCACAATCCAGTATAAAGGAATAGTCGTGGTAAACAATAAAGCACTAGTGGGTTGAACTATTTTTTTTTTTATTATAATTTCACTTAAAGGCCTCATACACACCGACGTTTTTACAGCGGATTTTTTGAGCTTTTTTTGCTGCTTAAGCACTTGCCGCCCGCCCTATTACAGAATGACGGCGGCAAAGTGGTTTGATATTCCTGATCGGACGTCATATGACGTGATCAGGAATATCGAGCCGCTGCGCGCCCCGGGGCGCGCATCACGGCGATCGTTGTTGCGGGGTGTCAGTCTGACACCCTGCAACACCGATCTAGGTAAAGAGTCTCCAACGGAGACTCTTTACCACGTGATCAGCCGTGTCCAATCATGGCTGATCACGATGTAAATAGGAAGAGCCGGTGATCGGCTTTTCCTCACTCGCGTCTGACAGACGCGAGTAGAGGAGAGCCGATCGGCTGCTCTCCTGACAGGGGGGGTCTGTGCTGATTGTTTATCAGCACAGCCCCCCCCTCGGATCCTACCCAGGACCACCAGGGAAGCCGCCCAGGACCACCAGGGAAGTGATCCACACTGGACCACCAGGTATGCCCCTAGACCACCAGGGAAATGCTACTGTGTGCCCAGGCAGCTGCCAGTCAGTGGCCACTGCAATGCCTACCACTGCCAGTGCCACCAGGGATGCCTATCAGTGCCTAATTTTAGTGCCGCGTATCAATGCCCATCAGTACCACGTATCAGTGCCCAGCAGTGCCGCCTATCAGTGCTGCCCTATCAGTGCCTAGCAGTGCCGCCTATCAGTACCCATCAGTGCCCAGCAGTGCCGCCTATCAGTGCTGCCCTATCAGTGCCTAGCAGTGCCGCCTTTCATTGCACATCAGTGTCGCCCATCAGTGCCGCCTATCAATGCCCATCAGTGCTGCATATGAGTGCCACCCATCAGTGCTGCCTACCATTGCCCATCAGTGCCGCATTTCAGTGCCCATCGTCAGTGCCCGTCAGTGCCCGCTCATTGGTGCCACCTCATCGGTGCCACCGTATCAGTGCCTGTCAGTGCTGCCTTATCAGTGCCCATCAGTGAAACAGAAAACGTACTTATTTACAATTTTTTTTAACAGAAACAAAAGCAAAACTTTTATTTTTTTCAAAATTTTCGGTCTTTTTTTAATTTGTTTAGCAAAAAATAAAAACCGCAGAGGTGATGAAATACCACCAAAAGAAATCTCTATTTGTGGGAACAAAATGATAAAAATTTAGTTTTGGCACAGTGTAGCACGACCGCGCAATTGTCATTCAAACTGCGACAGCGCTGAAAGCTGAAAATTGGTCTGGGCAGGAAGGTGTCTAAGTGCCCGGTATTGAAGTGGTTAAGAACGCCACTCCATGTTATTCAATGGGCTCATACACACCGCGGCGTTTTTGAGCTGTAACAGGCATGGTCGTTTTTAAGCTCCAAAAAAAAGCAAGGACCAGCGCGTTCTGAGGCTCCAGCGCTAGAGCTGTTTTGACGCCGACGCTAAAAAAAAGCTCAAAATACCTCAAAAACACGCATTAGCGCTATACCGACGTTTTTTAGCGTCAGCGTCTTTATGCTGTAAAAATGTTTATGTGGGTAATTTGGGAGTGGAAAATAGCAGAGGGATGTTTTTTAAAAAAAAACACTCCTTAGCGTTAACGCTTACAAACGACATTAAACGCGCATTGACGCCAAATCGAAACGCTAATATAATTGCGTTTTTGTTGCTGCTTTTTTTCCAGGTGTTGTTACTAGCTTTACAGCCCGTTTTTTTGAAACGTCCGTGTGTACGAGGCATAAGGCCTCATGCACACGGACAATTTTACAGCCGCTTTTTTGAGCGTTTTTTCACAGCTTAAAAACGCCTGTCTATGTTAGTCTATGGCTTCATGCCCACCTAGGCGTTTTTGAGCTGCAAATGGCATAGGCGTTTTTAAGCTGTAAAAAAAACCCAGGACCAGCGGGTTCTGAGAGACGTTTTTCAGCTGTAAAAATGCTCTAACGCTGATAAACGCTCAAAAACGTCGCTCACCAATGTTTTTTAACGTTTTTGATCCATTGAAAAAAAAAATTAAAAAAAAAATGCTAAAAAACACTAAAAACGCTAAAGAACGCTAATAAACGCTAAAGAACGCTATTGCAAAAACGTTGAAAAAAGCTGAAAAAGCTGAAAAAAAATCACTGCAAAGATCCTGGCGTTTTCATAACGTTATTTTACCATCCCGCGTGCATGAGGCCTAAGGGGGCGTGGCAGGGGGTGTGTCCTATGCCTACATACTTTTACTAATAGGCGCCCCTCGTTCTCATCTCATACATTTGGGAGGTGTATTATAGTGCGGCGGTACTGTAAGTGTTTTCCTGCATTGTAAAACATCTGTCATTACAAGGACACACACAGAACAATTGTTTCCTGCATGTCCCATTCACGCTGCAACGTAGACCGGAGCCGTGCTACAGCATAAAACGCTGACATGCTACATTTTATTGCAGCAGGCTGTACAGATTGGCATGGCTGCTGTACAGCAAACTGTATTAAGTGTACTTTATTACGCTTCAAATAAAGTTTGTACAAATACAAAAAAAAAAAACAAGCTGTGTATGATGAGCTAAATGGAGCATCACACTGCCCCCTGCAGTCAGGAACAGATAACTGCCGGAGAGGTAAAGCACTCCATCTGTTCCTATGTGAATACATCAAACAAACTTCTTTTTATGTGATAAAGTTTGTAAGATGTAAATATATATATGTATTTTTTTTATATATGTAGCACTAACTCTCGGTGGAGCTGCTGGTTTAAACCGGCTTGTTACCTTTACTCTCGATACCTCTGTTTCACCAGCACCAGGTCTAGGGTCCCGTTGAGTTTACCTCTGGACGATATAAGCACCAAATACTTGAGTAGGTTTTCCAATGCTTTAATAAACGAACAAGGGAAGTAGCAGGAAAGAGGTAGAAGGAAAGCTGCAGGGAAGCTCAAATATCTTTCTTAGTATTCTTTGGAACATTTCTCTGGAATTGATCACTTGTAGTTGAATGCACTCCCCTTGTGGGATTCAATCTTTGCCCGCCTGGATAGACATCTCTCACTTGTCTAGCAGCCAGTACGTAGCACGAACAAAAGTCTCTGCCACAGACCTGTTTGAAGCAAACCCCGTACGATCCTCTGCCACAGGATGTATTGATTTGTAGTGAATTGTCAGACACAGTACTTGAACCTTTAAGCCAACCCGGCAGTACTATACTGTAAGATTACTTCAGGATATGTCCTCCAACCAAGTCACCAAGCCCCTTCCAGACCAGCACTCTGCATGATCCTTCCATGACGGGTCCTCCCCTGGGATCTCCTCGGTTGTCCAGCTTCTTCACTCAGGATAGACAGCTCAGGACCCTTCCTCTGCTGCTGTGGTAGGCCCCAGACAGGCTTCTGGGCCCACCCACACGCCGCATCGATGTGGGCCTCCGAAACGGAGGACCACGAGGTGGTACTCTTAGTGCATACCTGTCGGCCAGGAGGGCCCCAAACCATGGCGTCCCATAAATATCCTCTCCCAGAATGCAACTCGGAGGACCACCTCCACCGAGTTGTCTCCAGGACAGAGGAGCACTCATACGCTTCAACACGTTTCTTTTCCAACACCAGCCGATGGCAACAACGATGCCCACCGGCACAGTGTGGAACTACATGCAACATCAGCCAAGCTGGAACAGAGGCAAATCTAACTTCCTCTAATAAGCGACCCACTAAATTTACCTAACAGCGGTAGATAAAAATCTACCAGCGCTACATACTCCCCCCACTACAATAGACGTTGTCCTCAACGTCTGACAAAAAAATAATAACTCCCAAGCCTGAGAGCAGGTATTTGAGCTTAAAACTTGGATTTAGTTAAAGAAGAAGGAAAGACAGTAGAAAGACATTACAAGGTTAACATTCGTAAAACAATATGTTCACATCCGTAAACAAAACCATCCTATGACTGTACATAACCCCCTATCTATCTTAGCTGAAAAGCCTAACAGCTTGATAGGAGATCAAATGGTTCCTGAAAAGGAAAACATATTAAACACACATGTGACCTATACAATTTCAGGAGCAAAGCCTCATCTAAAAAAATGAAACTCTCTTCCCATTATCTACATCATAATAATCTTTAGGAGTCCATCCCTTTATATATTTTCTTTTAAATGAAATCCGGCTAGCAAAAAGAAGTCCTTGGATTTAAAACACTGAGATGAGTATTCAGATCTTGACCACGAAGATCTCTATATACTGACACTAACTAACTAACTACCCCAAAGTTCTTTTGTCCATAATTACCAATAAGACCGGAGATCTGGCAAAATCAGTGCTTTTCCCAGTTTATCCACTGTAGTGATGAAATATACAACGTCATCTTTTCCGGGCCTGCAGATGACCACTCTGTCAGCATAGATGTGCCGACCGAAATTCCAGTGCATAAAACATTCGCTGAAACGTTCATCCATTTTAACAGAACATCCAGTCTTTCGGAAAAGCTTAGGCACAGACAAATAGTCCCAAACAGCTTCACTGTACCAAAGCTCCCAGTTAGCTTCATTCACTTACATTATGTCCTGAGGAACATAAGGGAACTCCAAACCATATTCTGTAGCTACACGCTTGTTCAACATTCTCTGCAAACGTGCAAGTTTTGGTAAGGGTCTATTTTTCCCCATACCAGGAGGCACACAGGAACTCAAAGACCTGCCCACCATAGACCCAGCCGGTGTCTGAAGTGAACTAGCAACTTTTGACAATGTTTCAGTAACAGTGCTGTGTGGCTCCACACAAGGTGACGTCTTCCCAGAACTCAGGGCTGTCCATTCAGGGAAAGTCATAGCAGAGGCGGCATCTTCACCTTGGGCCCATAACCGCTCTTGTGACATAGTCTCAAATAGGTTATCTTCACCGAAGAGATCCGACATGGATTCTATCTCTGAATCTCCCAGTTCTTCTGCTGGTAGATATCTATTTACAGTCCCAGATACATTCCCCAACAATTGCTCACCCGTTCCTGTTGTGGACTTTGTTGGATCCGGTTCGGGTAGTCTCTGGGGTAGGCCTCGACCATGGCCGCGGGAAGCCTTCACATATCCCACCTTCCTCGGAACAGGTACAACAGGGATAGGTGTGGTGGACGTTGAAATTAAAGTAATGTCCTCTGATGAGACGGCAACAGCAGTGTCTCTCTCCGGAACATTCTCGGCAACAACAGGCAAAGTCACGGCCTGCCGTTCTCTTTCCGCAGCAGTAGCAGCTTCTACTGTGGCGATACCTGTCGCCCAATCCATTCGATAAGCACGGGGTGACATTGTAGGTTGCTCCACCATAAACAGATATTCTCCACATTGCGGGGAGCGACCAAATGGACGGAGATGTACGGTCAGTCCTTCACATTTGTGGCAAATCATGCCCAGCCCTTCGATATCTCCGACGTTATAGAGAACAAACCTCCCCTGCGGCTTCAGACGAATACCGGCATCTGTAAGCAGGGTTTTGGTCAGCACAGTACTCGACACAGTGCTCGCAGGGAACATTCTTGGTCCTATATTTGGCTGCATCACTGAAAAAGACATGGCCACACTCTGATCTTCTCAGCACGATCACGAGGCCTCTCTTCTTCTCTGGTGCCAAACACATACACGCGTCCCACGTGGTATCAAGTAGGGTAGGCTCCTCACACTCTTCTGATCACGTAGCTTTTACTGGCGCCCGCCGCCTACGCAGTCAGAAACAAAGTCCTGTAACTTTTAACCTCTTCTTTTCCTGAGAAATTGACAAAGTCCAGCTCTCACCGTAAACTCCCAGTGAAACACTTCTCCAGGTTGCGAGAACTGATGGCCAACAAACCCCGGACGACGCCCCCACATGTAGCACTAACTCTCGGTGGAGCTGCTGGTTTAAAGTGGGCTGTTACCTTCACTTTCGATACCTCTGTTTCACCGGCACCGGGTCTAGGGTCCTGTTGAGTTTACCTCTGAAGGATATAAGCACCAAACACTTGAGTAGATTTACCAATGCTTTAATGAACAAGTAATAAAGGAAGTAGCAGAAAAGAGGCAGAAGGAAAGTTGCAGGGAAGCTCAAATACCTTTCCTTAGTATTCTTTAGAACATTCTTTGGAATTGAACACTTGTAGTTGAATGCGCTCCCCTTGTGGGATTCAATCTTTGCCCGCCTGGATAGGCCTCTGTCACTTGCCTAGCAGCCAGTACATAGCACGAACAAAAGTCTCTGCCACAGACTTGTTTGAAATAAAACCCGTATGATCCTCTGCCACAGGATGTATTGATTTGCGATGAATGTCAGACACAGTACTTGAACCTTTAAGCCAACCCGGCAGTACTATGCAGTAAGATTACTTCAGGATGCGTCCTCCAACTGAGTCACCAGGCCCCTTCCAGACCAGCACTCTGCATGATCCTTCCATGACGGGTCCTCCCCTGGGATCTTCTCAGTTATCCAGCTCCTTCACTCAGGATAGACAGCTCAGGACGACACCCACCGGCACAGTGTGGAACTACACGCAACACAGCCAAGCTGGAACAGAGGCAAATATAACTTCCTCTAACAAGTAACCCACAAGATTTACCTATCAGCGGTAGATTAAAAATCTACCAGCGCTACATATATCTAGTGTAAGAGTGAAGAAAAGGAGTAAAATAGCAAGGACCCTGACTCATTTAGTATAAGAAAAGTTCTAAGAATCACCTAGGCTCAAATGGTATGGAACAAAAAAGTTTCCTAACATTAACACAAAAATGTAGGAAAAGAACCCCCAAAGCCAAGCAAGATAGTTATGGCATAGCGGAGCAACATACATAGAAACATGCGGAGCACTCAATGCGCTGTGCGAGGACACAGAGTCTCACTTAATCCGCTGCAACAGCCAACACTGCAATACTTGCATAAATCTAAATGTCATAGGGATACAATGGACGGGATGAACTGAGAAGAGTGTTGAATGAGACCAGAGTCTCCCTCCATCTGCTGCACTAGAGGGTGAAATACCTGAAAAAGACACAAGTAGGTAATGCAGCTAACCAAAGCTTGAATTACAACTAAAAGTATATATGAAGCAGCCTACATGTAGCTATCAGCGATGGAAATCATGAAAATATTAGTTAAGGAAGTAAAAACGATCATACGCAATATGTTATAACGGAGACCATGATTATACTAAAAAATATAGCTAATCTCTTAAAGGTCTCTCACACTGTACCTGAAAAATACATGTGTGATCAGTATTACAAAGGCAAACAAATTATGTATTACCAAGTCTAAGATACGGGAAGACATGGAAACTGTTTGAACGATGGCAAAAGAACTTGGAGGAATCTGGAAGGGAGGGGGGAAAAGCAAAATGGTTTTGGAATAAATATTCTGAAATGATGGTGAGTACTAGTATAACTTATCAATAAAAGTGGGAAACATCCCACTCAAAATGAAGTCCAAACGGGTGCCTAGTATTAAAAATGAAAATACACCAAACTTCACGTTTACATAATAAATTGAATTTATCACCTCCTCTAGGTGGTCTCAAAATCTTATCAATGCCTTGGATAACAAGACTGGAAGTATCATAGTTACATACAGTAGTTACATAGTAGGTGAGGTTGAAAAAAGACACACGTCCATCAAGTCCAACCTATGTGTGTGATTATGTGTCAGTATTATCTTACATATCCCTGTATGTTGCAGTCATTCAGGTGATTATCTAATAGTTTCTTAAAGCTATCAATGCTCCCCGCTGAGACCACCGCCTGTGGAAGGGAATTCCACATCCTTACCGCTCTTACAGTAAAGAACCCTCTACGTAGTTTAAGGTTAAACCTCTTTTCTTCTAATTGTAATGAGTGGCCACGAGTCTTATTAAACTCTCTTCTGCGAAAAAGTTTTATCCCTATTGTGGGGTCACCAGTACAGTATTTGTAAATTGAAATCATATCCCCTCTCAAGCGTCTCTTCTCCAGAGAGAATAAGTTCAACGCTCGCAACCTTTCCTCATAACTAAGATCCTCCAGACCCTTTATTAGCTTTGTTGCCCTTCTTTGTACTCGCTCCATTTCCAGTACATCCTTCCTGAGGACTGGTGCCCAGAACTGGACAGCATACTCCAGGTGCGGCCGGACCAGAGTCTTGTAGAGCGGGAGAATTATCGTTTTATCTCTGCAGTTGATCCCCCTTTTAATACATGCCAATATTCTGTTTGCCTTATTAGCAGCAGCTTGGCATTGCATGCCATTGCTGAGCCTATCATCTACTAGGACCCCCAGGTCCTTTTCCATCCTAGATTCCCCCAGAGGTTCTCCCCCCAGTGTATAGATTGCATTCATATTTTTGCCACCCAAATGCATTATTTTACATTTTTCTACATTGAACCTCATTTGCCATGTAGTCGCCCACCCCATTAATTTGTTCAGGTCTTTTTGCAAGGTTTCCACATCCTGTGGAGAAGTTATTGCCCTGCTTAGCTTAGTATCGTCTGCAAATATAGAGATTGAACTGTTTATCCCATCCTCCAGATCGTTTATAAACAAATTAAATAGGATTGGTCCCAGCACAGAACCCTGGGGAACCCCACTACCCACCCCTGACCATTCCGAGTACTCCCCATTTATCACCACCCTCTGAACTCGCCCTTGTAGCCAGTTTTCAATCCATGTACTCACCCTATGGTCCATGCCAACGGACCCTATTTTGTACAGTAAACGTTTATGGGGAACTGTGTCAAATGCTTTTGCAAAATCCAGATACACCACATCTACGGGCCTTCCTTTATCTAGATGGCAACTCACCTCCTCATAGAAGGTTAATAGATTGGTTTGGCAAGAACAATTATTCATGAATCCATGCTGATTACTGCTAATGATATTGTTCTTATTACTAAAATCTTGTATATAGTCCCTTATCATCCCCTCCAAGATTTTACATACTATTGAATTTAGGCTAACTGGTCTGTAATTCCCAGGGATGTTTTTTGGGCCCTTTTTAAATATTGGTGCTACATTGGCTTTTCTCCAATCAGCTGGTACCATTCCAGTCAATAGACTGTCTGTAAAAATTAGGAACAACGGTCTGGCAATCACCTGACTGAGTTCCCTAAGTACCCTCGGATGCAAGCCATCTGGTCCCGGTGATTTATTAATGTTAAGTTTCTCAAGTTTAATTTTAATTCCGTCCTCTGTTAACCATGTAGGTGCTTCCTGTGTTGTGTCATGAGGATAAACACTGCAGTTTTGGTTACTGAAGCCCCTCGATTCACTCGTGAAGACTGAGGAGAAGAATAAATTCAATACCTTTGCCATCTCCCCATCCTTTGTAACCAGATGTCCTTCCTCATTCTTTATGGGGCCAATATGGTCTGTCCTCCCTTTTTTACTGTTTACATACTTAAAGAATTTCTTGGGATTTTTTTTGCTCTCCTCCGCTATGTGTCTTTCATGTTCTATCTTAGCCATCCTAATTGCACCCTTACATTTCTTATTGCATTCTTTATAAAGTCTGAATGCTGAGGATGATCCCTCAACCTTGTATTTTTTGAAGGCCTTCTCCTTTGCTTTTATATGCATTTTTACATTGGAGTTAAGCCATCCAGGATTTTTGTTTGCTCTTTTAAATTTATTACCCAATGGGATACATTGGCTAATGCCCTTATTTAATATGCTCTTAAAGCAAACCCATCTCTCCTCCGTATTCTTTGTTCCTAATATTTTATCCCAATTTATGCCTTTTAGCAAGGTTTGTAGTTTCAAGTAACAAGTATCCTTGTTATGGAATTCATTCCAGTGGTGTGCGGCATTAGTACTATGATTCTTTTCTATATCGTAGAGGTGGTCATATAAACGATCTTTAAGTCTCCGTATTGTTCTACCAACATATTGTATAGAACATGTAGTGCAGGTAATGGTGTATATAATATAGCGAGTGTTACATTTAGCAAAGGAATGGATTTTATGAGACTTGTCTGTTGATGTGGAAGTAATGGTATCCCCATATTTAATGAAGGGGCAGTAAACACAGCCTCGTCCCCCACATTTAAAGGTTCCTTGGAAAGATAACCAGTTTGTTGAACTATTCTTGCTAGAGAAAAGACTGGGTGACAAAAGATTACCAAGGGATGGAGCCTTTCTTGATACGGTGCAAACACCTTTGGCTAAAATCTGTGAATACACAGGATCGTGGGACAGAACCGGAAGATACTTGCCCACGATCCTACGTACTTTGTATAATTCAATACTGTAGGGAGTAGAAAATGTGGGAATGAAATTGTTTGTGCGACTGCCTCTAGGTTGATTTTTATTTTTACTAGCAGGTTTGTCTATAAGGAGTTTGTTGCGAGGCACTTTCAATGCTATCGAAAGGCCTCTATTAATCACAGATTTGGGGTATGCCCTCTTCTCAAACCTAGAGGCCATAAGAGCAGCCTCTACATCAAAATCTGATTTCCTACTGCACAGTCTTTTAAGTCTAAGAAACTGGTCAACCGGGATACTCCTGATTGTTTGTCCCAGATGGCTAGAATCCACCCGTAGGAGCGTGTTGCCTGCACTAGGCTTCCTGAACAGGTTAGAGATGATTTCATTGTCATGTCCCATGAGCGTAACATCTAGAAATTCTATGGTCTTGGGATTAAGCTTTCCTGTAAAATTTTAAATTTAACTCGTTATCGTTTAGATAATTTAACCATTGTTCTATATCAGTGTGAGTGTCTGAAACAATAAAAAGCAGATCATCAATGTATCTACAGTAAAAAATGGTATTCTTTTGACAGGGACTATCAACACCAAAAATATGGAGCCTTTCCCACCATCCCATGTAAAAGTTAGCTAGGGAGGGTGAGAACTTGGCACCCATAGAGGCTCCACACTTTTGGATATCATACTCCCCGTCAAACATGAAGAATAATAACTTAGTTTATGCCTACTACATTTATATATCTTTTCACTCATGCAGGTGTTTTATTGATGTATGTATTATTATTATTTTTCTCTATTTTCGTCAATTCCTATTCTTTACTATTTGTATTTTATTTTTTTTATTTTTTTATTTCATTTACCTTATCATCATTCCCTATTGGGTTGTTGTTACATACTTATTACCCCTTTGTGATATGTACAATGTGTTGAGTCAACCTTATGGCTACTATTTTTTTGAGTGCCATCTATTGACATTTTGTCATTCGGATTGTCAATATTTTTTTGATCATCCTCAATTCACAGGTGTTCTTTATTCTTGGGATTCTGGGTTTAATTTGTGTTAAGGGTGTTGTCTAATTGTTTAGTTTTTATTGGTGATTGTTCCGTCTATTTTTCTATTTATATACATGTTTCTTCTTAAACACTTAAGCTATGAGTAAGCATCTATTGATGTGAAACGCGTCAGTTATTGCTCTCTATACTGTCCTCATGAGGTGATTCTTGTTGGATTTTAACAATTTACAATAAAGGTGTCTTTTTTCGGAGTGCGGCAGTCCAGAATTTCTTCATTCCCATTATGGCGGACACGTTGGACAATTTTGACACATTTTTGGGACCATTGGCATTTTTACAGTGATCAGTGCTATAATATTGCATTGATTACTATAAAAATGTCACTGGCAGTGAAGGGGTTAACCTCTAGGGGGCAGTGAAGGGGTTAGGCAAGCTGTTAAACAAATGGTTTTAAAGAATGTAGATAAATTGGTACCTAGAAAGTGTGTTATCCCAAAATACATAGAGGAAGGTTTAAAGTCCTTAGAGGCCAGAAAAGATGTCATTGTCAGACCAGCAAACAAGGGGGAGGGGAAGTGATTTTTGAAAGCAAATGTTATCATTCCCAATTACAGAATATGTTGTCAGATGGGAACACGTATGTACGATTGAATAATCGATCCCACTCAGAATTAGAGAAAGGATTTAATTCATTGGGTAGAACATGGATATAACATGAGAATACTGAAAAAGATAGAAAGGAGATATTTGATTCCAAGTTTCAGTCGGGTTCTGACGATATATACATTACCCAAAATCCATAAGGATTGGCACAATCCCCCCGCAAGACCCATAGTAAATAGCATTGGCCCACTCTAGCTGACACTGAATGAATATTTAGATAATTACCTACAAGAAAATGTGGTACACACTAAAGATTATATAAAGGACACGAGGCACTTTTTACAGCTTTTATAAGACCCCCATATTCCAGATGTCCCAGAAGTATTTTTGGTCCCAGCTGATGTAGCATCGCTATATACATTAATACAGCATGATGACGTCTGATATCTCTGAATTGGGCATTAAGTAAAAGGGAGGATCTTCCATTTACACAAAAAAGTTTTTAGGAATGTCTTTAGATTATTGCTTGGCCCATAATTATTTTTGGTTCGCCGGCCAGTTTTTTACCCAAATAAAGGGCACACAGCAATGGGTGTGAAATTCACGCCAAGCCTAGCGAACCTATTCATGAGTGCATGGGAGGATACATTTATTTATGGCCAGCAGAAAAGAGAACTCCTTTTTTTACAAAAGGTTCATTGACGATTTGTTCTTCATATGGGTAGGTACAGATTGAACTTTAATACTATTATTATTCCGATTGAGCTCCTCAATAAATGATATGAAATTAGAATGTCAATGGAGCAGAGAAACAATAAATTATTTGGAGGTCACAGTAATGCTAATTAATCATCAACTGGTCACAAAAGCTTTTTTTTAAACCGACGGATCAGAATAGCTATTTACCTATTCATATTTAAAACATACCAAAGGGGCAATTCACAAGAATTAGGAGAAACTGCTCACGTGACGATGATTACCTATTACAAGCACAAATAATAAAAAAGAGATTTGTAGAAAAGGCCTATAAACCAGTAGTTTTGGATAATGTTATTGAATAAATATATCAAATCCCACAAAGTAGATGTCTTATGGACAAAGTAAAACAAAACGACATGAAGCATGAATGGGGCCTCATTAGTGGATATCATGTACAACATAAAGAAGTCAAAATGATTTTTAGGAAATATTGGTCAGTATTGAGTAGGGATGAGCTTCGTGTTCGAGTCGAACCCATGTTCGACTCGAACATCGGCTGTTCGGTCGTTCACCGAATTGCGAACGATATGGGCCATTCGCACCAAATTCGTGTGGTGCGTCACGGCCCATAATTCACTGCGGCATTGCAGTGCATTTCTGGCTGATGATTGGCCAAGCATGCACTATGACCCGCATGCTTGGCCAATCACAGCGCCGCCTGAACAGAGAGCCGTAATTGGCCAAAGCCAAGGAGGCTTTGGCCAATTATGGCTCAGGGGATTTAGTACACGCCCCACACTATATAAGGCCGCCTGCACGGCGGCCCTGTGTAGTGTGTGTTCCGGCTTTCATTGAGAGAGAGAGAGAGACAGACAGTGACATTTGATTTGAGTTAGATTAGGCAGAACAGTCAGTCAGTTAGCTGCACTTACAGTGTATTGTGTATATATATGCATCCCAGGTGTTGCATATATATATATATATATATATATATACACTGTGTTCAGTTTAGCTAGATCCGTTCCTGTTATCTTCCTACTGACAGGCAGGCTTGTCTTGTTACAGTATTTACAGCTACCTGAAGAAAATTACTGGTGTTCTTTTGATCCTATTAGTACCACAGTCAGGCAGCTAGACTATTTACAGTTAGTGCAGTGCGTCCTGCTCACAGTGTTCAGCTAAAACTACAAGTTAGTGGGGTGCGTCCTGCTCACAGTGTTCAGCTAAACCTACAAGCTAGTGGGGTGCGTCCTGCTCACAGTGTTCAGCTAGATCCATTCCTGTTATCTTCTTACTGACAGGCAGGCTTGTCTTGTTACAGTATATACAGCTACCTGAAGAAAATTACTGGTGTTCTTTTGATCCTATTAGTACCACAGTCAGGCAGCTAGACTATTTACAGTTAGTGCAGTGCATCCTGCTCACAGTGTTCTGCTAAACCTACAAGTTAGTGGGGTGCGTCCTGCTCACAGTGTTCAGCTAAACTTACAAGTTAGTGGGGTGCATCCACCTCACAGTGTTCAGCTAAACCTACAAGCTAGTGGGGTGCGTCCTGCTCACAGTGTTCAGCTAGATCAGTTCCTGTTATCTTCTTACTGACAGGCAGGCTTGTCTTGTTACAGTATATACAGCTACCTGAAGAAAATTGCTGGTGTTCTTTTGATCCTATTAGTACCACAGTCAGGCAGCTAGACTATTTACAGTCAGTGCAGTGCGTCCTGCTCACAGTGTTCTGCTAAACCTACAAGTTAGTGGAGTAGGTCTTGTTACAGTATATACAGCTACCTGAAGAAAATTACTGGTGTTCTTTTGATCCTATTAGTACCACAGTCAGGCAGCTAGACTATTTACAGTTAGTGCAGTGCGTCCTGCTCACAGTGTTCTGCTAAACCTACAAGTTAGTGGGGTGCGTCCTGCTCACAGTGTTCAGCTAAACCTACAAGTTAGTGGGGTGCGTCCTGCTCACAGTGTTCAGCTAAACCTACAAGTTAGTGGGGTGTATCCACCTCACAGTGTTCAGCTAAAGCTACCTGTAGAAGGTTGGTGGTGTTCTCATACTACAGGCAGGCAGGCAGTTGATTTTGCTAGCTGCAGTATCAGTGTATATATATATATATATATATATATATCCCAGCTTAGTGCAGCTACAGGCCATTAGTATGTCTGGAAGGCCAAGAAGGAGAGGCAGACAGTCACAAGCCAATAAGAGAGGGCAAGCAGGCTCTGTGTCTAGTGCTGGTCGTGGAGACGGTGCATCCTCATCAGCATGTGGCCGTGGGACACGCTTGGCCTTTTTTTCGGCAGCTGGCCGTGTTGAGCCGCAACATGTGGAAGACTTGGTCGAGTGGATGACCAAGCCGTCCTCATCCTCCTCATCCTCTCTCACCCATGCCCAGGGTACTTTGTCTGGCAAAGCAGCGGCCTCTTCCCTCGGCTTAATGTGATCAGTGACTCCTTCCCTAGCCCCACCATGTCCTCCTGAGGAGTCCCTCAAACGGTTTGACCACAGTGTTGGGTACATGCTCCAGGAGGATGCCCAGCGTTTGGAAGGCTCTGATGATGATACTGAGCTCGATGAAGGCAGTAACATGAGCACGGACAGAGGAGGTGCACAAGAAGGACAGCAATCTGGCAGTCATGCTCCCCCTGCTGCAGCATACTGCCAGGTTTGCTCCAGTGATGAGGAGGGAGGGGATGATGAGGTCATTGACTCAACGTGGGTGCCTGATAGGAGAGAGGAGGAGGCGGCACATCACCAACGAGGCAGGATGCCCTCCAGGGGCCAGCCTAAGGGCAGCACATTGACTGCATCACACCCCAAAGCTCCACATGTGCAGGGCACTGCAGTCTCTGCGCGTTATTCAAAAAGTTCTTTGGTGTGGGCCTTTTTTGAGACGAGTGCATCAGATCGCACCGCTGCTATTTGCAACATATGTCTCAAGCGTATCTTGCGTGGCCAAAACATCTCCCGCTTGGGTACCACATGCTTGACCAGACATATGTTGACCTGCCATGCAGTTCGTTGGCAAGCGTATCTAAAAGACCCACACCAAAGAACAAAGAGGACCCCTACTTGCTCCTCATCAGCTGAGATTTCCAACCCCACTAGACCTTCATTCCTCTCTGAGACCTGCACTGAGAGGAATGAAGGTGTAGAATTAGGTGTGTCACAGCCAAGTACTTGTGGGCAATCTGCTTTTGGTACACCGACGTCAGATTGTACCAGGCAAATTTCCCTGCCCCAGCTGCTGCACCGCCGAAAGAAGTTTTCTCCCAGCCATCCACATGCCCAGCGGTTGAATGCTAGCTTGGCAAAATTGCTAGCACTTCACCTGCTGCCTTTTCAGTTGGTAGACTCTGCCCCCTTTCGTGAGTTTGTGGAATGTGCGGTTCCTCAGTGGCAGGTACCCAAACGCCACTTTTTCTCACGGAAGGCGATTCCGGCTCTCTACTGGCATGTGGAAGGCAATGTCCATGCCTCGCTGGACAGGACGGTCAGCGGTAAGGTGCATATTACCGCTGACTCATGGTCCAGCAGGCATGGACAGGGACGTTACCTAAGTTTCACGGTGCATTGGGTGACTCTGCTGGCAGCTGGGAAGGATGCAGGACAAGGTGCAGTAGTGTTGGAGGTTGTTCCGCCACCACGCCTCCAAAATGCTAATGATTGTGACACACCTCTCTCCTCCACCCCCTCCTCTTCTTCTTCCTCCATGGCCTCTTCCTGTGCTTTTTCCTCGGAACCAGCGGTGCTCCGTAGTCGTTCAAGGGGCTACGCAAGTATGCAGGCCAAAAGATGCCATGCGGTGCTTGAGCTGGTGTGCTTGGGGGACAGGAGCCACACTGGGGCAGAGGTTCTGTCAGCTCTGCAGGGGCAGGTTCAGAGGTGGTTGACGCCACGCCAACTTAAGGCAGGAATGGTGGTTTGTGACAATGGCACCAACCTCCTCTCTGCCCTCCGACAGGGACAAATGACCCATGTGCCCTGTTTGGCTCACGTCCTTAACTTGGTGGTGCAGCGGTTCTTGGGCAGGTACCCAGGCTTACAGGATGTCCTGAGGCAGGCCAGGAAAGTCTGTGTGCATTTCCGCCGGTCATATAATGCCAGTGCTCGGCTGACGGACCTCCAAATGGAGTTTAACCTGCCCAAGAACCGCCTAATCTGTGACATGCCCACCAGGTGGAACTCAACGTTGGCCATGCTGCAGCGGCTGCACACGCAGCAGAGGGCCATCAATGAGTACCTGTGCGACTATGGCACCAGGACAGGATCAGGGGAGCTTGTTTTTTTTCCCCCACGCCAGTGGGCCATGATCAGGGATGCATGCACTGTCCTGTCAGCATTTGAGGAGGCCATGAGGATGGTGAGCAGTGACAGTGCATGCATCAGTGACACTGTCCCCCTTGTCCACCTGTTGGAGTACACGCTGCGTGGAATAATGGACAGGGCACTTGAGGCAGAACAGAGGCAGGAAGAGGAGGACTTCCTTAGCTCTCAAGGCCCCCTTTATCCAGACAGTGTTCCTGCGTGCCCGCCGATCACACAGGAAGAGGACGAGGATGAGGAGGAGGAGGAGGAAGATTGTGTCAGTATGGAGGTGGAGCCTGGCACTCAGCATCAGCAGCAGTCTTTAAGGGATCAGTCACAAGAAACACATGGACTTGTACGTGGCTCGGAGGAGGTGGCTGCGGACCATGTCGTCCTTAGTGACCCAGAGGACTCCGGACCGAATGCCTCAGCAAACCCACGCTGCATGGCCTTCCTGATCCTGCAAAGCCTGCGTAAGGATCCTCGTATTCGTGGTATCAAGGAGAAGGACCAATACTGGCTGGCAACCCTCCTTGATCCACGTTACAAGGGTAAGGTTGCGGACCTTATCTTGCCATTGCAGAGGGAGCAGAGGATGAAACATCTTCGGGAGGCCTTGCAGAAAGGTCTGTGCAATGCGTTACCAGAGACTGGGAGGTTACAAACTCCTGTTTCTGGACAACGTGTTGCTGAGGCTTCGGTCAGTCAAAGAAGGAGCGGTGGAGAAGGTGGCCGTCTGACCGATGCGTTCAGACAATTTTTTGGTCCGCAGCCCCAAGGTATGATCGGTTCCAGCAACCATCGCCAGCATCTGTTTTACATGGTGCAGGAATACCTAGGGGCAAGATCAGATTTGGACACCTTTCCCACCGAAAATCCTCTGGGTTACTGGGTCTTGAGGATGGATCACTGGCCAGAGCTTGCACAGTATGCAATTGAGCTACTGGCCTGTCCTTCATCCAGCGTTCTTTCGGAACGCACATTCAGTGCTGCTGGAGGCGTGGTAACTGATCACAGGGTGCGTCTGTCCACCGACTCGGTCGATCGACTGACCTTCATAAAAATGAATCAGTCTTGGATCACCACCAGCTACCAAGCACCTGATGCTGATGTAACCGAATAATTATTTTTGAAATCTCAGATCACTTCAAAGACTGCCTATGCTGATGCTGAGTGACTATCCCTGAGTAATTATCCTCTTCCTCCTCAATGATAACGCTGATAGCTTGTAAAAACATTTTTGGTTCTGGGCGCCACCACCAGTGCCTAAGGCACAATTTTTCAGCCCCTGTTTAACAGGGGCGTGTAATTACAATTTTTGATGCAATACTTTGCAGCAGGGCTCGTTCCTGCGTTCCAACTAGAGTGTCTGTGAGGGGTTGCAGTGTTGTGGCACCAGCACCAGTGCCTAAGGCACAATTTTTCTGCCCCTGTTTAACTGGGGCGTGTAATTACAATTTTTGATGCAATACTTTGCAGCAGGGCTCGTTCCTGCGTTCCAACTAGAGTGTCTGTGAGGGGTTGCAGTGTTGTGGCACCAGCACCAGTGCCTAAGGCACAATTTTTCTGTCCCTTTTTAACAGGGGCGTGTAATTACAATTTTTGATGCAATACTTTGCAGCAGGGCTCGTTCCAACTAGAGTGTCTGTGAGGGGTTGCAGTGTTGTGGCACCAGTGCCTAAGGCCTAATTTTTCAGCTCCTGTTCAACAGGGGCATGTAATTACAATTCTTGATCTAATATTTCACAGCAGGGCCCATTTCTGCACCCACCAAGAGCGAGTGAGGACTTACAGTGTTGTGGCACCAGCACCACCACCACCACCACCAAAGGCCCAGTTTTTCTGCCCCTGTTCAACAGGGGCATGTAATTACAATTCTTGATCTAATATTTCACAGCAGGGCCCTGTGAGGGCTTACAGTGTTGTGGTCACAACAACACCTAAGGCCCAAATTTCTGCTGAGTATATAGGGCAGGCCCCTACTTTCAAACATCTAACTTACAAACGACTCCTACTTGCAAACGGAAGGAGACAACAGGAAGTGAGATGAAATCTACCCCTAGGAAGGGAAATTCTCTCCTGTAAGAGTTAATATGGGAAAAACATTTCTCCTTTCCACTGATGCTTTCCAATCCTTGTTCCACAAAAAAACCCAAATTTTCAAAAAACATTTGTCATTGGGACAAAAGTGAGGTGAAATCTTCTGAAGAGGAGGAAAGACAGCAAAACAAATGTCACAGGGGTGATAACCCTTCCCTATGTTTTCCAAAAAGCTTAAAAAAGATTTTTTGGCTGGAGCTAAACACGTTAAAAATGTACCCGTTCAAAATGACAAACAGATTCTACTTAACAACAAACCTACAGTCCCTGTCTTGTTTGCACCGCCTGTATACTGCTGTTCAGAGTATATAGGGCCTGGTGGCCCCACACCTTTCCTTATTTTAATTTGGGTGCGGGGTTCCCCTTAATATCCATACAAGACCCAAAGGGCCTGGTAATGGACTGGGGGGTACCCATGCCGTTTGTCTCACTGATTTTCATCCATATTGCCAGGACCCGACATTACATTAAACCCGCAAGCAGTTTTAAATGAGATTTTTTCCTTTAAAAATGACATTTGGTGCAGGGACTGTTCTAAACACGGGAAACACGCGTCACTTTACAGGCATACTATAGACACCCCCCAGGTACGATATTTAAAGGAATATTTCACTTTTTTTTTTACTTTAAGCATCATTAAAATCACTGCTCCCGAAAAAACAGCCGTTTTTAAAAGTTTTTTTCGCATTGATACATGTCCCCTGGGGTAGGACCCGGGTCCCCAAACCCTTTTTAGGACAATACCATGCAAATTAGCCTTTAAAATGAGCACTTTTGATTTCGAATGTTCAAGTCCCATAGACGTCAATGGGGTTCTAACGTTCGTGCAAATTTTCGGTCCGTTCGCAGGTTCTGGTGCGAACCGAACCGGGGGGTGTTCGGCTCATCCCTAGTATTGAGTATGAATAAAACCTTGATGAAATCCTGTCACGGTCCCTACCATGCCTTGCAGATGGCCAGGCATGGTCACGCCCCAAGTGGTCTAAGGAGGTATTGAACCCGTGACTGCCTGTCTTGTGCATCTGTTACTTAGCCTCTGAGCCACACCTCAGTTCCTTTCAGCCTGCTTTCCAGCTATGCCTAGTTCTGCATGAAGTACTGAAGGCGATAAGTAGAATTGCAGGAAATTAAATCTTTTATGTTGTATATGCGCTCCAGTACCCATGTGGTCTGATGTACATCGGCCGCACTAAACGCATTTTGGGCAATCGTGTATCAGAGCACATTAACAACATTAAGATCGGTTTTAAAGATCACAGTGTATCCATGCACTCTCCATGCAAGCACAATAGGGACCGCTCGGGACTAAAATTTTGGGGAGTGTAAAAAATGTACCCAGAATGGAAAGGGAGTAATAGGGTAAGAGAATTATCAAAGTGTGAGACCAATGGATTCATTTAACTGACACTTTATGTCCCAAGGGAATGAACGTTGAGTTGGATTTAAATTGTTTTATCAGTAATTATTGAATTTTGAGCAAATTTTATAATGGGATTTTATAATCAAATTTTACTTTTTTACATATTTATATTTTTATATATGTAAAAATGTTTCTGTGATTATGTAATCAATTTTAGATACCGTATTTATCGGCGTATAACACGCACCTCAATTTAGGAGGGAATTTTAAGGAAAAAAAACTTTTAGGAGGGAAGTTGAAGGGAAAAAAACTTACATTTAAATGCCCATCATTGCAGCCTTCTCAGTGCAGCCTTGCCCCAGTCCAGCCTTGCCCAGTGCAGCCTTGTCAGTGCAGCCTTGTCAGTGCAGCCTTGCCAGTGCAGCCATGTCAGTGCAGCCATGTCAGTGCAGCCTTGCCAGTGCAGCCTTGCCAGTGCAGCCATGTCAGTGCAGCCTTGCTAGTGCAGCCATGTCAGTGCAGCCATGTCAGTGCAGCCTTGCTAGTGCAGCCATGTCAGTGCAGCCATGTCAGTGCAGCCTTGCTAGTGCAGCCATGTCAGTGCAGCCTTGTCAGTGCAGCCTTGCCAGTGCAGCCATGTCAGTGCAGCCTTGTCAGTGCAGCCTTGCCAGTGCAGCCATGTCAGTGCAGCCTTGCCAGTGCAGCCTTGCCAGTGCAGCCATGTCAGTGCAGCCTTGTCAGTGCAGCCTTGCTAGTGCAGCCATGTCAGTGCAGCCTTGTCAGTGCAGCCTTGCCAGTGCAGCCATGTCAGTGCAGCCTTGCCAGTGCAGCCTTGCCAGTGCAGCCATGTCAGTGCAGCCTTGCTAGTGCAGCCATGTCAGTGCAGCCATGTCAGTGCAGCCTTGCTAGTGCAGCCATGTCAGTGCAGCCATGTCAGTGCAGCCTTGCTAGTGCAGCCATGTCAGTGCAGCCTTGCTAGTGCAGCCATGTCAGTACAGCCATGTCAGTGCAGCCATGTCAGTGCAGCCTTCCCCAGTGTCCAGTCCAGCCTTGCCCCAGTCCAGCCTTGCCCCAGTCCAGCCTTGCTGAAGCCTGTGAGCTTCAAAATCGCCGAACGCAATTTGAAAATGGCGCCGCCGGCGCCGAAATACACAGAGCCGGTCCTCGGCTCTTCTCGGCGGCTCTCGTTTACTTTCGGTTCCACTCGGACGGTGAGCGGAGCTATCCGAAACTAGCCGAGTATACTCGGCTAGGTTCGGGCGGCGCTCGAGTGAAACCGAAAGCCGCCGAGAAGAGCCGAGGACCGGCACTGTGTATTTCGGCGCCGGCGGCGCCATTTTCAAATCGCCGTCAGCGATTTTTTAAATTCTGACAGGTCAGGATCGCAGGGGATCGGCGTATAACACGCACCCGCGATTTTCCCCTGATTTTAAGGGGAAAAAAGTGCGTGTTATACGCCGATAAATACGGTATTCTTATGCTATGATGTTGTTGTGATATATGTATGGGATGAAAGTCCCTTTTAAAAATGTGAATTTGATGTATCAGACTGTTTAAAGAGGAAGTAAACCCTGATGGGTTTACTTAATCTTTGTTTTCCTGCAAAGGTAAAGCATAATGGGCTACTATGCATCGCATTGCATAGTAGCCCATTATGTGTCACTTACCTGACACAGAAGCCTGCAATGTCACCGCTGTCCCTTCTTCCATGAAGCATCCATCTTCTTTCCGGGTATCGCGGCTCCGGCTCTGTGATTGGCCAGAGCCACGATGACATCACTCCAGTGCATGCGCACTGGTGCCGTCACTAATGGCATGATCGCCGTTAGAAACGACACATTCAGTCATGCGCCGTACACATCGGTGCCTGTCTTTTGGAAATATCTCCTAAATATCTCCTAAAGGCTTAATCTAGGCTTACCTGTAGGTAAAAGTTATCTGTAAGGGTTTACAACCACTTTAAGTAATGTCTAACATGATTTTAACATATATTGGAATGTAAGTTGAACATTGTATATATGTTGAATCAAAACAATAATAGGGCTATAGTGAGCACATGATTGATGGTGGAATGAACTGTGATTTGAATTTAATACTCATCATCGATTAGTGTTTCTCTATAAATAGTGTCACCATACATGAAACGATCGGTAGAAAACAAGTGTGATTTCACCGATCGAATATAAACACATATGGTAGCAAATTAGCACACCTACCCGCAATCTAGGATGGGTGTATATTGCACCAATCAGTGATTGTGGTTTTACCATGCACTGCTGGATTGACAATATAATGTTTTGTTAGACTGCATAAGCTTTCTGGATGTGATGCGGTGGATGCTGCGTGTCAGACCAGTAGGAACGAGCGTGTGCCGGGGTAATACTCTGGCGCTCATAGGTGTATATAAGGATGCATAAGCTCTCTGGATGGGATGTGGCAGACCTGCGACCCAAAAAGAGTCACCTGCAAAAGTCTAAGGTCAAGACAATGTTGATCACCGCCTTCAACAACGATGGCATCATCCAAGAATGTGTGACAGCAGCTCTGCGATCGATTCCTAAAGAAGCCTTTTGCTGACAGTTTCCAGAAGCTTTATGAACGTTGTCAGAAGTGCGTTGTGAAGAACGGCAATTATTCTGACGGTCAATAAAAGGTCATTTGTTTGTATCTTCTGTTTTGTTTGTTTTCTGGTTCCATTCATCAAACTTTTAGACTCACCTCGTAGTGTTAGCGGCTCTTTCCTCATAATGAATATAGGGAAGAGACTTTAATTGCAGTGGTAACGCACAGGTCTCTCCGCTCTCTCCCTCCTCATTGGCTCAGAGACAGCAGCAGGAGCCATTGACCCCCACTGCTGTCAATCACAACCAGTGAGGAGGGAGTGGGGGTGGGGCCGAACTGCCCTCTGTGTGTCCATGGACACACAGAGCCAGCTCAGGAGTGAGCCCTTACAAGTGCCCCTATAGCAAGCTTCCATTCTATTGATCTGCCCTTCAAGCAATCCTTTCTTCCTTTCATCGACCCTTTCATTGATCAATTGAGCCTTCCTTCAACTGATCTGCCCTTCCATCTATTGACCCTTCCATGTATCGATCCTTCATTATTTCGATAAATCGATCCTTACTTCAAATATTCCATTCTTGCTTTGATGAAAGGATTGATCAACTGAAGGAAAGATTAATCAACTTGAAGGGAGGATTGATTGATCAATCAAAGGAAGGAAGGGTTGATTGATCTAAGGAAGGGTTGATCAATTGAAAGAAGGATCCTTTGATTGAAGGAAGGGTTGATTGAAAGAAGAATCAAAGCTGCTGCAGTGTGAACCTCGCCTTTAGGCAGCAAGGATGACCAGGGAGGAGAGGTGAGGGTTATAGCAAAGTTGCATAAGAATACTTCTTATCTATGGTGATGAGACTTCTGTAAGATAAAATAATCCCATTTTGTTGTTTGCAGCCTGAAATGAAGACAGACACAGTTTTTTTTTATCCAGCTGCATTTACTCTGTGCATCTTAAACATCCAAGTGAAAGATTAGAACACCAACATGTCAGAGAGAACAGAATCAGTGAGTTGGAAAAATGATCACCCCTCCCCTCCTAAAATGTCAATCAGGTGTAGCTAATCATCTTCTCAATGGCACACAAAGCCATGTGACTTTCCCCGGTGATCAGCTGGGGTCATTTTGATGAGCTCAGCATGAAAAGAGCTTTCCTGGAGCATTTCAGTCCCGGTAGTGCAACAATCGCCTATGGGTGGCGCTGTCACCGGGATCCCCAGGATAAAGTTGTGGACAGGCAGGAGATGGATACAAAGGCTTTAATTTAAAGTCTATTATTAAGAAGTGAAAGGTATTTGGTACAACAAAGACCCTCCCTGGATCAGGATGTGGCTCCAAACTGGAGGAAACTGGTCAGAGAGGCTACCAAGAGGTCTACAGAGTGTGGTCATTGTGTGCAAATGACACCAATATCACACATCCTCCCCAAATGTGGCTTGCATGGGGGGAGGGGTACAAGAAGAAAGCCATGCCTCAAGAAAGGCCACATGCCATCACCACTGAGTTTTGCCAAAATGCACCACCAAGATTCTGAGGCCGCATGGTAAAAGATGTTCTGGTCAGATGAGACTAAAATGGAATGATTTGGCCTCAACACCAAACAATATTTGGATGGATTCCTACCAGACATAACACCATTCCTACAGTACAACATGGAGGTGGTAATATCCTGTTATTGGGGTGGTAATATCCTGTTATGGGGGTGGTAATATGCTGTTAAGGAGGTGTTTAACTGCAGCTGGGATTGGAGCACTTGTAATTAGGGATGGGTAAATGGTTTGGGCCGAGCATGAGTTCAGCCCGAACATCACTCGGCAGGATGTTTGCCCACTGAGCATACAGTCAATAGGTTGTTAATGACCAGAGCTGGGAAGCCGGCCACCTCATCCTTAACAACTGATGAGTCATCAGCAGGCTCCCCCGCTGACAGCTGAATGAAAAAAAAATTGGCAAATTTGCCGGCAATATATATATAGTGGGGGTCCCCCCAGTCAATACCAGGCCCTTTGGGTCTGGTGTGGGTTTTAAGCCGCCCTCTAAATGGGACTTTTAGGGCATCCACAAAATCAATAATGTATATAAAAATGATATTCTTAATTGGAACAAGTTAAAAATATTTACAAATACAAGGTTACAAATCAGATGCAGTTTACATGGCGGATAACTATTGGAACAGTCAACACAGAGGATGGTGAAGACAATGATAGCCCAACGCATTTTGAATTTCATAAGCTATAACAAATTATTCTTCAGGGGCATATACATGAAAAAATAGTTATCTATAATACTGAAATAAATGCTAAACTAAATATTATCTGAGGGTGGTTACTGATTCCCTCTATTTATTGCTTATATGTATTAACTTGTCTATTCCTATAGTTAGCTAGTCTATTAAAACTCTGATAATGTTGCTGTTGATAACCACAATGATATAAGGTTTGCTATGAAATCAAACACACTGCTTAGTAAAACAACATCTTTTTTAATTCCCAAGTAAAAAGGAAACTATTATAGAGCGTATAACAAAAGAACATCAAAGATACTTATTGCTAGGCTGTCCTCTAAATCAATGTTTCTCAACTCCGGGCCTCAAGGCATCCCAACAGGTCATGTTTTCAAGAATTCCCTCAGATGAAACGGCTGTGGTAATTACTAAGGCAGTGAAACGGATCAAATCACCTGTGCAAAATAATGGGGAGCCTGAAAACATGACCTGTTGGGGCGCCTTGAGGACTGGAGCTGAGAAACACTGCTCTAGATATTGTCTCATCAGCTGGGCCCAAAATGGTAACAGAGAGAGACATGAGGCTCAGAGAACCATCAGGTAAGAACCAAGAGCGGAAAAAAAGGGACAACTTCCCTTCTGTGTGCACTTTTACACTGCATTCAGATCCACTCGTAACCACACCCCCACTAGCCTCCTGTCCAATGAGATATTGCCAAGAGGCAGTCCTTTCAATATATTATATTTCTGTCCGTCCTGCTGTATTGGCCTCTAGGAACAGTATTCATCCATGGATCATCGCTATGTGACCCAGGCCATCTTCAGTGTTAGCTGGTCCTTTGATGAATGTCCTGCTACAGAAGATCATTCATCTCTCTTTGAAGCTTGCTTGCAGGAGTGCTAATCAAGGATTTCCATCACACCAGTTGGTCAGGAGCCAAGCTTTTGTTCTACAAAGCTTTCATGTGCAACTTGTTACATTCTAGTCACCTGGTATAACCAGAAAGAGAAAATCCAGAAATATTATATTAAACCATGTTGCCTTCCAGCAGAGGTCATGTGACAGATGGACATCACACAGGAGAACATATGTGTATATCGGGATGCTGCAGATGTGTTCAGGGACATGACTCTTCCCTATAACCCCATCAGCTGGGTGTGGTGCCACCATATTGGGGTCCCATTTCATATCCAGCCTATCAGTACATGAGGAGCCACACCCGATGTCATCACATCTCAGTGATTTGTGGATGGACAAAGATGGAGTCTGGCCTTCCACCCTGGGCCCTCCAATGGAATCAGACTTCAGATTTACATTACTGCTGTTGGGTGTGACTTGCACATTATTAATGTGCTTTGCTGTTCCATATTTCCATGGCTGTATTTCCTATGCAGATACATATACATAAAGAAAATAACAAGGACAGGCAGTGGCATTGCTGAGAAATAGAGAAGATAAGAGGACCTGTCCATGGATGGAGTGCAAGAAGAGGGCCCGGATCTGCACTGGCCCCTCTCCTGTCCACCAATGACTAGATCCCAGTGATCTGATAGGAACCCATCTGGATAATATTGATCCAGCTGACACCATAGATGCCCCTTTGTGACCGGTCCTCTTTCAGTGACCCATTAGCAGTAGGTGGAATCATTGGCTCTAGGTGGGCCCCTGGCTGGTGTGCTGTATCTCTATGGGGGCCCCGGATGTTCCGATGACCCTTCCGTGTTACCATTGAAATCTCTCTGTCAAGGAAAACAAAATCTGTATTTATTTCTTCTTTGAAGGGCCCAGGAATTCAGAGACTGTCGGGTTATACTGCCTCCTACAGGAAGAATGGGACACTGGCAAACAAAAACAGTGGGCCCAGCATAGCCCCTCCTACTCCCAGTGTGCCTTAGTTTTGTGGGACTGTCCAGGGGAGGGACACCTTTTTCATTGTGTATTTTTATAATAATAAAATATGAATTTTGGGATAAAGTTTGGCCGTGTTCTGACATTGTGTACAGGTGGACAGCTCAGGTGGACCGTCATGGGGGAATAGAAAAGGGTCTTCACCAACCACAAGATTGGAGGAGCACAACTGTCCACAATGTCTTTGTATGATGGCAGATTAGCACTGGGAACACCTGAGCTCATACTTTTGCCTCCACCTGAGGAGATCACACCCCACCCAATATCACCCCCTTCACCTGAAGAGACCCCACCCCACCTCACCCAATACCATTCCCTCCATTTGTGAAGACCCCACCTCACCTAATATTGTTCCCTTGACCTGAGGAGATGCAAACCTCATCTAAAGCCGTTCCCTTACCTGATTAGACCCCCACCTCATCTAGGGCCATCCCCTCCACCTGAGGAGACGCCACCTCACCTAATACCATCCCCTCCACCTTGTGTATCTGTCATTAAGACAGTCTCTTAATTAAACTGTCCACAGCACAGACATCTCTTCCCTATTCCTACCTATAGCATTGGCTGCAGCTCTGACAGACTCATATTTCCATAGAAGAGAAAGGTGCTTCACCAGAGACCTCAGGAGATTCCTGCTTCTCCTGCCTGTACCTACCTTCCTACTACCCATAGCAAGGAGTGATTGAACCATTGTCCCGACTGTCCCTCCCAACCTGGCCTTTGCATCAGAGAATGCTTCAAGCGATATCACACTCTGGAAAACTATTAGCCCATATTTCTAATACTGCCATTTCCCCGTTTTCAATTTCTGACCTGAATATTTCCCTTCCTCAACCAACCATATCATTGTCTTCCATGTGAACCGACCCTGGCCTGTTTCTCGACTATGCCTATGCCTACCGTCTGCATTGTTTTTCCGCCATGTTTTTGCCTTTCACGTGAAATGACCCTGGACTGTATCGACTATGCCTCTGCCTACCGTCTATTTCTGCCTTTTACCTGCACTGACCTCGGCCTGTTGACCATGTTTTTGCCTGCCCCTTGGATTGATCTTTCACCCTGCTACACAGGGGTCTCAGATATGTGAGGGGCTCCAGAATAGTGTTCTGAGTTCTGAAAACCAGTTTTTGGTTTTCTGTGTTCCCAGAACAGGGTCTGGTTGCCCAGAGGCTTCAAAGCGATTTGGGTGGGAGAAGCCTCTACCCCTGTCCCCATTCTTTCCTGACCGATGCCCTAAGCTTGATGGTACTGCCTGCTCCCTGGACAAATACTCTGGCTGTGCTAACCATACCTCTGCCTGCTGCATGTACTAACTATGGACAGTATTCCTGCCTGCTGCATGGACGATCCTTTGATCCTTTTTCTGCTGCTGACCACATCCCTGCCTGCTATCTGGACTAATGCTTTGGCTGTGCTGACATCTCTACCTGTACTGACTATTCCTGCCTGCTGCCTGTTTTGCTGTCGCTGTCCACATTCCTGCCTGCTGCCTGGACCGATGCTCTTCTCTGTGGACCACTGCACTACTAAAACTGCAGGTAATCTTTTCTTTACCCTTTACTCAGTAGAATGTATTTTGGTTTGTAATTGGTATGTACAGTACATGCTGTGTTAGAAATATGAAGGGCCTTCAACAATGTGAGAGGTTGGCAGGAATTTCTGTGTGTAATGTATGCTCCTAGATCAACTGACAGTGCTACTTGGATGTTGGGCCTCTGTCAGTGGCGGCTGGTGCTCCATTTTTTTAGGGGGGCACAAACAAAATCCCAACCAACCCCCCCAACATCACTCACCGTGATGGGGCCTATAGACAGAGGGATAGAATGGATAAGACAGACAGATATACAGACAGACAGACAGATATATAGATAGACAGACAGATAGACATACAGACAGATATACAGACAGACAGACAGACAGACAGACAGACAGACAGACAGACAGATAGACAGATAGACAGATAGATAGATAGATAGATAGATAGATAGATAGATAGATAGATAGATAGATAGATAGATAGATAGATAGATAGATAGATAGATAGATAGATAGATAGATAGATAGATAGATAGATAGATAGATAGATAGATAGATAGATAGATAGATAGATAGATAGATAGATAGATAGATAGATAGATATACAGATAGATATACAGATAGATAGATAGAGATATACAGATAGATACAGATATATATATATATGCAGTTATACAGACAGATAGATAGATAGATAGATAGATAGATAGATAGATAGATAGATAGATAGATAGATAGATAGATAGATAGATAGATAGATAGATAGATAGATAGATATGCAGTTATACAGATAGAATAGAGAGAGAGAGAGATGATAGAATGTACAGCATGACTCCAGGACGCAGTGCTGGGAGCCCCCGTGGTATAACACATACAGCAGATGTGTAATGAAGTCTCCAGCACATTTGTCGGGTGAAGGGCTGGAGCAGAGGTTGAATCCTGGCAGGGCAGAGGTGAAGCACGGCTCCCTCCACCCTCCGATCACAGACTGAGAAGAATATAACACGGTGGACAGACAGGCTGTCAGTAACACAGTACTCTCTCTTCTCCATTCACACAGAGCTGAAACAGGAAGTGACACACCGCTGGGAGACAGCACCGCCCAGACATGAAGACATGGAGAATGGCCCAATCAGCGTGTAGAGGCACACTGCACAACGCCACAGGGCATCAAAAAACCCCGCAAATTAAGCGACTTGCCTGCAATCATGGGATTGCATTGGCATGACACTTCCATAGTGCACTGTGTCCGGCATCCGCCCGGAACACAGTGCACTTAAAGGAAGTTTTTTTTTTAAAGGGACATTTTTTTTGGGACAGGCCGCCGCTGGCCTCTGTATGTGGCCAGGCTATGTAAAAGTCTCACACATGTGGTATCGCCGTACTCAGGAGGAGTAGCAGAATGTATTTTGGGGTGTCCTTTTTGCTATGTACATGCTATGTGTTGGATATATCTTATAAACGGACAACTTTGTGTAAAAAAAATGCGGTTTCATTTTTTTTCCACATTTTCCAAAAACATCTGTAAAAAAATTAACCATTCAAAAGACTCATTATGCCTCATAGATTATACATTGGGGTGTTATCTTTCCAAAATGGGGTCATTTTGTGGGCGTTTCCATTGACCTGGTGCTCCAGGGCCTTCAAAAGTGTGATAGGTTGTCATCAAATGAGATGTGCAATTTATGCTCGTAAAAACGCCTGATGGTGCTAGTTGGATGTTAGACCTCTGTATGTGGCCAGGCTGTGTAAAAGTCTCACACATGTGGTATCACTATACTCAGGAGGAGTAGCAGAATGTATTTTGGGGTGTCATTGCAAGTATGCATGTGCTGTGTGAGAGAAATAAATTGTTTTTAAAAAAAAAAAAATTTCCAAGAATTGTGGAAAAAAATTACAACTTCAAAAAACTCACCATGCCTCGTACTAAATACCTTGGAATGTCTACTTTACAAAAATGGGTAAGTTGGGGGGTATTTGTACTTTCCTGGCTTGTTAGGGCCTCAAGAAATGAGATAGGCCTTCAGTACATCAGGTGTGATCAATTTTCAATGATTTGCACCATAGCTTGTAGACTCTATAACTTTCACAGAGACCAAATAATATACACTAATTTGGGTTATTTTTACTAAAGATATGTAGCATTATACATTTTGGCCCAAATTTTTTGAAGAAAAATTACTTATTTGCAAAATTTTACAATAGAAACTAAAAAAAAGTGTTTTTTTTTTTCAAAAATTTCTCTTTTTTCGCTTATATTGCAAAAAATTTAAAAAACAGCGGTGATTAAATACCACCAAAAGAAAGCTATGTTTGTGAGAAAAAAATGATAAAAATTTGGTTCGGGTACAGTGTAGCATGACTGAGTAATTGTCATTCAAAGTCTGAGAGCGCTGAAAGCTAAAAATTGGTCTGGGAAGGAAGGGTGTATAAAAGCCCTGTATTGAAGTGGTTAACCCCTTCCTGACCAGCGCACGCTGATGTACGTTGGCAGAATGGCACGGCTGGGCAAATGGACTTGCAGGTACGTCCATTTGAATTTCCTGCCATGTCATTGCGTGCGCGCCGCCGGGAGCTCCGTGAGTCGGTCTGCGGGTCCCGTGGACTCGATCGCTGTGGGGATACCCGCGATCGCCTCATGGAGAGGATGAACGGGGCTATACTGATGTAAACAGCATCTCCCCGTTCTGGCTAGTGACAGTGTCACTCGATCTCTGATCCCTGTCATCGGAGCAGAGATCAGTGTAGTGACACACACAGCCCATCCCCCTACAGTTAGAAAATACTCCCTAGAAATGATTTAACCCCTCCTCGCCCCCTAGTGGTTAACCCCTTCACTGCCACTGTCATTTACACAGGAATCAATGCATTTTTATAGCACTGATTGCTGTATAAATGACAATGGTTCCAAAAATGTGTCAAAAATGTCTGATGTGTCCACCATAATGTCGCAGTCACAATAAAAATCGCTGATCGCCGCCATTACTAGTAAAAAAAAATTATTAATAAAAATGCCATAAAACTATCCCCTATTTTGTAAACGCTAAACCTTTTGCGCAAACCAATCAATAAACGCTTATTGCGATTTTTTTTTTACCAAAAATATGTAGAAGAATATGTATCGGCCTAAACTGAGGAAAAAAATGTTTTTTTATAGCAAAAAGTAAAAAATAATGCAATTTTTTTTCAAAATTGTCGCTCTTATTTTGTTTATAGCGCAAAAAATAAAAACCGCAGAGATGATCAAATACCACCAAAAGAAAGCTCTATTTGTGGGGAAAAAAGGACGTCAATTTTGTTTGACAGCCACGTTGCACGACCGCACAATTGTCAGTTAAAGCGATGCAGTGCCAAATCGCAAAAAGTGCTCTGGTCAGGAAGGGGGGTAAAATCTTCTGGGGCTGAAGCGGTTAATCACTGCTGCCGCTCCACTGATCTCGGTAAAGAGCCTCCAGCAGAGGCGCTTTACCACGTGATCAGCCGTGTCCAATCACGGCTGATCACGATGTAAATAGGAAGAGACGTTGATCGGCTTTTCCTCACTCGTGTCTCACAGACGCAAGTAGAGCCGATTGGCAGCTCTCCTGACAGGGGGGATCTGCGCTGATTGTTTATCATCGCAGCCCCCCTCAGATGCCCACACTAAACCACCAGGGAAGCCCCCAGGGAAGTCCCCAGCATGTGGATAGCCAGGTACATCCCCCATGGCCATCCACATGTAAAAAAATGCCCAAAATATGCCAATCAGTGCCCACAAATGGGCACTGACTGGCACATCAAATTTACATTTCAAAACAGGGATGCCCAGCAATGCCACCCATCAGTGTCATTAGTGACACCCATCAGTGTCCATCAGTGCCCACCTATCAGTGCCCATCAGTGCCCATCCATGCCACCCATAAGTACGCATCAGTGCCACCCATAAGTAACCATCAGTGCTGCCTACGAGTGCCCATCAGTGCTGCCTATGAGTCTCCATCAGAGTGTAATACTCTGCAGTGGGATGGGTGACATGTAATGCTCTGCAGTGGGATGGGTGACATGTAATACTCTGCAGTGGGATGGGTGACATGTAATGCAATGGGATGGGTGACACGTAATGCTCTGCAGTGTGTTGGGTGACATGTGATGCTCTGCAGTGTGTTGGGTGACATGTAATGCTCTGCAGTGTGTTGGGTGACATGTAATGCTCTGCAGTGGGATGGGTGACACGTAATGCTCTGCAGTGTGTTGGGTGACACGTAATGCTTTGCAGTGTGTTGGGTGACACATAATGCTCTGCAGTGTGTTGGGTGACACGTAATGCTCTGCAGTGTGTTGGGTGACATGTAATGCTCTGCAGTGGGATGGGTGACACGTAATGCTCTGCAGTGTGTTGGGTGACACGTAATGCTTTGCAGTGGGATGGGTGACACATAATGCTCTGCAGTGTGTTGGGTGACATATAATGCTCTGCAGTGGGATGGGTGACATGTAATGCTCTGCAGTGGGATGGGTGACACATAATGCTCTGCAGTGGGATGGGTGATATGTAATGCTCTGCAGTGTGTTGGGTGACATGTAATGCTCTGCAGTGTGTTGGCTGACATATAATGCTCTGCAGTGGGATGGGTGACACGTAATGCTCTGCAGTGTGTTGGGTGACATATAATGCTCTGCAGTGGGATGGGTGACACGTAATGCTCTGCAGTGGGATGGGTGACATGTAATGCTTTGCAGTGGGATGGGTGATACTCAATGCCCTGGGGGGGTGACACAGAATCTTCCTAGGGGGTGACACAGAATCTTCCTGGGGGGTGACAGAAAATCTTCCTGGGGGGGGTGACACTCAATGATTGGTGATGATGGTTAAAATAAACCATTTTTTTCAATGAAAATGGAGTCAGTAAAATGTATTATCAGTAAACTTTGTCACAACAGGACAGTGTCTTGTAGGAATAAAGTTTGTTGTAATGTTTGGTCCTTGTGCCGTTGTCACAGATCATCCAGGAGCCAATCCACATGCAGCTCTGAAAGTGCGGGGGCCGCTGTCACTCATAGAGAGGAGGCGGGGCAGAGGTGGGGCTCCAATCAGATGACAATGGAGGCGGAGCTGTAGCGGTGATCTGATGTGCGGTGCAGCCAGTGTGTCACCGCAGGCTTGTAGTACAATAGATGGGAGCATGTGTGGGTTCCCCTATCAGATCAGTGCTGTGAAGGGGGCACTGGTCACACAACAACACAGGAAGTGGGCAATACTGAGCAGAAATGACGCAATTTAGAAGAGGAAAAGAACACAAAGATTACTATTACTGGAATTCTATATTTAAGGATCAGAAAGAGAAAGTAAAAGCTGAGAGTTCATATGACTTTACTCTGATATCATTCCATTCCGGACATTCTCTTCATATCCGGATCCGTGTATTACCTGAGAGGGGGAGGGGCTCCCACACACCATCTTCTTATCTTCATCATTCTATAATTACATACCAGCGTGTTTCATCCCTTCATAGAAGAATAAAATGAGAGTGTTAGAGGAGGAAATGTTGCTGTGATGATGGAGGGGGGGAGGGGCTCATACTGTGCTCTGTAAGAAATTATGGAAAAGTGCATAGTTGCCAACTGTCCCGGATTTTCTGGGACATTCCTGGGACTTAGACGCCATTCCCGAATTTGTGGTGTCCCGGTAAATGTCCCGAGAAATCCGGTTCTTCACGATTTTCGCCGCCGCCGCCGCTAGAGGTCCGCGGCCGGCGGAGACATTGTCTCCGCCGGCCGCCATTTTAATGAAGTTCAGGAAGACGGCTGGGGGGCTAGATGGAGCTCCTGCGTCGCTGCCCACCCTCCGCCCCGCCTCGCCCCCCTCCCTGCTGCCAGTCTGATATGGAAAGGGGCAGGTTCTAGCCATGCGGACAGTACTAGGACACCTCTGAGGTAGGGGGGCGCACCGCTGTGGGACTCCTGATGTGAGGGGGCTCCACTGGGGACACCTGATGCGAGGGGGGCTCCACTGGGGACACCTGATGTGAGGGGGGTCTGCCAGGGACACCTAATGTGAGGGGGGGCTCCACTGGGGACACCTGATGTGAGGGGGGGCTCCACTGGGGACACCTAATGTGAGGGGGGGCTCCACTGGGGACACCTAATGTGAGGGGGGGCTTCACTGGGGACACCTGATGTGAGGGGGGCTCCACTGGGGACACCTGATGTGAGGGGGGCTCTGCGGGGGACACCTAATGTGAGGGGGGGCTCCACTGGGGACACCTAATGTGAGGGGGGCTCTGCGGGGGACACCTGATGTGAGGGGGGCTCTGCGGGGGACACCTGATGTGAGGGGGGCTCTGCCGTGGACACCTGATGTGAGGGGGAGTTCCACCGGGGACACATGATGGGAGGGGGGGCTCCACCAGGGACACCTGATGTGAGGGGGGCTCCGCCGGGGACACCTGATGTGAGAGGGGGCTCCGCCGGGGACACCTGATGTGAGAGGGGGCTCTGCTGGGGACACCTGATGTGAGGGGGGTCTCCGTCGGGGACACCTGATGTGAGGGGGGCTCTGCCAGGGACACCTGATGTGAGGGGGGCTCCGCCGGGGACTCCTGGTGTGAGGGGGGCTCTGCCGGGGACTCCTGGTGTGAGGGGGTGCTCCGCCGGGGACTCCTGGTGTGAGGGGGGCTCCGCCGGGGACTCCTGGTGTGAGGGGGGCTCCGCCGGGGACTCCTGGTGTGAGGGGGGCTCCGCCGGGGACTCCTGGTGTGAGGGGGGCTCCGCCGGGGACTCCTGGTGTGAGGGGGGCTCCGCCGGGGACTCCTGGTGTGAGGGGGGCTCCATCGGGGATTCCTGTTATGAGGGGGGCTCCACCAGAGACTCATGGTGTGAGGGGGGCTCTGCCGGGGACTCCTGGTGTGAGGGGGGCTCCGCCGGGGACTCCTGGTGTGAGGGGGGGCTCCGCCGGGACTCCTGGTGTGAGGGGGGGCTCCGCTGGGGACTCCTGGTGTGAGGGGGGGCTCCGCCGGGGACTCCTGGTGTGAGGGGGGGCTCCGCCGGGGACTCCTGGTGTGAGGGGGGCTCTGCCGGGGACTCCTGGTGTGAGGGGGCTCCGCCGGGGACTCCTGGTGTGAGGGGGGGCTCCGCTGGGGACTCCTGGTGTGAGGGGGGCTCCGCTGGGGACATCTGATGTAAGGGGGGCTCCGCTGGAGGCACCTGATGCAAGGACGGACTCTGCTGGGACATCTGACGCAAGGACGGACGGCTGGTGGCAGGCGATGTGGCTAGTGACCCGCTCAGGGATCCCATTGATTCTGCATTATGGTGAGTTGAATGATTTCATTTTATATTACAATGTAATAATAGAAATAATGCACTTCAATCATCCTGACACCATAACAGCCATGGTGCCGGTATGATTGAAGTGCTAACACCAGGTGTTTGGAGTATCTTTATCTGCTGATTGTTAAACGTTCTAGAATACACATATTTTTATTGTGTAGGATCTGGGGCTGCTGTCCCGTCATTTCCCTCTCCCCCTTTCCCCCTCTCTCCCTCTAATCCCTCTCCCCCTCTCCATCCCTCATTCATCTCAGACTCTAACCACACCCTCTTGAGCCACGCCCATTTAAGTCACGCCCGCTATGTCATGTAAACCACGCCCATTTTTCGCTGCGGTGCGCTTTGCGCGCCACACTTGTTTATTTTTCCTAAGCCATGCCTACAGATGCCCCTCCCCCTAATTATTGTACGGCTCCGCCTACAGCCACAAAAGTGTCCCTCATTTTTTTTTTAACATGTTGGCAACTATGGGGCCCTCACCATGGCAGGGGCCTACACACTCATCTCCATCCAACCATTGGGATAGCAGACTGTATGACTGGTGTGCTGGGCTGTCATGTGTACAGGATGAGAACACACATCTGATTGGCTCAGTTATACTGACACATTGGATGGACCTCGGGGGATGGGAGGTTATTTTTCTCTAAAGGTAAAACCTTGTGGAAGATTGTAGGACCTGACTAAGATTATTATTGGTGGATCTGATTTTCCCCATCCCCCATCTGTAATGATAAAACTTGGGATGAGGAATAAATTCTCCATCATCTGGGAAATCTGTGACTGGCCCAGGAAATCTCAATCATCTCTCTCATTATCTGTAGAACTACAGAGACCTCCAATGGGTTCTACAGAAATTGTATAGAATGTTTGTCACCCGTCCTTCCATTTTCATTACAGTGCAGCCCGGGTGTCAGAAGACCTCCCAACAATGTCCCACCTCCATCATCTCATCACCATCCAATGTTGTCTACATTTTACTATTCACATTCTAAGACTTAGTATGTGTGTTACCTCCAATAGAACAGATCTTACCTTCCTCTAATCAAAGAGAAGCCGGCATTCCGGAGGACATCACAATGTCGTTTTACTTCTGACTCCGACATCTTATCATCATCATCCAATGTTATCCACAGATTGGTCAGAGTTCGGTTTGTGGAGATAACAGAGCAAAGATCATCACAGCACCGTAATGTCAGATAACAGTCATCAATACTGGAGGAAGAAGCAGGAAAGAGGTAAAATTTTCTTCCAGGGAGGGGCAGAAGTAGACACATCCAATGAATAATCAGTGGGCAGGGTCTTAGAGAATGAAATGTTGGGACATTTGGATGGAATATTGGTTGGACCTCCCCTGTGAAATGGAGGTAAGTTGTCACCCACCTGAAAAGTCTTAGTGTGGAGTTACATTGCGGAGTACGTGGTAACGCACACATTGGAGGTGTGAATGGCTCCATATAGATTCCCTTTCACACTAAACTGCGGCACATCGATGGGAACCGGCCACATAGGAAATAATGGGATTTCTACTTCACATGCGTCTCTCTCTGTGCAGCAAAATCCATGAGGATCGCTAAACACACTGACAAGCAATGATAATATGTCAGCAGATCAACCTATCATTGGACAGTTGGCCCTCGGGCGGAGCTGGGTGATGTCATTTCCTGCCTGGACTTGAAACAGGAAGTGGTGCTGGTGAGTGATATTATCCACTGCCTAATTGGTTGCTGGATATGCTGACATATTATTGGTTGTCATGGCATTCATTGTAAATAAAGAGACAATTGACCATTGGTGCTATTTTTGATTTTTTGGAGTCCTATATCCAGCCAATCAGGAGGGACCAGATCCCTTAAAGGGACCCCACACTTGTGACAGCTGATCTTGTGGGAAGTACCCCAGGCCCATTGAGCTCCCCAGATGGGGGACAAGCACGTGACACCTATATTGTATATGGGGCCAATACCTGAGGGGGCATTTCATCAGCACGGAGGTGGAGGACTCTGAACACACTTCATTTTGTAGTGACACACTGGAGGGGGCGCCATCATTGAGGAAGATTGATCACAGATATATGGACTTTCCTCTTATATATATCCAACTAGATACATTCATTTTACAGCACTGGGGTTGTGGTATTACCAGCCAATCACAGCACTGGAGTTGTGGCATCAATTACTTGTAACTAGTTATTGTTTTTTTACATTCATCATTTCCATTACTAATGTGTTAGTTTGTAATATGTATTCACAGCACTGGGGTTGTGGTTTTACCAGCCAATCACAGCACTGGGGTTGTGGTATTACCAGCCAATCACAGCACTGGTACTTTGGTATCCCCTTAGGGTGAAGGACATTACAAGCTCTCATGTTCTGATTATAGTGATTTTTGGATCTTTATACATTTTATGATTGTCACCTAATCCCTTTAATCCTGAACACATAATAATTACACATAATAATTACTTAGGTTCTGTGAGATGATTAATGTGGTAATTAAACTCACTTGGTGTCTTTTCTGCATTTAATCGTCCTCAGATCCCGTGTAATTCATAGTTGTTCAGGTATAAAGGAATAAGTTGGGATCTCTTTTACACATTCCATGATTTTCCTTAAATCGGAATTAGTGTATCTGGTGACTTTTAATAATCAGACACTCACCTGTCCCATGGTCCAGTGATGCGGCCGCCCGGAGCCTCGCTCCCCTTCCCCTCCTCTCCTCGGAGCTGTCATAGGAACTGTGGTCACCGTCAAGTCCCAGTGTGTCAGAGGGGGCGGGGTCACCATGTGGCCCCACCCTCTGTTATTTAAGAAGTGTCAGAAGACGAGAAGCGTCACACAGCGGGAGCCTCCCATGGATACGAAGCGGCCCGAGAATGAAGAAGGGAAGAAGATGCCGGACGAGAACATCGGAGGAAGAACCAGAAGAACCAGAAGAAGATGGAGGAAGAAACCGAAGGAAGATAGAAGAAAGAAGATAGAAGAAAGAAGATGGAAAGAAGAAGCATTTAAATAAAGGAATTGTCAAAAACTGTCTCTTGTCATTTTTAAAATTTTTTTGTGAAATGGTACCCCCTTACCATTTCACACGGGGGGGGCGGAATCTAGGGGTCCCCTTGTTAAAGGGGGCTTCCAGATTCTGATAAGCCCCCCCACCCACAGACCCCCACAACCACCGGCCAAGGGTTGTGGGGATGAGGCCCTTGTCCTCATCAACCTGGGGACAAGGTGCCTTGGGGGGGCCCCCCAATGTTGAGGGCATGTGGCCTGGTACGGTTCAGGAGGGGGGGCGGTGCTCTATCGCCCCCCCTCTTTTCCTGTGGCCTGCCAGGTTGCATGCTCGGATAAGGGTCTGGTATGGAATTTAAGGGGACCCTACGCCAGTTTTTTTTTTAATTTTGGTTTGGGGTTCCCCTGTGGGGAAATCCAATGACGTTTTTATCAATGAACTTTTATGTGTATTGTCGGGACCGACAATTCATTAATAGCCACAAGTAGTTTTAAATGACTTTTTTCCTTTGAAATGTCATTTTGCTGTCAGACTGTTCTAAACACGGGAAACATGCGCCCCTTTACAGGCATACTATAGACACCCCCCAGGTACGAAATTTAAAGGGATATTACACTTTTATTGTTTCACTTTAAGCATTATTAAAATCACTGCTCCTGAAAAAACGTCAGTTTTTAAAACTTTTTTTGCATTGACCTATGTCCCTTGGGGCAGGACCCAGGTCCCCAAACACTTTTTATGACAATACCATGCATATAAGCCTTTAAAATTAGCACTTTTGATTTCTCCCATAGACTTTTAAAAGGTGTTCCGCGGCTTTTGAATTTGCTGCCAACACCCCAAATTTTTTGCTGTTCAGTTAACTGGCGAACAGCCAATGTTCGAGTCGAACATGAGTTTGATTCAAACTCGAAGCTCATCCCTATTGATGGGGACAAGGGCCTCATCCCCACAACCCTTGCCCAGTGGTTGTGGGGGTCTGCGGGTGGGGGGCTTATCAGAATCTGGAAGACCCCTTTAACAAGGGGACCCCCAGATCCTGGCCTCCCCCCTGTGTACCCCTACCATTTCACAAAAAAGTGTTAAAATGGTAAAAATGACAAGATACGGCTTGGGACAAGTCCTTTATTAAAAAAAAATAAATAAGTCCCACGACGTCCATTCTTCTTATTCTCTTGCTCCGCCGACGGACTGAATAAAAAAAATCTGCACCGACCCTCCTCCATGGGAGGCTCCCGCTGTAAAAAGCGTCTTCACTTTGACAGTTTCTTTATAACTGAGGGTGGGGCCACACCGTGATGTTCCGGGTGACCCCGCCCCCCACATTGGGAAGTCCTCGTGCATCAGAGGGGGGCGGGGTCACCCAGGAATGTCACGGTGTGGCCCCGCCCTCAGTTATAAAAAGAACTGTCAAAGCGAAGACGCGCCATACAGTGGGAGCCTCCCATGGAGGCGGGTCGGTGTGGCTTTTTTTTTTCTTTTCGGTCCGTCGGTGGAGCAAGAGAAAAAGAATGGACGTCGTGGGACATTTTTATTTTTTAATAAAGGACTTGTCCCAAGCCGTGTCTTGTCATTTTTACCATTTTAACACTTTTTTTGTGAAATGGTAGGGGTACCGTTACCATTTCACACAGGGGGGAGGCCGGGAACTGGGGGTCCCCTTGTTAAAGGGGGCTTCCAGATTCCGATAAGCCCCCCGCCCGCAGATCCCCACAACCACCTGCCAGGGTTGTGGGGATGAGGCCCTTGTCCTCATCAACATGGGGACAAGGTGTTTTGGGGGGCTACCCCAAAGCACCCTCCCAATGTTGAGGGCATGTGGCCTGGTATGGTTCAGGAGGGGGGGCGCACTCTCGTCCCCCCCTCTTTTCCTGCCACCTGCAGACCCCCACAACCACCGGGCAAGGGTGGTGGGGATGAGGCACTTGTCCCCTTCAACATGGGGACATCATGTGCTCTCTTGTCCCCACCCTCTGTTCCTGCGGCCTGCCAGGTCGCATGCTCCAATAAGGGTCTGGTATGGATTTTTGGGGGGACCCCCACACCATTTTGTTCATTTTGGCGTGGGGTTCCCCTTAAAATTCATACCAGACCTTAACCACTTGACCACTGGGCACTTAAACCCCCTTCCTAACCAGACTAATTTTCAGCTTTTGGTGCTCTCACACTTTGAATGACAATTACTCAGTCATACAACACTGTACCCGTATGAAATTTTTGTCCCTTTTTTCACACAAATAGAGCTTTTTTTTTGGTGGTATTTAATCACCGTTGGGTTTTTTTATTTTTTGCGCTATAAAAGAAAAAAGACTGAAAATTTGGTAAAAAAATGAATTTTTCTTTGTTTCTGTTATAAAATTTAGCAAATTAGTAATTTTTCTTAGTAAATTTTGGCCAAAATTTATGCTGCTACATATCTTTGGTAAAAATAAGTACAACTTGGTGTATATTATTTGGTCTTTGTGAATGTTAGAGAGTCCAAAAGCTATGGTGCCAATATCTGAAAATTGATCACACCTCAAGCTAATTTCTTGAGACCCTAATATGCCAGAAAAGTACAAATACCCCCAAATGACCCCTTTTTGGAAAGAAGACATTCCAAGGTATTTGAAAAGATGCATGGTGAGTTTTTTGAAATTGTCATCTTTTCTCAGAATTCTTTGCAAAATCAAGATTTTTTTTCTTTTTTTTTTTCACAAAATTGTCATATTAGAAGTTATTTCTCACACACAATATATACAAAATAATTCTGCGCTGCCAGAGGAGAAACAAGCAGCTAACACAACCAACAAGATGTAAACAATAGCAAAAACAAAATAAGTGTAGCGCTATGAGATATAAAAGAGTCCAATGTAAAAAACATTAAACCGACAGTTCAAAATATAATTGCCAAAGAAGGGACATCCTTCGGAAAGAGATGAGGAATCTTCAGGAACTAGACACTTCAAATATATAAACCATCTGGAGTGGAGACATGCACAACACCGCAAAAAGTGAAGAGGCTTACCAGAATCGGTGGACCCAACGGGGCATACGCCGAGTAGGGTCAGACAGGCTTAGGTGGTGATTGGCTGCAGGTGGCCCGGAAGGGCAATGTGGATGGAATGGCTCACACGTTGCTGTGTTCCTCAAAACGATACCAGAACCGGGGGGAGTATGGAACAAACGGCATGTTGAATGTATCCCTCAGAACGGTGTTAAAAACCAAAGGATGGCAGTAGCAGATGGAAGAAGGGAAGGAATGGCCACATAGTGTAAATCCATATAAAGTTGGAATTTATTTAAAATTAATATACACTCACATGTAGATACGTAAAAAACAGCGCTGTAGAAAAGTGGCGACAGTGGGGTCCTACCCGACACGTTTCATCTTCATATACGTTGTCTGGGGGGTTTCCCCCACTGTAGCCACCAAAGTATATATAGGGGGTACATCAGAAATCATGAGAAACAGCTCCACGGATGTTAAAACCGTCACTTCCGGTGTCGGGGCAAGATGGCCGACCGACGTGCGTTCCACGCCTCACATTAATAGGCACCGGAAGTGAGGAAAGCAAAATATAGCATAAACGGCCCAAAAGGACAACCTAGTTGGTCATCATAGTTGCATTAATGTCCGGAAGGTGCAACGCGTAAACAGAGTAAATAATAAAAGAATTATTAAGAATGTGCATGACGCAGCAGCGTGCGCGCGCATCCGAGTGAAATGGTATGTACAGCGCATGTGCGTGAGGCGCATGCGTAGTAAGAAAATGAAGCATCATAGTGACACAGTGAAAGGGCGAAACAGCGGCTACGGAGGTGATAACGACATCCTCCAGCCAGACAAAGTGACGTGTTCAGTACGTGTATAATGCGATCCTCCTACGGAGGCAGGCAAATGCCAGGAGGTCAGACATATGACGGCTGGGTGACAGCAGTGAGGGGGCAGAACCACGGCTACAGGGATGATGATAACATCATCAAGCCAAACAGTGTCAAGTGCGTGCATAAGGGGAAGGATACGATCCTCCCACAAAGGCGGGCAGATGCCGGGAGATCGAACCTATGGCAGCCCAGCACAATGAAACATTCAACCCGGAAAAGTAACCAGTGACACGGATGTGCATGAAGTGACCCCAATTGGGGAAAAAACAAGTATATATGCAAAAAAGAGTGTTGGGGACAAGTACATAAAGTGCAATGACAGCGTCAAACTTGTGGCAATAAATGTAAGACCCGAAAAACGAATAAAACATATGTATCGCCACAGAAATGTGACTAGCAATGTTAAGTGCTAGATAAGGTAAAAAATGTGAAAATAAAATGTAATATAACTCATGAGAAAACATAATAATAATGCCTACTCATGGAGCAGACTCACATAATACAGTAACATACAGTATTTACCAAATATACATATACAATAAGTATCATGTATTTATATATGCAACAGATACATGTACATAGTATTTAATGTTAAGGACTGAATTAGGTAAATATCTGTACACATATGGTCATAAATAAAATAAAGTAAAATAAAAAAGGAGAGAGAAACACAATTACAACAGAAAAAAAACGGGAAAAAATCAGGCTTTATTAATAAAGGTGTTGACGTCTACTTCAACGTTGATACCTAGTGGGAAAAGTGTACGGAGCTCATGGATCCAGAAGGTCTCTAAACGAGACACGCCCCTGGTCATGGTACCACCCCTCCAGGGGGGACATATCTATCTATCACCACAAATCGCGTCCCCTCAATGACGCGATTGTGGTGTAGCTTATAGTGTCAGGGGACAGTGTGTTTAGTGTCCCCACTTTTAATAAGCGCGATATGTTCCGCCACTCTTATGGCAAAGGAATGGATGGTAGGGCCCACATATTGTTTCCCACAATGACATGTAATTAAGTACACAATGTAACTGGTGGTACAGGTACAAAATTGTTTGATCGAATATGTTTTATGGGTAACTGATGATGTGAACGATATCGTTTTTCTCCCAATGCCGGAATTGTGTTGGCAGACAATACATTTTTTACATGAATAAAATCCCTCCATCTCATGGAAGAGAGGTTGGCATATGGGAGGGTTAATAATGTTCAGAGCGATCTTACTCTGTAAAGTGGGGGCTCCCTTAAAAATGACTTTAACCTTATCGGGCAATACCGTACCCAAAATTCGATCATTCCTAAGGATGTCCCAATGTTTGGAAAGAAAGGCTTTAATGTGTCTATGCTAATTAGAGAAGGACGTCAACAAAGACTACCTAAAGAAATCACCTTGTTTTCTTTTAGGCCTCTCTTCTAATAGTGATTCCCTATTGGTTTCAAGGGCAAATTGAAACTCACGGTCAACAAGCCAGGGATCATAATCTTTATCAATGAACTTGGCCTTTAAAAGTGCCGATTGCGCTTTAAAGGAATCAGTGTTTGAGCAATTTCTTCGTAATCTAAGAAATTGACTCCGTGGTACCGAATCAAGCCAAGACCAGTGATGGCAGCTATCTGGTGGTATAAAGCTATTCTGGTCTTTGGCTTTGAAGTGTGTCTGGAGCTGGAAACCACCATCGCATATCTCAATTTCTAAATCTAAAAAATTGATTTTATGATTACTAGCTGTGTGGGATAGGGGGATACCACGATCATTATTATTCAAGTGTTCAAAAAATGAATCGATTGATTCGGCACTCCCCTTCCATAGGAGGAGGATGTCGTCAATACACCGTGCCCACATAATGAGGGAAGGGTCCCTGTTGGTATAGACAACATCCTCCTCCCACTTTGCCATAAATAGGTTGGTGAGGCTAGGGGCAAATTTAGCGCCCACAGCCACGCCACGTAATTGAACATAATACTGCTGATCAAACCAGAAGTAACTTCGCTTAGTAGCGAACTCCAGTAGTTCAATGAACACTGAAAGGGGGCAATAGTGGATTCTTTTTCCAAAAAGTATCGGACAGCTTCCAATCCCTTATCTTGAGGTATACAAGTATACAAGGAAGCGACATCAGCGGTGGCAATGATATGATCTCCCTGCAATTCCAAACTCTCAAGTAAGCGTATGGTAGCCCCCGTATCCTTCAAATAAGAAGGCATACGCCTCACAAGGGGCTGTAGATAAAAATCAATGTACCGGCCTATACGTGAGGTGACAAAATCTATCCCACTCACGATAGGCCGGCCAGGAGGTTGCACTGGATTCTTATGCACCTTGGGCAAATAATAAATAGTTGGAACCCTGGGTGCCAAGGGTACCAAGAAATCTCTCTCCTTTTTGTTTAAAATCCCATGATCATAACCCTTCTTTACAATAACAGATAGCTCTCTCTTGAATGAAGCCGTGGGATTATTGGGCATTATTTTGTATGTATTGGGTTCATTAAGGATCCTATACATCTCAGATATATAGTCCTTCTTATCCAACAATGCCACCACCCTTGTCAGCCGGGCGGATGACAAGGTCTTTTTGTAAACACAGAGACTTTAAACCTTGATTAGAAAAAGGGTGGCGGTGTATGTGCTTATCGGGGAGTTCAGCCAAATCTTTGAGGACCAAATCGCTGAATATGCTAATGGCTGGCGCCATAGGAACGGGTGGGGTGAATAGTGAGGGGTTGGACAGACCGGAATGAACGGTCCCAGAAGTAGCGCTAATCTCATTTCTAACAGGGTTAGACATGAGATAGCGCTGGATGTGTAACTTACGTGTATACTTATGGATGTCCATAAAAGTGCCAAACCTATCGAGCTTCTTCGGGGGGGGCAAATTTGAGTCCCTTATCAAGTACAGAAAGCTCTTCAGTGGTGAGTGGCTTGGCACTTAAGTTAAAGACACCTTGGCCTCTCAAGTTCTCCTTCTTTTTCCTCCTTCGGATTCTCCACCCTCCCCTTGTACCTCTCTTAGGTCTGCGCCCCTTTTTCTGGGTCTTTGGTCCTCGTGAAAAACCTGTCCACTGCGTTGGTTAGTGCTAGGTGGATAGTACACATGGGGTGACTGGTTATGTCTGAATCCAGAGTCGTGTCTATAGTGGTCTCTGTATTCATCATCCCATGTGTCTCTAAGGGGTAGAAACCTATTATGAGTGGCAGGGGGTTGTTCATAATACTGGGGATTGGCATAAGTGTCAACATAGGCTCCCTGTCGGGATAAGGAAGCATCCCGTTGTCCTGAGTGTGATTCAGAGGGATATGTGCCACGGCCTCGCTGACCCCTTCCACCACGTTTACCTCTATTATAGCCCCTACCTCTCTGATTGCCATGGGGGGTGTAAGGGTGTAAGGATCTATTATGTGAAGGGGATTCATATCTAGAATTATCTCTCCTCATCATGCCAACCGGAGTGACTGTGGGTTGAACCTCTGTGCCAACCATTCTTGGAACAGAGGTGTTGAAAAAACCCACTATAGAGGGTATGGTGGTGGTAACAACAGGATTGGCGGTGTAAAGTTTTTGCCAACCAAAAACGTTTCCTGTTTTGTAGTCCCCCACATCCCTGGAGTACTTTTTTTGTTTTTTATTTCTCTGCTCTTTATCTTCCTTCTCAAGATGTTTTTGGAGGTTGGAAAAAAGGGCAGTGTATTCAGGGGAATTCTTGTGAGTTAAAAGTTTATCTTTAATCTCGCTATCCAGCATTGAGAGTTTATTACGTTTCTTGGTAATGAGGATACCCAGGAGATTAACCCCTGCCTCATTAAAATATTTATACCAAGAATCGATCTCCGGTTCCCCTTGTGGTGGGTGTATGTCCCACCTAAGGCTTCTAGCAACCATACGTTCAGAGACATACTGTTCCAAAAACGCCACGTCCCATTGTAGATGAAGTTTAGAGGACATGATGTTTTTAAGCCTCAAGAATAAACCACCTAATTCGGTGTCATTGCCTGTGACTACGAAGACTCCCTCTGTATTAACGGTCCGGGAGACCCTGTAGTCAAAGACATCCATATTGCTATGAACCTGAATAGGCTGCAGCAGAATATGCTCTCAAAAACACACAAGACAATATATACAAAATAATTCTGCGCTGCCAGAGGAGAAACAAGCAACTAACACAACCAACAAGATGTAAACAATAGCAAAAACAAAATAAGTGTAGCGCTATGAGATATAAAAGAGTCCAATGTAAAAAACATAAAACCGGCAGTTCAAAATATAATTGCCAAAGAAGGGACATCCTTGGGAAAGAGATGAGGAATCTTCAGGAACTAGACACTTCAAATATATAAACCATCTGGAGTGGAGACATGCACAACACCACCAAAAGTGAAGAGGCTTACCAGAATCGGTGGACCCAACGGGGCATACGCCGAGTAGGGTCAGACAGGCTTAGGTGGTGATTGACTGCAGGTGGCCCGGAAGGGCAATGTGGATGGAATGGCTCACACGTTGCTGTGTTCCTCAAAACGATACCAGAACCGGAGAGTATGGAACAAACGGCACGTTGAATGTATCCCTCAGAACGGTGTTAAAAACCAAAGGATGGCAGTAGCAGATGGAAGAAGGGAAGGAATGGCCACATAGTGTAAATCCATATAAAATTGGAATTTATTTAAAATTAATATACACTCACATGTAGATACGTAAAAAACAGCGCTGTAAAAAAGTGGCGACAGTGGGGTCCTACCCGACGTGTTTTGTCTTCATAGACGTCGTCTGGGGGGTTTCCCCCACTGTAGCCACCAAAGTATATATAGGGGGTACATCAGAAATCATGAGAAACAGCTCCACGGATGTTAAAACCGTGTCGGGGCAAGATGGCCGACCGGCGTGCGTTCCACGCCTCACATTAATAGGCACCGGAAGTGAGGAAAGCAAAATATAGCATAAGCGGCCCAAAAGGACAACCTAGTTGGTCATCATAGTTGCATTAATGTGGGAGGATCGTATCCTTCCCCTTATGCACGCACTTGACACTGTTTGGCTTGATGATGTTATCATCATCCCTGTAGCCGTGGTTCCGCCCCCTCACAGCTGTCACCCAGCCGTCATATGTCTGACCTCCTGGCATTTGCCTGCCTCCGTAGGAGGATCGCATTATGCACGTACTGGACACGTCACTTTGTCTGGCTGGAGGATGTCGTTATCACCTCCGTAGCCGCTGTTTCGCCCTTTCTCTGTGTCACTATGATGCTTCATTTTCTTACTACGCATGCGTCTCACACACATGCGCTGTACATACCATTTCACTCGGATGCACGCACACACTGCTGCGTCATGCACATTCTTAATAATTCTTTTATTATTTACTCTGTTTACACGTTGCACCTTCCGGACATTAATGCAACTATGATGACCAACTAGGTTGTCCTTTTGGGCCGTTTATGCTATATTTTGCTTTCCTCACTTTCGGTGCCTATTAATGTGAGGCGTGGAACGCACGCCGGTCGGCCATCTTGCCCCGACACCGGAAGTGACGGTTTTAACATCCGTGGAGCTGTTTCTCATGATTTCTGATGTACCCCCTATATATACTTTGGTGGCTACAGTGGGGGAAACCCCCCAGACAACGTCTATGAAGACGAAACACGTCGGGTAGGACCCCACTGTCGCCACTTTTTTACAGCGCTGTTTTTTACGTATCTACATGTGAGTGTATATTAATTTTAAATAAATTCCAATTTTATATGGATTTACACTATGTGGCCATTCCTTCCCTTCTTCCATCTGCTACTGCCATCCTTTGGTTTTTAACACCGTTCTGAGGGATACATTCAATGTGCCGTTTGTTCCATACTTTCCGGTTCTGGTATCGTTTTGAGGAACACAGCAACGTGTGAGTCATTCCATCCACATTGCCCTTCCGGGCCACCTGCAGCCAATCACCACCTAAGCCTCTCTGACCCTACTCGGCGTATGCCCCGTTGGGTCCACCGATTCTGGTAAGTCTCTTCACTTTTGGTGGTGTTGTGCATGTCTCCACTCCAGATGGTTTATATATTTGAAGTGTCTAGTTCCTGAAGATTCCTCATCTCTTTCCCAAGGATGTCCCTTCTTTGGCAATTATATTTTCAACTGCCAGTTTAATGTTTTTTTTACATTGGACTCTTTTATATCTCAAAGCGCTACACTTATTTTGTTTTTGCTATTTAATAAAGAGTAACTGAAGGAAGTAGCAGGAAAGAGGTAGAAGAAGAGTTGCAGGGAAGTTCTTGATGCAGAATTATGAATTGGAATCTTGTAGATGAATGTACTTTCCTTTTAGAGTTGAATCTTTGCCCGCCTGGATAGGTTTCTGTCACTAACCTAGCAGCCAGTACGCAGCACGAACAAAAGTCTCTGCCACAGACTTGAATAAAGTAGAAACTCGTATGATCCTCTGCCACAGGATGTAATGGTTTACAATGGATAGCAAACACAGCACAAGAACCTTTAAGCCGACTCGGCAGTACTATGCGGTAGGTTAACTTTAGGATACGTCCTCCAACTGAGTCACCAGGCCCCTCTCCAGACCAGCACTCTGCATGATCCTTCCATGACGGGTCCTCCCCTGGGATCTTCTCAGTTGTCCAGCTTCTTCCCGTAGGACAGACAGCCCAGGACCATTCCTCTGCCGCTGTGGTAGGCCCCAGACAGGCTTCTGGGCCCACCCACACGCTGCAGCAACATGGTCCTCCCGGTCGGAGGACCACGAGGTAGTACTCCTAACACATTCCTGTCAGCCAGGAGGGCCAGCAGGTGGAACATGGCGTCTGTCCCATAAATACCCTCTCCCAGAATGCAACTCGGAGGACCACCTCCACCAAGTTATCTCCGGGACAGAAGAGCACCCATGCGCTTCAGCGCGTTGCCTTTCCAACACCAACCTATGGCGACAACGACACCCACAGGCACAATGCGAAACTACATGCAACTCAGCCAAGCTGGAACAGAGGCTAAATCTGACTATGTATAAAACAGATAACCCACTAAATTTACCTATAAGCGGTAGATGAGAATCTACCTGCCTGTCCTTCCCGGATCACTGTACAATCCATCTTATTTACAGAGCTCAGTAGCTCAAGCTGTAATTTCCCTTCATAACTGAATGACTCAGAGGGGAAAGCAGATTTATGAAACCCACCGGGGGGACCTCACTGGATATTGTGTGAAAATTGAGGATGAATTGATCCATGGTGTCTGTAGCTACAGAGGTCAGTGAGGTCTCGGTCACACAGCTGTGATTATTTGACATTTATTCAGCATTTCTAAAGCCTGATAACCCCCTTCCATGCCTGCCATGAATATTACAATGGCAGCACACAGTGCTGGTCACACAGGAGCGGTAGCGTTGTGTCGTGTTATAAATGAAGCCGCATGTCGCTGTCATGAGACATCCACGCTTGTCAGTCGCCTCCATTCATTTCATGGTGATGTCCAATAATCGCTGGGCATTGGAGGACAGACAGCGGAGGCTCCGGTATCCCAGAATGCACTGGGAAATAATAGAGAAGTAGGACAGAGCAGCTCCGGTAACTTCTGGTTGTACAGAACAGCCATGTGGTAACTCCAATAGCTTCTGTGTGCCGGCAAAATCACCAACCAGCCGGCAATACTGAGAGTGCCAGGCAGGAAATGTGTCACTGCACAGCCAAAAACCTCTTATAATTATATATACTAATCAGCTGAACACAGAAGGATTCATCCACAAAATCCAACACCAAATACATAGAAAGAGAACTGTGCAGCACTACAAGTGAGACTCCCTACACCTAAAAATAGGATTTTTATTTCAAATGTTTAAACAATCAACACGTTTCAGCAAAATTATACAGGAATATTACAATGTTAGAAAAAACAATATAAGTAAGATATCGTCAAAGTGCTCAATATTGCAGCATGATGAGTGAGACCACCCAAACTTTAGCATACTATGTACATGCAAAAAACCTACTTTGTTGTTGGCCACTTATGATTGGTGATGTGCAGTGACACCGCCCTTACAGGATAGATATAAAGATAGCTGTGTAGCGCCAGAAGTGAGACTCCCTAAACCTAAAAGTGTTAATATTTACACATATAAACAAACAACACAAATATACATGATGAAGCCCCGCCTAGGACGTAACTTGTAAGGTGAAGACGTCATCACGCCTGTCAGATACACTAGGAGAGCCGCTGCTATACTGTTATGAAGGAGAGGAGGGTCGCCAGCCGCTCTGTGCATTCTTACATGGATATATTGTGATTCTATGTGAGGATATATTACATGTTATTATTAATAAACTATTAATGACCCGAGTATCCCAGCTATTGTGACCCATACAAATAAAAGAGATCTGGTAACAAGTCACCAAGCGGGTATTATCCTCAGACCGGGAAATCTGTCCTCCAGGGGGCAGGAGAGCGATAGTGAGTATGATGACATGGCGGCTGGTTTTCATTTTATAGAATTATTGTAATATATCCGAAATCCACATATCAGAGGAGATCATTTCCTCTACATCACTTCCCCTTTAGGCTCCTCCCACTAGAAGAGCAACACCTCCCCCGGACATTTCTCCAGCATTCTTCTAGTGTTTTCAGAGCTTCATAAACACAATGAAGACACATCATAAATGTCATGGAAGTGTTACTGAGCATTGCTTCCTTCTACATAATCATCAGACGTGTGAGCGAGTCCTAAGGGTGTCTATTCCATCCTATTTCCTGCTTGTTAGGAATATGGATGGTCATTCCATATGTACATAGCCTGGTCACTGTTCTACTATAAGGGGAACCCCAAATCCCATGGATGAGATTACAAAGAGAAAGATTCCCTCAGAGAGAGGAGAAGACATGAGAAGAGGACAGGTGATGGAAGATTCTACATGGGTGAGGATGGAGGACACCCAGAGATAGAAGGAAACACTGAGAGACGGGAACAATCACAAGACGTCACATTTCCCCATCACTGCAGATCACACATTTCTCTTACCGTAATTCCTGAATTTTACTCTCCGGGTTCATCAGAAAGGAAAGAGAATCACACTTCATTTCATCTCCTGAAGAGGAGGAATCTTCTTCTTCTTCTTTGTCCTCTCCCGGGCAATCTTTACTGGAAATAATACATTTCCAAAAACTAAAAGCCAATAATGAGATAATAATTACCACCAAGAATGTATGACCTCTGACACCAAGAATAACAATGTAACACCCAACATTTCCCTTCCACATGGCTGCCTTCCCTCTGGCTCTACAGTCTCATACTGGACCTGATGAGGACTTCTCATTGGTGGCTATGAGTGGTCTTTGAAGTCACACTCCAGACAAAACTTAAAGGAGACCCCTGATATGTATACGGGGTCTCCGGCCTTCCTACACAGGGGTCTCCATTTAGCTTCTGGAAAATCCTGGAACACCACTTTGGTTCCAGATATAAAATGCAGTCCAGACATTCCCATCTCCGCCCACTTCTGCAGACAATTGGCCCCTCCAATGTTGGGATGATGATGTCACACCCCTGACATTATTTCCCTCCCCCAGATCTCTGAACACAAAGCTTTCCCTCCAAATGTTCTGTGTGATAAATGGTATAATTGGGGGGGCAGGGAAAGGGTTAATACGATGTAAATGATGTGATTGGTAGAAGGTGATATGTGGGAACCACCATTTAGCTCTGGTTCACACAGCACAACATGAAAGTCGCAGCGACTTCCAGCTTGACTTTGCTCTACAACTTCCCGGCGACCAGGTGTGACTTCAAAGTGACTTTACTGAGAAGCATTCCTATGTGACTTTGATGATCCGTGTTTATAGCGTGTTTTATCACATGACAAAACATGCGTCTGATAACCGTGATTGGGGCGTCATTAACAATCAGGCTGCATTTACATCTGCATGATTCTGAATGCACATCAACCGCACAGAAATTGTGTGCTTTGCCGCATGTTTCAGAAATGCGCTGCGACCGCGAATCACGCTTGTACTGCAAAAGTGGCAAGGCGAGCACGATGCATGTTTCCAAAACGTGTGGCAAAGCATGTGTTTTCCTGCAGGTTGCCGTTCATTCAGAAACGCTCAGACGCCAACGAATGGTATCGTGAGTGCAACGTGTGTTGTAACACATTATAAAAATGTACAGCAAAGCATGCGTTTTCTTACGGGTTGGCATGCGTTTAAAAACATGAAGATGCAGATGAATGGTAACGCAAGTGTGATGCGCATTGCCACACAAAACACGCAGAAGAGCATGCGTTTTCTTGCAGGTTTCTGTCAGTTGTAAACACGTTACCATTCATTCACATCTGTACATTTCCAACTGCACAGCAACCTGCAAGAAAATCCATGCTTTGCTGTGCGTTTCATAAATGTGCGACAATGTGCGTCACACTTGTGTTATTATTCATTTGCTTCTGTACATTTTTGAATGCATGGCAGACCGCAAGAATACATGCGCTTTGCTGTATGTTTAAAAAACGCACAGCAAGGAGCATTGCTTTTGTGTTACCATTCATTTACATCTGTGCATGTGTGGCGTGCGTTGCTGTGCATTTTTTAGACGTATGAAAAAGCGCACATTTTCTGTGTGGGTCGCCTCGTATTCGGAAACACACAGATATGAATGTCGGCTAATTGTTAATAACACCCCAATCACAGTTAGCAGACGCATGTTTTGCTGCCAAGATGCATGACGCTCCATGACTGAGAAGATTCTTGATCTACTTTGGGGTGTTTGTTGCATGTAGGGCAGAACATTCCAGTGAATGGGCTCCCTATACACAATGTGTGCTTACTAGGGATGAGCTTCGAGTTCAAGTCAAACTCATGTTCGACTCGAACAATGGCTGTTCGCAAGTTTGCCGAACAGTGAACAATTTGGGGTGTTCGCGGCAAATTCGAATGCCGCGGAACACCCTTTAAAAGTCTATGGGAGAAATCAAAAGTGCTAATTTTAAAGGCTTATATGCAATATGTTATTGTCATAAAAAGTGTTTGGGGACCCGGGTCCTGCCCCAGGGGACATGGATCAATGCAAAAAAAAGTTAAAAAAATGGCCGTTTTTTCAGGAGCAGTGATTTTAATAATGCTTAAAGTCAAACAGTAAAAGTGTAATATCCCTTTAAATTTTGTACCTGGGGGGTGTCTATAGTATGCCTGTAAAGGGGCGCATGTTTCCCGTGTTTAGAACAGTCTGACAGCAAAATGACATTTCAAAGGAAAAAAGTTATTTAAAACTACTTGCGGCTATTGCATTGCCGGTCTGACAATACACATAGAAGTTCATTGATAAAAACGGCATGGAAATTCCCCACAGGTAAATTAAAAAAAAAATGACGTGGGGGTCCCCCTAAATTCCATACCAGGCCCTTCAGGTCTGGTATGGATATTAAGGGGAACCCCGGCCAAAATTTTTTTAAAAAATGACGTGGGGGTCCCCCTATATTCCATACCAGACCCTTCAGGTCTGGTATGGATTTTAAGGGGAACCCCACGCCAAAAAAAAAAAAAACGGCGTGGGGTCCCCCAAAAATCCATACCAGACCCTTATCCGAGCACGCAACCTGGCAGGCCACAGGAAAAGAGGGGGGGACAAGAGAGCGTCCCCCCTGAACAGTACCAGGCCACATGCCCTCAACATTGGGAGGGTGCTTTGGGGTAGCCCCCCAAAACACCTTGTCCCCATGTTGATGAGGACAAGGGCCTCATCCCCACAACCCTGGCCAGTGGTTGTGGGGGTCTGCAGGCGGGGGGCTTATCGGAATCTGGAAGCCCCCTTTAACAAGGGGACCCCCAGATCCCGGCCCCCCTGTGTGAAATGGTAAGGGGGTACTTACCCCTACCATTTCACTAAAAAACTCAAAAATGTTAAAAATGACAAGAGACAGTTTTTGAGAATTCCTTTATTTAAATGCTTCTTCTTTCTTCTATCTTCCTTCATCTTCTTCTTCTTCTGGTTCTCCTGGCTCTTCTGGTTCTTCCTCCGGCGTTCTCGTCCAGCATCTCCTCCGCGGCGTCTTCTATCTTCTTCTCCTCGGGCCGCTCCGCACCCATGGCATTGGGGGAGGCTCCTGCTCTTATCTTCATCTTCTTCTCTTCTTCTTCATCTTCTTCTCTTCTTCATTTTCTTCTCCGGGCCGCTTCTGACGGTTCTTAAATAATGGGGGCGGGGCCACCCAGTGACCCCGCCCCCCTCTGACGCATGGACATGACGGGACTTCCCTGTGGCATTCCCCGTGACATCACAGGGAAGTCCCGTCAAGTCACCGTGTGTCAGAGGGGGGCGGGGTCACCGGGTGGCCCCGCCCCCCGTTATTTAAGAACCATCAGAAGAGGAGATGCCGTCACACAGCGGGAGCCTCCCTCCATGCCAGCATGGATGCGGAGCAGCCCGGAGAAGAAAATGAAGAAGAGAAGAAGATGAAGAAGAGAAGAAGATGGAGAAGAGCGGGAGCCTCCCCCATGCCATGGGTGCAGAGCGGTCCGAGGAGAAGAAGATAGAAGTCTCCGCGGAGGAGATGCTGGACGAGAACGCCAGAGGAAGAGCCAGAAGAGCCAGAAGAACCAGAAGAAGATGAAGGAAGATAGAAGAAAGAAGAAAGAAGAAGCATTTAAATAAAGGAATTGTCAAAAACTGTCTCTTGTCATTTTTAACATGTTTGACAGTTTTTTAGTGAAATGGTAGGGTACTTGTACCCCCTTACCATTTCACACAGGGGGGGCAGGATCTGGGGGTCCCCTTGTTAAAGGGGACTTCCATATTCCGATAAGCCCCCTGCCCGCAGACCCCCACAACCACTGGCCAGGGTTGTGGGGATGAGGCCCTTGTCCTCATCAACATGGGGACAAGGTGTTTTGGGGGGCTACCCAAAAGCACCCTCCCAATGTTGAGGGCATGTGGCCTGGTACGGTTCAGGAGGGGGGGCGCTCTCTCGTCCCCCCTCTTTTCCTGCGGCCTGCCAGGTTGCGTGCTCGGATAAGGGTCTGGTATGGAATTTAGGGGGACCCCCACGTCATTTTTTTTTTTTATTTTGGCCGGGGTTCCCCTTAATATCCATACCAGACCTGAAGGGCCTGGTATGGAATTTAAGGGGACCCCCACGTCTTTTTTTTTTTATTTTTTTGTTTCGGGGTTCCCCTGTGGGGAATTCCCATGCCATTTTTATCAATGAACTTCTATGTGTATTGTGGGACCGGCAATGCAATAGCCGCGAGTAGTTTTAAATAACTTTTTTCCTTTGAAATGTCATTTTTCTGTCAGACTATTCTAAACACGGGAAACATGCGCCCCTTTAAAGGTATACTATAGACACCCCCCAGGTATGAAATTTAAAGGGATATTACACTTTTATTGTTTGACTTTAAGCATTATTAAAATCACTGCTCCTGAAAAAACGGCCGTTTTTAAAACTTTTTTTGCATTGATCCATGTCCCCTGGGGCAGGACCAGGTCCCCAAAATATGACAATAACTTTCATATAAGCCTTTAAAATGAGCACTTTTGATTATTCATGTTCATGTCCCATAGACTTTAACGGTGTTCGCGTGTTTGAACAAACTTTTTTCCTGTTTGCATGTTCTGGTGCGAACCGAACAGGGGGGTGTTCGGCTCATCCCTAGTGCTTACACATGAATAATACACAAATAATGGAAGTGGGAATGTGCGTTTCCGCTACGCTCAGGTGTGACTGGGATGTGCTTGGCGGGAAGATTTTAGGCAGCAAGGATGACCAGGGAGGAGAGGTGAGGGGTAAAGAAGCCTTAGAAGTCGCAGCAAAGTCTTAAAGATTCAGACAAATGTACGACTTTCTGGGGATTTTACATTGAAGTCTATGGGAGTCGTGCAGCACAAGAATCGCCCAAAAGTAGTGCAGGAAGTATTTTCTTTTGTTGAAGTGACTCAAATCACAGCAATTAAGACAACATCCAATAAAATCTTTGTGTTTTCACCTGACCTGCAACTTTACATGTCATCAGAATGTCGCTGGAAAATTGCTGTAGTGTGAACCAGGGCTTAGGGCTGAGGAAAGTGTGAATTCCCAGGACTTCTAACAAGTGTGGTAGATGGAGAACATGTCTGATAATCACCGTTATACTGTATGCAGGTTCCTGCCCATTCTCTGAATTCAGTTAGGATATCCTCACCCTCACTTACCTGACCTCCTGACTCCTGTGTAGGAATGGAGATAGAAGTTTCTGGCACTTTGGACCCACAGTGAGATCTACAAACTGTAAAGACTGAAAACTTTCTCTCTTTAAAGTCTTCAAGCAATAGTTCAGCTGCTTGGAATAATTCCTGTCCATCCACAAGTGATCAGTATGTGAGCCACGCAGCTTCAAATCTGTACAACCAGACATGATGCTCCTAATGAAGTCCTCATCCTGAGTCTCATACAGATAGAAGATGGTCTGAGTAGGGATAGTGTGATCTTTGTCCTTCATGGCCCATTCTATGATTGCAGGTCTGGCTCGGAGTGAGATGGTGATTCCTGTGATCTCTGAGAATGTCTTCACCTGATTTTCATTTAAGAGACCAAACAGGAATTGTACTGATAATACTAAATGTGAGGTTTCTGAGTAGTAATCTGAACTGAAGTCATAGAGTGATTTCCCTTTACAGATCTCCGGGAGGAAAGTACCTTCCATAGACCCAGACCCATCATCCATCACATAATAGAGAGCAGCAAGGAACTCCTGTACACTCAGGTGGATGAAGCTGTAGCAGGTCTGGGTGCGGACGTCCCAACGAAAGATGTTCTCATTCAGAAATACAGACTCCACCTCATCCAGAGAAAGTCCATGTCTTTCTAGATCTTTCTTCTCAAATAAAATTTGTCCCTTCAGAACTCCCTGATTAGCCAGAGCACACAACTTCTTCAGACAGGCTTGTTTCCTGGGTACAGACAGCTCCTTCTTGCTGTGATGGGTTAGTAAGACCTCCAGGTAGAGAAGGTAAATTGAAGTCGTCGTATGACACAGAATGGCATCCAAATCTTTTTTTATTTCTTGTTTCATTACAGTGCAGACAATCCAGCAAATGATGGGGACGGCACACATGGTGTACAGAACTTCATTGTCTTTTATTATACTGAGAACCTTGCCTGCATCTTCTTTATTTCCAAAGAATTTATGGACATATTCCTCTCGATCGTTACTTGTAAATCCCTGGATTTCCACATTGCGAGAATCATCAATTAATGTGTTAAGTTTCTCCATGGCCAGTGACCTTGTGGTGATGATCAGAGAAGATTGTGGGAGAACCTGTCTCCTGAGCAAACTTTGGAGAATTATTTCTTTGTGGGTTTTCATGGAAATGTCAAGACAGCCCTCAGATTTCTCCTCCAGAGTCCACCTAAGTTCATCAAATCCATCGACTATGGTAAGAAGTTTTCTCTGACTTCCAGGATCCTTTAGAATAGACACCAGGTGATCTGAACTCTGCAGTCTGCAGGCTCTGGATAAAAGTCCCACAAGACTTAGGTTTCTTGGGATGGTGTTGATTTCTCTACAGCTCAGATAAAACACAAAATCAAACTTGTCTTGGTAGAGATCCCCAGAGGCCCAGTCCAGCATGATCTTCTTGGAGGTCATTGTTTTTCCAATCCCAGCAGATCCTTGTATCACCACAATCTTAGGAATGAACTCATATTTATCAGGGTCAAAGAGGGCCTGGATTGTGGTTGGGGATCTTTTCTCCATGATCTGTAGATGTCTTCTGCCTGAACTACTTATTTCTTCTTCTTTCCCCTCTTTATTCTGGGGTCCGTTTATCATCAATAACTTGGTAAATATTTCCTGTAGATGAACAGCCTCCCCCATACAGGAATTATATTCTAGAATCCTCTGGAATATCTCTTTCATAGACTCTCTGTGTTCCTCTCTGAAGTCTTTATGAGAGAAAGGAGAATATTTTATTCCTCATACACACATGAAATAATATTTATAAGACAGAGTTGGAAATATTGTATTCTAAGCATAAACCCGAAGAATGGAACCCTAAGGCTCCATTCACACTAGCGCGTTTTTTGATGCATTTTGCAGAAATGCACAGGAATTTTTTAACATGGGTTCCTATGGAACATGTTCACATCAATGCCTTTTTGTATCTCTGCAATTTTGGAAAGGGTCAGGGACTTTTTTTCATGCAAAATGCAGCGTTTTGCATGTAATAGAATTCAATGGAAAAGCATCAAAAACGCAAGTGCACAGTTTTTGCAGCGTTTTTGATGCATTTTTGGTGCGTTTTTGCCGTTTTTTTTTTTTTTTTTTTTTTTTAAGACTGTAAAAAAAACTGTAAAAAAAAAAAAAAAAAAACGCAAAACGCGGCAAAAACGCTGCTCAAAAATGTGGCAAGCATGAAAAAAAAACTCCAAAAACGCTCAAAAGCAACATGCATAGGTGTGAATCGAGCCTTAAAGAAGATATCCCATGAAATACAGGAGGACTGTGGAAGCATCCAAATTATGGACACACCATCCAGACCAGAGGAATAACTACAACCTTCAGGGCCCTGGTGCAAGAAGCCATGAAGAGTCCCCATGAGTGCTGTGGCCCTTTCCATCAGTCCCAGGCTCTTTCCTCTGGTCCCAGGGCCCTTCCATCCAAGGCCGGGGCTGTTTTCTCTGAGGAACGGGTTCTTTCCACTTGTTCCTGTTGTGGGGCCCTTTATAAGCCCTGGTTCAGACTACTGCAACTTATCATTTGACTTGCAACACAAAGTCACATGAGAAGTCAAAACGCATTAATTTCAATGGGTGCTGTCATAATAAATCTGTAAAGCTTTAATTGTTAAAAGATAAAAGGGTAGTCACATTTATATACAATACATGAAGTATGCTGGATGCTGATACAGAATTTACACAATTTGTATAACAGTTGACAACCACAGTTGATCTGTTGAAATACAATGAGGACAACAGAAATACCCAACGCGTTTCAAGTCTGCAATATAACTTCTCTTCTTCAGGGGTGTGCGGTTACAACAGGACGTATATATGTCTACAATTGATAAAAAGAGTATATATGAATAAGAATATATATAATGCAACATCATAATGGACATGCATAATATCACAACATTCCTTATTATATATCACAATTGTAATTGCACTAACCATGCAAACTGTATAAGCATTCAAGGTATCTTGCATCCGATTAATAGATACTAAAGTCATGCTGCGGTTATGAGCCCAACCAGTTTCAGTCCAGCGAGAAAGAGACACTGTCCAAGGTGCATCTGAGCCAAAATGTATTCCCTCGCAAAGGGCGCCCTAAAATAGCCCCATTGGGGGTCCCCCTCGTGTGTTCTGGAGTAGGGATGAACCGAACACCCCCAGTTCGGTTCGCATCAGAACATACGAACAGGCAAAAAATTTGTTTGAACAAGCAAACACTATTAAAGTCTATGGGACTTTAAAAAGTTTTAAAAAAGGCCGTTTTTTCAGGAGTAGTGATTTTAATAATGCTTAAAGTGAAACAATAAAAGTGTAATATCCCTTTAAATTTCGTAGCTGGAGGGTATCTATAGTATGTCTGTAAAGGGGCGCATGTTTCCCGTGTTTACAACACTCTGACAGCAAAATGACATTTCAAAGGAAAAAAAGTCATTTAAAATTACTTGCGGTTATTAATGAATTGCTGGTCCGACAATACACATAAAAGTTCATTGATAAAAACGGCATGGGAATTCCCCACAGGGGAACCCCAAACCAAAAAAAAAAAAAAAATGGCATGGGGGTCCAGGTTTCTTCTCTGCTCCGTCCGCATGATCCGCCTCAGTGGGAGTCTTCAGCCTGGAGGAAGATGGGGGACGAGAAGAGCGGAGGAAGAAGAAGATGGAGAAGAAGAAGATGAAGAAGAAGATGGAGGAAGAAGAAGAACACCGAAAGAAAACCAGAAGAAAGAAGATGAAAGAAAAAAAAAATAATAAAGGACTTGTCAAAAACCATCTCTTGTGTTTTTCAACCTTTTTGACACTTTTTTTGTGAAATGGTAGGGGTACATTTGTACCCCATTACCAATTCACACGGGGGGTGGGATCTGGGGGTCCCATTGTTAAAGGGGGCCTCCAGATTCCTATAAGACCCCCACCCACAGACCCCCACAACCACCGAGCAAGGGTTGTGGATATGAGGCCCTTCTGCCCATCAACATGGGGACAAGGTGCTTTGGGGGGCTACCTCAAAGCACCCTCCCAATGTTGAGGGCATGTGGCCTGGTATGGTTCAGGAGGGGGGTGCTCTCTTGTCCCCCTTCTTTTCCTGCTGCCTGTCAGGTTGTGTGCTCGGATAAGGGTCTGGTATGGATTTTTGGGGGGACCCACTCCATTTTTTTTTAAATTTTGGCACGGGGTTCCTCTTAAAATCCATACTAGACCTGGAGGGTCTGGAATTTGAGGGGGACCCACACGCCATTTTTTTTTTAAATTTTGGTTCGGGGTTCCCCTCTGGGGAATTCCCATGCCGTTTTTATCAATGAACTTCTATGTGTATTGTCGGCAATGCAATAGCCGTGAGTAGTTTTAAATGACTTTTTTCCTTTGAAATGTCATTTTGCAGTCAGACTGTTCTAAACACGGGAAACATGTGCCCCTTTAAAGGCATACTATAGACACCCCCAGGTACGAAATGTAAAGGGATATTACACTTTTATTGTTTGACTTTAAGCATTATTAAAATCACTGCTCCTGAAAAAACGTCCGTTTTTAAAACTTTTTTTTGCATTGATCCATGTCCCCTGGGGCAGGACCCGGGTCCCCAAACACTTTTTATGACAATAACTTGCATATAAGCTTTTAAAATGAGCACTTTTGATTATTCATGTTCATGTCCCATAGACTTTAACGGTGTTCGCGTGTTCGAACAAACTTTTTCCCTGTTTGCATGTTCTGGTGCGAACCGAACGGGGGGTGTTCGGCTCATCCCTAGTGCTTACACATGAAAAATACACAAATAATGGAAGTGGGAATGTGCGTTTCCGCTACACTCAGGTGTGACTGGGATGTGCTTGGCGGGAAGATTTTAGGCAGCAAGGATGACCAGGGAGGAGAGGTGAGGGGTAAAGAAGCCTCAGAAGTCGCAGCAAAGTCTTAAAGATTCAGACAAATGTACGACTTTCTGGGGATTTTACATTGAAGTCTATGGGAGTCATGCAGCACAAGATTTCGCCCAAAAGTAGTGCAGGAAGTATTTTCTTTTGTTGAAGTGACTCAAAACGCAGCAATTAAGACAACACCCAATAAAATCTTTGTGTTTTCACCTGACCTGCGACTTTGGTTTGGGGTTCCCCTGTGGGGAATTCCCATGCCGTTTTTATCAATGAACTTTTATGTGTATTGTCAGACCGACAATTCATTAATAGCTGCGAGTAGTTTTAAATTACTTTTTTTTCCTTTGAAATGTCATTTTGCTGTCAGACTGTTCTAAACACAGGAAACATGCGCCCCTTTACAGGCATACTATAGACACCACCCAGGTATGAAATTTAAAGGAATATTATACTTTTATTGTTTGACTTTAAGCATTATTAAAATCACTGCTCCTGAAAAAACAACCTTTTTTAAAACTTTTTTTTGCATTGATCCATGTCCCCTGGGGCAGGACCCAGATCCCCAAACACTTTTTATGACAATAACTTGCATATAAGCCTTTAACCACTTTCATACAGGGCATTTTCACCACCTTCCTGCCCAAGCCAATTTTCAGCTTTCAGCTCTGTCACAATTTGAATAACAATTGCGCAGTCATACAACACTGTACACAAATGAAATTTTTATCATTTTTTTTCCACTAATAGAGCTTTCTTTTGGTGGTATTTGATCACCTCTGCGGTTTTTATTTCTTGCGCTATAAACAAAACAAGAGTGACAAGTTTAAAAAAAAACACAATATTTTTTACTTTTTGCTATAATAAATATCCAATTTTTTTTTAAAACAAATTTTTTCCTCCGTTTAGGGCGATATGTATTCTTCTACATATTTTTGGTAAAAAATATTGCAATAAGCGTATATTTATTGGTTTGTGCAAAAGTTATAGCGTCTACAAAATAAGGGGATAGATTTATAGCAATTTTATTATTATTATTTTTTTTGTTAGTAATGGCAGCGATCTGCGTTTTTTATTGTGACTGCGATATTGCGGCGGACATATCAGACACTTTTGACACATTTTTGGGACCATTCACATTTATACAGCGATCCGTGCTATAAAAATGCATTGATTACTGTATAAATGTGACTGGCAATGAAAGGGTTAACCAGGAGGGGGCGCTGTAGGGTTAATCGTGTTGCTAGGGAGTGATTCTAACTGTGGGGGAGGGGACTCACAAGGGGAGGAGACCGATCGGTGTTCCTCTGTACAAGGAACACACCATCGGTCTCCTCCCATCTGACAGGACGTGGATCTGTGTGTTTACACACACAGATCCATGGTCCTACTCGGTTACCAGGCAATTGCAGGTGCCCGGCGGACATCGCGACCGCCGGGCACGCGAACTAAGACCCAAGTGATGCGGCGTGTGCGCCCCCTGGGGGACCTGGAAGGGCTGCCGTCATATGACGGTGGCCCAGGATAACAGCTGCACCGTTCCGCCATCATATGACGGTGGGCAGGCAGCAAGTGGTTAAAATTAGAACTTTTGATTTCTCCCATAGACTTTTAAAGGGTGTTCCGCTGCTTTCAAATTTGCTGCGAGTACCCCAAATTGTTTTCTGTTTGGCAAACTGGCGAACAGCTGATGTTCGAGTCGAACTTGAAGCTCATCCCTTTTCTGGAGCGACAATTGTCGCTGTGGAGAAAAGGAAAAAGATTATTTGGTCTAATGTATGGAACCAAAGTCTATAAAAAGACAGCTCAAAATATAATGTATATGGGTGTCTGTATACATGACAGGTACATATAGGCCACATCCATGTAAAAAAACATTGATAATAGTAGCATATATGACATATGTATGACAATATAAAGTATATCCGTATATATATATATATATATATATATATATATATATATATATATACCTGCCCAGCCACTTGCATGAAACTCAGTTGGGGAGAGAGGGACCTATTAATGTTACACAGTCCACACCGTTCATCACAGGGCTCTAGTATGCTCCCAGATGACCAAACGGATAGCCTGCAATCTGATATGGAAAGAAGAGAAAGCAAGGCAAAAAGACAAAAAGTAAATAGAAACTAGGAAATACCAGAGGGGGAGAGTGGTATCTTCTATTAATGAGATCCTCTCTGGATAAATGAGTGATTGGGTCAAATGTTTTTTTGAAAACTAGATGTCAAAAAAACGATATTTACCTGAGGTGTGGCTGAAGAGTGAAATGGTCCTAAGTCTCTCTGCCCATACAGCATGAGAAAGTAGCTGGACTGACCCCATGCTTTATACATAGGAGTGAGAGCCTTTGACCAATCATGAACACAAGCATCTGATGGCATCTCTGAAATGTGTATTCTATACTTTTCATCTTTTGTGATCCCCTCTCTAGGAATGCTGGATTTTTGGTATATTCTTCTTGCTATATGTGTGTTTTGTGTTTATTGCTTAAATCATTCAACAATCTATCAACTTTATGACACAAGTGAATATGTAGGCTATTTTGTAGATTCATATTTACACTTATACCCCTTGAATTGCTAATTTACTGGTTCACCTGGGGAGTTCTCCATCTTAAATCCCCCCTGTTTTTCCTTTGTATTTTCCTTGTGGATACTGACGTTTGTGTCCCCTGTGGTTTCTCTTTCCCTTTAATGTTCCGGTCAGTGAGCTTTGCCTGTTCCTGGGCGCATGCCCAATGATGTTCTCACTCGGTGAACGGGGGCCGTTCACGTCACAGTGACATGTACGGCCTCTGTCTCCACTGGAGCTAGATGACCAGATTCCCTTTCAGGTTGCCTCGCTCCTGTACATGTGCCGCTGGAGGGTTATACGGGATGACGTCACCTCCACGCTACTTCCGGCACTTGTGGCTGGTATTGGTGATGTCATTACGTCACATCCGGTGATTCTCCATGCCGGACGTCCTCTCCACCACACGATCGTGATGGTATGTTTGGAGGCGCCGTTCACGTGCCATTGTCTTGGGGGGCGCCCAGCAAGCCCCGCCCCTCCCTATGTTTGTGTTTATGATTGGTCAAAGGCTCTCTCTGTATAAAGCATGGGGTCAGTCCAGCTACTTTCTCATGCTGTATGGGCAGAGAGACTTAGGACCATTTCACTCTTCAGCCACACCTCAGGTAAATATCTTTTTTTTTACATCTAGTTTTCAAAAAAAACATTTGACCCAATCACTCATTTATCCAGAGAGGATCTCATTAATAGAAGATACCACTCTCCCCCTCTGGTATTTCCTAGTTTCTATTTATATTTACTTTTTGTCTTTTTGCCTTGCTTTCTCTTTTTCTACATCAGATTGCAGGCTATACGCTTGGTCATCTGGGAGCATACTAGAGCCCTGTGATGAACGGTGTGGACTGTGTAACATAAATAGGTCCCTCTCTCCCTACCTGAGTTTCATGCAAGTGGCTGGGCAGGTATATATATATATATATACAGATATACTATATATTGTCATACATATGTCATATATGCTACTATTATCCATGTTTATTTACATGGATGTGGCCTATATGTACCTGTCATGTATACAGACACCCATATACATTATATTTTGAGCTGTCTTTTTATAGACTTTGGTTCCATACATTAGACCAAATAATTATTTTTCCATTCCTCCACAGTGACAATTGTCGCTCCAGGACACACGAGGGGGACCCCCAATGGGGCTATTTTAGGGCACCCTTTGCGAGGGAATACATTTTGGTTCAGATGCACCTTGGACAGTGTCTCTTTCTCACTGGACTTAAACTGGTTGGGCTCATAACTGCAGCATGACTTTAGTATCTATTAATCGGATGCAAGACACCTTGAATGCTTATACAGTTTGCATGGTTAGTGCATTTACAATTGTGATATGTAATAAGGAATGTTGTGATATTATGCATGTCCATTATGATGTTGCATCATATATATTCTTATTCATATATACTCTTTTTATCAATTGTAGACATATATACGTCCTGTTGTAACCGCACACCCCTGAAGAAGAGAAATTATATTGCAGACTTGAAACGCGTTGGGTATTTCTGTTGTCCTCATTGTATTTCAACAGATCAACTGTGGTTGTCAACTGTTATACAAATTGTGTAAATTCTGTATCAGCATCCAGCATACTTGTATTGTATATATATGTGACTGCCCTTTAACTTTAATCAATTAAAGCTTTATATATTTTTGTAATCCTGTGTGACCCTGTAGCTGTTCACTGTCCTACCTAGAGGAAAACTGTCTTTAAAATATTCATTTTAGGGATGTGGGTCAGTGCAGTTCCTTCATTGTGACAATTGGCACCTTTTTCAAATAATTTCCTAATAATTGTGACTCAAGTCGCAGCAACAAAGAAAAAGGTTCCTGCAATACTTTTCTGTTGTGATTTGAGTGCCATAGACCACAATGTTAAATCACAAAATCACAAACAAGTCACAAATAAATTGCACGCAAGTTGCACAACTTTGGGGTCACAGCAGTGTGAACTGAGCTCATGTTCTGCAGTGGGCCCCCTTCCTGCCATCTTGGGCCCCCTACAGTGGCAGAACACCAGGGCAACCTTTGCAACCCTGGTAGTTCCACCACTGATCCAAATTACAATAAAACAAAATGTTCATCCAGAAGAGAGTTTATATCAGACGTGGATGTCCTACTAACCTGATAATCTTTTGCCATGTGTCGTCTTCTTCAGTTTGGCTGGAAATAGGATTAGGGAAGTGATTAGTCCTGACAAACCTCTGAAATGTATAAAATAATAACTAAGAGATAAAGGAAGACCCATAGATATGGTGTATCTGGATTTTGCAAAAGCATTTGACACAGTTCCCCATAAATGTTTACTGTACAAAATAAGGTCCGTTGGCATGGACCATAGGGTGAGTACATGGATTGAAAACTGGCTACAAGGGCGAGTTCAGAGGGTGGTGATAAATGGGGAGTACTCAGAATGGTCAGGGGTGGGTAGTGGGGTTCCCCAGGGTTCTGTGCTGGGACCAATCCTATTTAATTTGTTCATAAAGGACCTGGAGGATGGGATAAACAGTTCAATCTCTGTATTTGCAGACGATACTAAGCTAAGCAGGGCAATAACTTCTCCGCAGGATGTGGAAACCTTGCAAAAAGATCTGAACAAATTAATGGGGTGGGCAACTACATGGCAGATGAGGATCAATGTAGAAAAATGTAAAATAATGCATTTGGGTGGCAAAAATATGGATGCAATCTATACACTGGGGGGAGAATCTCTGGGGGAATCTAGGATGGAAAAGGACCTGGGGGTCCTAGTAGATGATAGGCTCAGCAATGGCATGCAATGCCAAGCTGCTGCTAACAAAGCAAACAGAATATTGGCATTAAAAAGGGGATCAACTCCAGAGATAAAACGATAATTCTCCCACTCTACAAGACTCTGGTCCAACCGCACCTGGAGTATGCTGTCCTGTTCTGGGCACCAGTCCTCAGGAAGGATGTACTGGAAATGGAGTGAGTACAAAGAAGGGCAAAGCTAATAAAGGGTCTGGAGGATATAAGTTATGAGTAGGAATGAGCTGAACACCCCCTGGTTCGGTTCGCACCAGAACCTGCGAACGGACCAAAAATTTGCACGAACGTTAGAACCCCATTGAAGTCTATGGGACTCGAACGTTCAATATCAAAAGTGCTCATTTTAAAGGCTAATTTGCATGGTATTGTCCTAAAAAGGGTTTGGGGACCCGGGTCCTGCACCAGGGGACATGTATCAATGCAAAAAAAACTTTTAAAAACCTTTTTCGGGAGCAGTGATTTTAATGATGCTTAAAGTAAAAAAAAAAGTGAAATATTCATTTAAATATTGTACCTGGGGTGTGTCTATAGTATGCCTGTAAAGTGGCGCGTGTTTCCCGTGTTTAGAACAGTTCCTGCACAAAATGTCATTTTTTAAAGGAAAAAAAGTCATTTAAAACTGCTTGCGGCTTTAATGTAATGTTGGATCTTGGCAATATGGATGAGAATCAGTGAGACAAATGGCATGGGTACCCCCCCAGTCCATTACCAGGCTCTTTGGGTCTTGTATGGATATTAAGGGGAACCCCGCACCCAAATTAAAAAAGGAAAGGTGTGGGGCCCCCAGGTCCTATATACTCTGAACAGCAGTATACAGGCGGTGCAAACAAGACAGGGACTGTAGGTTTGTTGTTAAGTAGAATCTGTTTGTAATTTTGAACTGGTACATTTTTAACGTGTTTAGCTCCAGCCAAAAAATCTATTTTAAGCTTTTTGGAAAACATAGGGAAGGGTTATCACCCCTGTGACATTTGTTTTGCTGTCTGTGCTCCTCTTTAGAAGATTTCACCTCACTTTTTGTCCCAATGACAAATGTTTTTTGAAAATTTGTTTTTTTTTGTGAAACAAGGATTGGTGATAAAGCATCAGTGGAAAGGAGAAAAGTTTTTCCCATATTAACTCTTACAGGAGAGAATTTCCCTTCCTAGGGGTAGATTTCATCTCACTTCCTGTTGTCTCCTTCCATTTGCAAGTAGGAGTCGTTTGTAAGTTGGATGTTTGAAAGTAGGGGCCTGCCCTATATACTCAGCAGAAATTTGGGCCTTAGGTGTTGTTGTGGCCACAACACTGTAAGCCCTCACAGGGCCCTGCTGTGAAATATTAGATCAAGAATTGTAATTACATGCCCCTGTGGAACGGGGCAGAAAAATTGGGCCTTTGGTGGTGGTGGTGGTGCTGGTGCCACAACACTGTAAGTCCTCACAGATACTCTTGGTGGGCGCAGAAACTGGCCCTGCTGTGAAATATTAGATCAAGAATTCTAATAGCATGTCCCTGTTAAACAGGGCCTGAAAAATTGGGCCTTAGGCACTGGTGCTGGTACTACAACACTGGAACCCCTCACAGATACTCTAGTTGTAATTACATGCCCCTGTTAAACAGGGGCTGAAAAATTGGGCCTTAGGCACTGGTGATGGGGCCACAACACTGCAACCCCTCACAACCCCTCCCTTTGTTTGCCTCTGATTGGCTATCCCCCATACACCCTCAATCCTATTTTCCCAGCTGAGTTTACACACAGCTGCACCGTGTCTAGCAATCTTATCTAGTGATGTACTCCCCTATATATATGCTACTCTTTTGGCTCACATCCGGATGTCTCATGCCAACACAGTGGCAGACACCGGATTGTCAGCAGCAGACACCCCTGTTCTAACATCTCGATTTGACAGACACTGGACTGTCAGCAGCAAATGTCCCTGATGTATCATCCTAACTTAGATAAGAACCATGTGCTTTTTATGAAACTGACACCCGAAAGGGCCAGTCTTTACACATCTAAAGATCTTTTTAAATTATATGCTTTTCTTGGCCTCTCTTTATGTGCAATTTTCCCCCTAATGCTGACATTGTTCGCTACAGGGTGGATCAGGCGTACCTTGTGAAGGTGCCCATGCGGCTCTGCGTGTTATCGCTGGTGTCCCCTCTGTCACCTGTGGACCCCCGCAACCAGCACGTTGACACTTTCCTCTGTTTTTTTCTTTTTCTCATGACATGAGCTTCATTATGTAAGTACTACGATTTTTTGTGATATAAAAATGGGTATAAAATAGACCATCTATATGGTTACGTTTTTTGCTATGTTACTCATTGATGTTTATATCTATGTTCTAGAGACAAGAAATAATTTTCCTCCACCCATCTGTATGTAAAACAAACCCCTGAAGAAGGAATATACAAATGTGACTACGGTCCTCTCCGAAACATGTCGGGAAATATGCATTAGCCACCTACCCCCACCAGACCTACCCCATGCAGGTGGATGGTTTGGGGTTGCTGGCATTGGGTGATAATATTTATTCATGCTCTATATGTCTTTGATACTATTTTCTGTACAGATACCAATTATTGATTGTATATGTTTGTCTTGTCTTCTTAGACATTTTTATCCTATTTTTGTATATCAATAAAGTTGGCACTGCTGGTGCCTTTTATGGTTACTACTCTCTTTACTCTGTTCCTGCCTTTAAAATCCAAAGGGGCGTCCCCTATATGCACTTCGTTGCTGACAAATTCTTCCAAATATTATCAAGGATGATGGCAGTATCATTGCACACCATTCATGATCTCTCTTAATGTAATCCTCTAAACCCCTCACAGATACTCTAGTTGGAGCACAGGAACTAGCCCTGTTGTAAATAATTGCATCAAAAATTGTAATTAAACGCCCCTGTTAAACAGGGGCTGAAAAATTGGGCCTTAGGCACTGGTGATGGTGCCACAACACTGCAACCCCTCACAGATACTCTAGTTGGAGCACAGGAACTAGCCCTGCTGTAAAGAATTGCATCAAAAATTGTAATAACATGCCCCTGTTAACCCCCTGGCGGTATTCCCAAGTCTGGCTCGGGGTGGATTTTTCATACCAAAAGCGGTATCCCCGAGCCAGACTCGGGCTTGCATCCCAGGATCCAGGAAGAGATTACTTACCTTGTCCCCTGGTTCCTGCGATGTCTCCCCGCTGTGATCGGCGAGCCGCTGTGTCTCGCTCGATTCACAGTGCCGAGCTCCGTTCCCTGCGAGCGTTGCGACGCACGGGGACGGAGTTCGGCAGTAAATTCAAAAGTGAAACACACAGTATAGATACAGTATACTATAATCTTACAGATTACAGTACTGTATCAAATAACTACACATCCCCTTTGTCCCTAGTGGTCTGCCCAGTGCCCTGCATGCAGTTTTATATATATAAAACTGTTCTTTTTGCCAGGAAACTGGAGATTGTCCATAGCAACCAAAACTGTCTCTTTACATCAAAAGTGGTTTTAGACCAGCTGGAAAAAAGCGATAATAAATTATAATCACTTGCAGAATTGAGCGATAGTGATTTGTGAGGAGATCCGTCATCAAACACTAAAAGTAACAAAAGCTACAATTCTGCAACTGAGCAAATTTCAGTGTTTTTGATTTGATTACATTATTATATAATTTTTATTATTATTATATTATTATTTGTTATAATTATTTATAGTTATTTATTATATTATAATTTTTTATTTTGTTTTTCAAACTTTATCATACCCGGGATGTCTACTAGACTCTTGTTTGGACAGATTTAAGTGAACTATTCCTAAGAATTACAGGCCTACAATATAAAAAGCCAAATTTCTGTGCAAAATAATTGTACCGCTTTCAGCACCTAAAATCTGAAATAATCATACCGCCAGGGAGGTTAAACAGGGGCTGAAAAATTGGGCCTTAGGCACTGGTGGTGGGACTGGCGGGGCCCAGAACCAAAAATGTTCTTACAAGCTATCATCATGATCATTGAGGAGGAAGAGGATAATTACTCAGTATAACAGAATAGTCACTCAGCATCAGCATAGGCAGTCTTTGAAGGGATCTGACATTTCAAAAAAAATTATTCAGTTACATCAGCATCAGGTGCTTGGTAGCTGGTGGTGATCCAAGACTGATTCATTTTTATGAAGGTCAGTCGATCGACCGAGTCGATGGACAGACGCACCCTGTGATCGGTTACAAAGCCTCCAGCAGCACTGAATGTGCGTTCGGAAAGAACGCTGGATGCAGGACAGGCCAGTAGCTCAATTGCATACTGTGCAACCTCTGGCCAGTGATCCATCCTCAAGACCCAGTAACCCAGAGGATTTTCGGTGGGAAAGGTGTCCAAGTCAGATCTTGCCCCTAGGTATTCCTGCACCATGTAAAACAGACGCTGGCGATGGTTGCTGGAACCGATCATACCTTGGGGCTGTGGACCAAAAAATTGTCTGAACGCATCGGTCAGACGGCTACTTTCTCCACCACTCCTTCTTTGACTGACTGAAGCCTCAGCAACACGTTGTCCAGAAACAGGAGTTTGTAACCTCCCAGTCTCTGGGAACGCGTTGCACAGACCTTTCTGCAAGGCCTCCCGAAGATGTTTCATCCTCTGCTCCCTCTGCGATGGCAAGATAAGGTCCGCAACCTTACCCTTGTAACGTGGATCAAGGAGGGTTGCCAGCCAGTATTGGTCCTTCTCCTTGATACCACAAATACGAGGATCCTTACGCAGGCTTTGCAGGATCAGGGAGGCCATGCAGCATAGGTTTGCTGAGGCATTCGGTCCAGAGTCTTCTGGGTCACTAAGGACGACATGGTCCGCAGCCACCTCCTCCCAGCCACGTACAAGTCCATGTGTTTCTTGGGACTGATCCCTTAAAGACTGCTGCTGATGCTGAGTGCCAGGCTCCACCTCCATACTGACACAATCTTCCTCCTCCTCCTCCTCCTCCTCCTGTGTGATCGGCGGGCACACAGGAACACTGTCTGGATAAAGGGGGCCTTGAGAGCTAAGGAAGTCCTCCTCTTCCTGCCTCTGTTCTGCCTCAAGTGCCCTGTCCATTATTCCATGCAGTGTGTGCTCCAACAGGTGGACAAGGGGGACAGTGTCACTGATGCATGCACTGTCACTGCTCACCATCCTTGTGGCCTCCTCAAATGGTGACAGGACAGTGCATGCATCCCTGATCATGGCCCACTGGCGTGGGGAAAAAAAAACAAGCTCCCCTGACCCTGTCCTGGTGCCATAGTCGCACAGGTACTCATTGATGGCCCTCTGCTGCATGTGCAGCTGCTGCAGCATGGCCAACGTTGAGTTCCACCTGGTGGGCATGTCACAGATTAGGCGGTTCTTGGGCAGGTTAAACTCCTTTTGGAGGTCCGTCAGCCGAGCACTGGCATTATATGACCGGCGGAAATGCACACAGACTTTCCTGGCCTGCCTCAGGACATCTTGTAAGCCCGGGTACCTGCCCAAGAACCGCTGCACCACCAAGTTAAGGACGTGAGCCAAACAGGGCACATGGGTCATTTGTCCCTGTCGGAGGGCAGAGAGGAGGTTGGTGCCATTGTTGCAAACCACAATTCCTGCCTTAAGTTGGCGTGGCGTCAACCACCTCTGAACCTGCCCCTGCAGAGCTAACAGAACCTCTGCCCCAGTGTGACTCCTGTCCCCCAAGCACACCAGCTCAAGCACCGCATGGCATCTTTTGGCCTGCGTACTTGCGTAGCCCCTGGAACGGCTACGGAGCACCGCTGGTTCCGAGGACAAAGCACAGGAAGAGGCCATGGAGGAAGAAGAAGAGGAGGGGGTGGAGGAGAGAGGTGTGTCACAATCATTAGCATTTTGGAGGCGTGGTGGCGGAACAACCTCCAACACTACTGCACCTTGTCCTGCATCCTTCCCAGCTGCCAGCAGAGTCACCCAATGCGCCGTGAATCTTAGGTAACGTCCCTGTCCATGCCTGCTGGACTATGAGTCAGCGGTAAAATGCACCTTACCGCTGACCGCCCTGTCCAGCGAGGCATAGACATTGCCTTCCACATGCCAGGAGAGAGCCGGAATCGCCTTCCGTGAGAAAAAGTGGCATTTGGGTACTTGCCACTGAGGAACCGCACATTCCACAAACTCACGGAAGGGGGCAGATTCTACCAACTGAAAAGGCAGCAGTTGAAGTGCTAGCAATTTTGCCAAGCTAGCATTCAACCGCTGGGCATGTGGATGGCTGGGAGCAAACTTCTTTCGGCGGTGCAGCAGCTGGGGCAGGGAAATTTGCCTGGTACAATCTGACGTCGGTGTACCAAAAGCAGATTGCCCACAAGTACTTGGCTGTGACACACCTAATTCTACACTTTCATTCCTCTCAGTGCAGGTCTCAGAGAGGACTGAAGGTATAGTGGGGTTGGAGATCTCAGCTGATGAGGAGCAATTAGAGGTCCTCTTTGTTCTTTGGTGTGGGTCTTTTAGATACACTTGCCAACGAACTGCATGGCAGGTCAACATATGTCTGGTCAAGCATGTGGTACCCAAGCGGGAGATGTTTTGGCCACGCGAGATACGCTTGAGACATATGTTGCAAATAGCAGCGGTGTGATCTGATGCACTCGTCTCAAAAAAGGCCCACACCAAAGAACTTTTTTAATAACGCGCAGAGACTGCAGCGCCCTGCACATGTGGAGCTTTGGGGTGCGATGCAGTCAATGTGCTGCCCTTAGGCTGGCCCCTGGAGGGCATCCTGCCTCGTTGGTGATGTGCCGCCTCCTCCTCCTCTTCCTCTCTCCTATCAGGCACCCACGTTGAGTCAGTGACCTCATCATCCCCTCCCTCCTCATCACTGGAGCAAACCTGGCAGTATGCTGCAGCAGGGGGAGCATGACTGTCAGATTGGTGTCCTTCTTGGGCACCCCCTCTGTCCGTGCTCATGTTACTGCCTTCTTCTAGCTCAGTATCATCATCAGAGCCTTCCAAACGCTGGGCATCCTCCTGAGGCATGTACCCAAAACTGTGGCCTAACAGTTCGAGGGACTCCTCAGGAGGACATGGTGGGGCTAGGGAAGGAGTCACTGATGACATTGAGCCGAGGGAAGAGGCCGCTGCTTTACCAGACAAAGTACCCTGGGCATGGGTGCGAGAGGATGAGGACGGCTTGGTCATCCACTCGACCAAGTCTTCTGGATGTTGCGGCTCAACACGGCCAGCTGCCGAAAAAAAGGCCAAGCGTGTCCCACGGCCACGTACTGATGAGGATGCACCGTCTTCACGACCAGCACTAGACACAAAGCCTGCTTGCCCTCTCTTATTGGCTTGTGACTGTCTGCCTCTCCTTCTTGGCCTTCCAGACATACTAATGGCCTGTAGCTGCACTAAGCTGGGATATATATATATATATATATATATAGATATATATATATATCTATATATATATATATATATATGTATATATATATGTACTGATACTGCAGTTAGCAAAATCAACTGCCTGCCTGTAGTATGAGAACACCACCAACCTTCTACAGGTAGCTTTAGCTGAACACTGTGCAGAGCTCGCAAAAAACTAACTTGTAGCTTTTTTAGCTGTCTGCGGTAGTGATAGGATCAAGAAAACACCACCAACCTTCTACAGGTAGCTTTAGGTGAACACTGTGCAGAGCTTGCAAAAAAATAACTTGTAGGTTTAGCTGAACACTCTGAGGTGGACGCACCACACTAACTTGTAGTTTTAGCTGAACACTGTGAGCAGGACGCACAGCACTAACTTGTAGTTTTAGCTGAACACTGTGAGCAGGACGCACTGCACTAACTTGTAGCTTTAGATGAACACTGTGCAGAGGTCTCACTACACTAACTTGTAGGTTTAGCTGAACACTGTGAGCAGGACGCACCCCACTAACTTGTAGTTTTAGCTGAACACTGTGAGCAGGACGCACTGCACTAACTGTAAATAGTCTAGCTGCCTGACTGTGGTACTAATAGGATCAAAAGAACACCAGCAATTTTCTTCAGGTAGCTGTATATACTGTAACAAGACAAGCCTGCCTGTCAGTAAGAAAATAATAGGAATGGATCTAGCTGAACACTGTGAGCAGGACGCACAGCACTAACTTGTAGGTTTAGCTGAACACTGTGAGCAGGACGCACTGCACTAACTTGTAGGTTTAGCTGAACACTGTGAGCAGGACGCACCACACTAACTTGTAGGTTTAGCTGAACATTGTGAGCAGGACGCACCCCACTAACTTGTAGGTTTAGCTGAACACTGTGAGCAGGACGCACAGCACTAACTTGTAGTTTTAGCTGAACACTGTGAGCAGGACGCACTGCACTAACTGTAAATAGTCTAGCTGCCTGACTGTGGTACTAATAGGATCAAAAGAACACAAGCAATTTTCTTCAGGTAGCTGTATATACTGTAACAAGACAAGCCTGCCTGTCAGTAAGAAGATAACAGGAACGGATCTAGCTGAACACTGTGAGCAGGACGCACTGCACTAACTTGTAGCTTTAGATGAACACTGTGCAGAGGTCTCACTACACTAACTTGTAGGTTTAGCTAAACACTGTGAGCAGGACACACCGCACTAACTTGTAGGTTTTGCTGAACACTGTGAGCAGGACGCACCCCACTAACTTGTAGGTTTAGCTGAACACTGTGAGCAGGATGCACCGCACTAACTTGTAGGTTTAGCTGAACACTGTGAGCAGGACGCACCACACTAGTTTGTAGGTTTAGCTGAACACTGTGAAAAGGATGCACCCCACTAACTTGTAGGTTTAGCTGAACACTGTGAGCAGGACACACCCCACTAACTTGTAGTTTTAGCTGAACACTGTGAGCAGGACGCACTGCACTAACTGTAAATAGTCTAGCTGCCTGACTATGGTACTAATAGGATCAAAAGAACACCAGCAATTTTCTTCAGGTAGCTGTAAATACTGTAACAAGACAAGCCTGCCTGTCAGTAAGAAGATAACAGGAACGGATCTAGCTGAACACTGTGAGCAGGATGCACTGCACTAACTTGTAGGTTTAGCTGAACACTGTGAGCAGGATGCACTGCACTAACCTGTAGTTTTAGCTGAACACTGTGAGCAGGACGCACTGCACTAACTTGTAGGTTTAGCTGAACACTGTAAACAGGACGCACCGCACTAACTTGTAGGTTTAGCTGAACACTGTGAGCAGGACGCACCACACTAACTTGTAGGTTTAGCTGAACACTGTGAGCAGGACGCACCCCACTAACTTGTAGGTTTAGCTGAACACTGTGAGCAGGACGCACCCCACTAACTTGTAGGTTTAGCTGAACACTGTGAGCAGGACGCACACCACTAACTTGTAGGTTTAGCTGAACACTGTGAGCAGGACGCACCCCACTAACTTGTAGGTTTAGCTGAACACTGTGAGCAGGACGTACCCCACTAACTTGTAGTTTTAGCTGAACACTGTGAGCAGGACGCACTGCACTAACTTGTAGGTTTGGCTGAACACTGTGAGGTGGACGCAAATAGTCTAGCTGCCTGACTGTGGTACTAATAGGATCAAAAGAACACCAGCAATTTTCTTCAGGTAGCTGTAAATACTGTAACAAGACAAGCCTGCCTGTCAGTAGGAAGATAACAGGAACGGATCTAGCTAAACTGAATACAGTGTATATATATATATATATATATATATATATATATATATATATATATATATATATATATGCAACACCTGGGATGCATATATATACACTGTAAGTGCAGCTAACTGACTGACTGTTCTGCCTAATCTATCTAACTCAAATCAAATGACACTGTCTGTCTCTCTATCTCTTTCAACGCCGGAACACACACTACACAGGGCCGCCGTGCAGGCGGCCTTATATAGTGTGGGGCGTGTACTAAATCCCTTGAGCCATAATTGGCCAAAGCCTCCTTGGCTTTGGCCAATTACGGCTCTCTGTTCAGATGGCGCTGTGATTGGCCAAGCATGCGGGTCATAGTGCATGCTTGGCCAATCATCATCCAGCAATGCACTGCGATGCCGCAGTGAATTATGGGCCGTGACGCGCCACACGAATTTGGCGCGAACGGCCCATATCGTTCGCAATTCGACGAACGGGCGAACAGACGATGTTCAAGTCGAACATGGGTTCGACTTGAACATGAAGCTCATCCCTACTGGTGACCCTACAATAGGAATAAAACTTTTTTGTGGAAGGGAGTTTACCAAGACTCGTGGCCACTCATTAAAATTAGAAGAAAAGAGGTTTAACCTTAAACTATGCAGAGGGTTCTTTACTGTAAGAGTGGCAAGGATGTGGAATTCCCTTCCACAGGTGGTGGTCTCAGTGGGGGGGCATCAATAGTTTCAAAAAAACTATTAGATAAGCACCTGAATGACTGCAATATACAGGAATATACAATGTAAAACTGACATATAATCAAACACATAGGTTGGACTTGATGGACTTGTGTCTTTTTTCAACCTCACCTACTATGTAACTATGTAAGAGATTTATTAGTGTAGCAGATCCTTCCAGACACCATCATCCGACCAACCCTCTGTAGATTGGAGTCTCTCCTCCTCCAGGTGATGGGGAGTGTCTTTGTCTGCCTGGTAACATCTCAGCACTAGGGATGAGCTTCGAGTTCGAGTCGAACTCATGTTCGACTCGAACATTGGCTGTTCGCAAGTTCACCGAACAGCGAACAATTTGGGGTGTTCGCGGCAAATTCGAATGCCGCGGAACACCCTTTAAAAGTCTATGGGAGAAATCAAAAGTGCTAATTTTAAAGGCTAATATGCAAGTTATTGTCATAAAAAGTGTTTGGGGACCTGGGTCCTGCCCCAGGGGACATGGATCAATGCAAAAAAAAGTTTTAAAAACGGCCGTTTTTTCAGGAGCAGTGATTTTAATAATGCTTAAAGTCAATCAATAAAAGTGTAATATCCCTTTAAATTTCGTACCTGGGGGGTGTCTATAGTATGCCTGTAAAGGGGCGCATGTTTCCCGTGTTTAGAACAGTCTGACAGCAAAATGACATTTTGAAGGAAAAAACTCATTTAAAACTACTCGCGGCTATTGCATTGCCGACAATACACATAGAAGTTCATTGATAAAAACGGCATGGGAATTCCCCAAAGGGGAACCCCGAACCAAAATTAAAAAAAAAAAATGACGTGGGAGTCCCCCTAAATTCCATACCAGGCCCTTCAGGTCTGGTATGGATATTAAGGGGAACCCCGGCCAAAATTAAAAAAAAAAAATGACGTGGGGTTCCCCCTAAATTCCATACCAGACCCTTCAGGTCTGGTATGGATTTTAAGGGGAACCCCGCGCCAAAAAAAAAAAAAAAAACGGCGTGGGGTCCCCCCAAAAATCCATACCAGACCCTTATCCGAGCACGCAACCTGGCAGGCCGCAGGAAAAGAGGGGGGGACGAGAGTGCGGCCCCCCCTCCCTCCTGAACCGTACCAGGCCACATGCCCTCAACATTGGGAGGGTGCTTTGGGGTAGCCCCCCAAAACACCTTGTCCCCATGTTGATGAGGACAAGGGCCTCATCCCCACAACTGTGGCCGGTGGTTGTGGGGGTCTGCGGGCGGGGGGCTTATCGGAATCTGGAAGCCCCCTTTAACAAGGTGACCCCCAGATCCCGGCCCCCCCCCTGTGTGAAATGGTAAGGGGGTACATAAGTACCCCTACCATTTCAGGAAGAAAGTGTCAAAAATGTTAAAAATGACAAGAGACAGTTTTTGACAATTCCTTTATTTAAATGCTTCTTCTTTCTTCTATCTTCCTTCATCTTCTGGTTCTTCTGGTTCTTCTGGCTCTTCTGGTTCTTCCTCCGGCGTTCTCGTCCAGCATCTCCTCCGCGGCGTCTTCTATCTTCTTCTCCTCGGGCCGCTCCGCACCCATGGTATGGGGGGGAGGCTCCCGCTCTTCTCTTCTTCTTTTCTTCTCTTCTTCTCTTCTTCTTTTCTTCTTTTCTTCTCCGGGCCGCTCCGCAATCCATGCTGGCATGGAGGGAGGCTCCCGCTGTGTGACGGCGCTCCTCGTCTGACAGTTCTTAAATAACGGGGGGGCGGGGCCACCCGGTGACCCCGCCCCCCTCTGACGCATGGTGACTTGACGGGACTTCCCTGTGACGTCACGGGGAATGCCACAGGGAAGTCCCGTCAAGTCACCGTGCGTCAGAGGGGGGCGGGGTCACCGGGTGGCCCCGCCTCCCCCCGTTATTTAAGAACTGTCAGACGAGGAGCGCCGTCACACAGCGGGAGCCTCCCTCCATGCCAGCATGGATTGCGGAGCGGCCCGGAGAAGAAAAGAAGAAAAGAAGAAGAGAAGAAGAGAAGAAAAGAAGAAGAGAAGAGCTGGAGCCTCCCCCCCATGCCATGGGTGCGGAGCGGCCCGAGGAGAAGAAGATAGAAGACGCCGCGGAGGAGATGCTGGACGAGAACGCCGGAGGAAGAACCAGAAGAGCCAGAAGAACCAGAAGATGAAGGAAGATAGAAGAAAGAAGAAGCATTTAAATAAAGGAATTGTCAAAAACTGTCTCTTGTCATTTTTAACATTTTTGACACTTTCTTCGTGAAATGGTAGGGGTACTTATGTACCCCCTTACCATTTCACACAGGTGGGGGGCCGGGATCTGGGGGTCACCTTGTTAAAGGGGGCTTCCAGATTCCGATAAGCCCCCCGCCCGCAGACCCCCACAACCACCGGCCACGGTTGCGGGGATGAGGCCCTTGTCCTCATCAACATGGGGACAAGGTGTTTTGGGGGGCTACCCCAAAGCACCCTCCCAATGTTGAGGGCATGTGGCCTGGTACGGTTCAGGAGGGAGGGGGGGCCGCACTCTCGTCCCCCCCTCTTTTCCTGCGGCCTGCCAGGTTGCGTGCTCGGATAAGGGTCTGGTATGGATTTTTGGGGGGACCCCACGCCGTTTTTTTTTTTTTTTTTGGCGCGGGGTTCCCCTTAAAATCCATACCAGACCTGAAGGGTCTGGTATGGAATTTAGGGGGAACCCCACGTCATTTTTTTTTTTAATTTTGGCCGGGGTTCCCCTTAATATCCATACCAGACCTGAAGGGCCTGGTATGGAATTTAGGAGGACTCCCACATCATTTTTTTTTTTTAATTTTGGTTCGGGGTTCCCCTTTGGGGAATTCCCATGCCGTTTTTATCAATGAACTTCTATGTGTATTGTCGGCAATGCAATAGCCGCGAGTAGTTTTAAATGAGTTTTTTCCTTCAAAATGTCATTTTGCTGTCAGACTGTTCTAAACACAGGAAACATGCGCCCCTTTACAGGCATACTATAGACACCCCCCAGGTACGAAATTTAAAGGGATATTACACTTTTATTGTTTGACTTTAAGCATTATTAAAATCACTGCTCCTGAAAAAACGGCCGTTTTTAAAACTTTTTTTTGCATTGATACATGTCCCCTGGGGCAGGACCCGGGTCCCCAAACACTTTTTATGACAATAACTTTCATATAAGCCTTTAAAATTAGCACTTTTGATTATTCATGTTCGTGTCCCATAGACTTTAACGGTGTTCACATGTTCGAACGAACTTTTTTCCTGTTCGCATGTTCTGGTGCGAACCGAACAGGGGGGTGTTCGGCTCATCCCTACTCAGCACATTGCAGTGACATGTGACCATGGTGGGGGGGACCAGAAAAGCCCCCAATTCTCTATGCGGGTTTACAGGCACACACCTAGAATCTGGAGCCTTGACTCCTCTTTCTGATGGAGGTTCAGGTGGATGCATGGGGCACAAGGCTCAGAACCCCGAGCAACAATCATGAGGGTCTCCTAGGAATACAGTTATAAATATGGAGGTTCTGTATAATAGACAAGTGGCTGTGATTGTATTTTTATTTTTTATTGCATTTTAGTGTAAATATGAGATCTGAGGTCTTTTTGATTCCAGATCTCATATTTAAGAGGTCCTGTCATGCTTTTTTCTATTACAAGTGATTTTCTAGCAAAAAAAACAGTTTTTAACTTGTAAATACCAAATCTCAGAAAGAGGCTCGGTCCTTAAGTGTTTAAGAAGAAACCTACCCAAAATACACTAACCCTGACCCCTAACATGACCTCTGACCCTAAAACTAAATCTGGCACTGACCTAGATCAAACCTTGATATCGCTATTTTTTTCTTTATTAGAAAGAACACAATGGGGGTTATTTATGAAAAGAAAATCCACTTTGCACTACAAGTGCAAACTACAAGTGCAAAGTGCATTTGAAAGTTCATTGAAAGTGCACTTGGAGGTGCAGTCTCTGTAGATCAAAGGGGGAAATGCAAGGAAAATAAAAAACAGCGCTTTAGCTTGCACATGATTGGATGATAAAATCAGCAGAGCTTCCCCTCAGATTTACAGTGACTGTACTTCCAAGTGCACTTGTAGTGCAAAGTGGATTTGCCTTTCATAAATAACCCCCAATGTATTCTATAATATATCCTGTATGCATACAATGTATTCTACAATATATCCTGTATGTATACAATGTATTATAGAATATATCCTGTATGTATACAATGTATTATATAATATATCCTGTATGTATACAATGTGTTATATAATGGATCCTGTATGTATACAATGTATTATATAATGGATCCTGTATGTGTTCAATGTATTATAGAATATATCCTGTATGTATACAATGTATTATATAATGGATCCTGTATGTATACAATGTATTATATAATGGATCCTGTATGTATACAATGTATTATATAATATATCCTGTATGTATACAATGTGTTATATAATGTATCCTGTATGTATACAATGTATTATATAATGTACCCTGTATGTATACAATGTATTATATAATATATCCTGTATGTATACAATGTATTATATAATGTATCATGTATGTATACAATGTATTATATAATGGATCCTGTATGTATAAAATGTATTCTATAATATATCCTGTATGTATACAATGTATTCTATAATGTACCCTGTATGTATACAATGTATTATATAATGGACCCTGTATGTATACAATGTATTATATAATATATCCTGTATGTATACAATGTATTATATAATGGATCCTGTATGTATACAATGTATTCTATAATATATCCTGTACGTATACAATGTATTATATAATGGATCCTGTATGTATACAATGTATTCTATAATATATCCTGTATGTATACAATGTATTATATATTGGATCCTATATGTATACAATGTATTATATAATGGATCCTGTATGTGTTCAATGTATTATATAATATATCCTGTATGTATACAATGTAATATATAATGTATCCTGTATGTATACAATGTATTATATAATGGATCCTGTATATATATATACAATGTATTATATAATCTACCCTGTGGCAACCCTAAGGCAGGGGCCCTTTCTGCTTGTTCCTGTTGTGGGGCCCTTTATAAGCCCTGGTTCAGACTGCTGCGACTTATCATGTGACTTTCAAAACAAAGCCGCATGACAAGTCAAAACACATTCATTTCAATGGGTGCTGTCCTAATAAATGTCACTAAAGTCACAGCAACAAGGGAAAAGGCAATACTTTTCTATGACTTTGGTGTGATTTGAGTGGCATAGACTGCAATGTTAAATCACAAAATTGCAAACAAGTCACAAGGAAATTGCAAGAAAGTTGCACAACTTTGGGATCACAACAGTCTGAACTGAGCCCATGTTCTGCAGTGGGTCCCCTTCCTGCCATTTTGGGCCGCCTACAGTGGCAGAACATCAGGGCCCGGTCTCAAGTGCAACCTTTGCGACTCTGGTAGTTCCACCACTGATCCAGACTACAATAAAAACAAAAGGTTCATCCAGAAGAGATTTCATATGAAAAGTGGATGTCCTACTAACCTGATAATCTGTTGTCATGTGTCGTCTTCTTCAGTTTGGCTGGAAATAAGATTAGGGAAGTGATTAGTCCTGACAAACCTCTAAAATGTATAAAATAATAACTAAGAGAGTTATTAGTGTAGCAGATCCTTCCAGACACCATCATCCCACCAACCCTCTGTAGATTGGAGTCTCCCTCCTCCAGGTGATGGGGAGTGTCTTTATCTGCCTGGTAACATCTCAGCACATTGCAGTGACATGTGACCATGGTGGGGGGACCAGAAAACCCCCCAATTCTCTATGCAGGTTTACAGGTACACACCAAGAATCTGGAGCCTTGACTCCCCTTTCTGATGGAGGTTCAGGTGGATGCATGGGGCACAAGGCTCAGAACCCCGAGCAACAATCATGAGGGTCTCCTAGGAATACAGCTATAAATATGGAGGTTCTGTATAATAGACAAGTGGCTGTGATTGTATTGCTCTGCTCGGCATGCTGAGTGATGTCATTGTGTTATGGTGACTGACTGCCGGCATCCTGGAGAAGTGTTACTCTGCTTTCCTTTTACATTGTTCCTGAACTCTGTAGCCTTTTCCTTCATCCACAATTTTATATCCAAATTTATTTTATTCTGTAAACTCCCTCAGTAAAGATTGTTTAACCCCTTAGTGACTGAGGGGAAAACAAATGTTAATGCCTGAACACAATTTTGCAATGTTGACCTGTGTTAGTAAATCTGTACATATCATCCCAACTACATTGTGTATCCAGGAGGATTATACCGTATTCATTTCAGAACAAATTGAGCTTCTTTTGGTAACACCGGCACAAACACTGTTAGTTGTGGTTTGTACCTGTAGTACGGCCTAAAAAACATTGCACACATTTTGCTTTTTTTATCCTAAATAAAAAAACTGACACTGATACTAATTTAGAAAATGCTTTTTTAACCACTTCCTGGCCGGCTCACGCCAATATACGTTGGCACTTTGAAGAGGGATATCGTTGTTATGGCAGCAGCTACCATAACCCCGGTATTCTCTTCTTCAGTGAGCGGTCCGGATTCCGATAAAAGTGGTCTCTGCGGCAGATTCACCATGAGATCGCTTTTATCTGTGGCAGGAGAGGGGCCCCCTCCCACTGCTCTCCGGAGCCCTCCTCCGCTTACCAGAGCCATTGGTAGCGTTGGAGGTGATCATGTCTGCTCCCGTGTGTGGTATGGAGCTGAGTGAGGGGAAGATGGCCCCCACCCATCTCCATACTATTGCAGGGTGGAAGCAACGTCAAAACATCACTTTCATCCATAGCTCTTAAAGAGAAATATTTTTATTTTTTTATTGCATTTTAGTGTAAATATGAGATCTGAGGTCTTTTTGATTCCAGATCTCATATTTAAGAGGTCCTGTCATGCTTTTTTCTATTACAAGTGATTTTCTAGCAAAAAAAACAGTTTTTAACTTGTAAATACCAAATCTCAGAAAGAGGCTCGGTCCTTAAGTGTTTAAGAAGAAACCTACCCAAAATACACTAACCCTGACCCCTAACATGACCTCTGACCCTAAAACTAAATCTGGCACTGACCTAGATCAAACCTTGATATCGCTATTTTTTTCTTTATTAGAAAGAACACAATGGGGGTTATTTATGAAAAGAAAATCCACTTTGCACTACAAGTGCAAACTACAAGTGCAAAGTGCATTTGAAAGTTCATTGAAAGTGCACTTGGAGGTGCAGTCTCTGTAGATCAAAGGGGGAAATGCAAGGAAAATAAAAAACAGCGCTTTAGCTTGCACATGATTGGATGATAAAATCAGCAGAGCTTCCCCTCAGATTTACAGCGACTGTACTTCCAAGTGCACTTGTAGTGCAAAGTGGATTTGCCTTTCATAAATAACCCCCAATGTATTCTATAATATATCCTGTATGCATACAATGTATTCTACAATATATCCTGTATGTATACAATGTATTATAGAATATATCCTGTATGTATACAATGTATTATAGAATATATCCTGTATGTATACAATGTATTATATAATGGATCCTGTATGTATACAATGTATTATATAATGGATCCTGTATGTATACAATGTATTATATAATATATCCTGTATGTATACAATGTGTTATATAATGTATCCTGTATGTATACAATGTATTATATAATGTACCCTGTATGTATACAATGTATTATATAATATATCCTGTATGTATACAATGTATTATATAATGTATCATGTATGTTTACAATGTATTATATAATGGATCCTGTATGTATACAATGTATTCTATAATATATCCTGTATGTATACAATGTATTCTATAATGTACCCTGTATGTATACAATGTATTATATAATGGACCCTGTATGTATACAATGTATTATATAATGGATCCTGTATGTATACAATGTATTCTATAATATATCCTGTATGTATACAATGTATTATATAATGGATCCTGTATGTATACAATGTATTATATAATGGATCCTGTATGTGTTCAATGTATTATATAATATATCCTGTATGTGTTCAATGTATTATATAATATATCCTGTATGTATACAATGTAATATATAATGTATCCTGTATGTATACAATGTATTATATAATGGATCCTGTATATATATATATACAATGTATTATATAATCTACCCTGTGGCAACCCTAAGGCAGGGGCCCTTTCTGCTTGTTCCTGTTGTGGGGCCCTTTATAAGCCCTGGTTCAGACTGCTGCGACTTATCATGTGACTTTCAAAACAAAGCCTCATGACAAGTCAAAACACATTCATTTCAATGGGTGCTGTCCTAATAAATGTCACTAAAGTCACAGCAACAAGGGAAAAGGCAATACTTTTCTATGACTTTGGTGTGATTTGAGTGGCATAGACTGCAATGCTAATCACAAAATTGCAAACAAGTCACAAGGAAATTGCAAGAAAGTTGCACAACTTTGGGATCACAACAGTCTGAACTGAGCCCATGTTCTGCAGTGGGTCCCCTTCCTGCCATTTTGGGCCGCCTACAGTGGCAGAACATCAGGGCCCGGTCTCAAGTGCAACCTTTGCGACCCTGGTAGTTCCACCACTGATCCAGACTACAATAAAAACAAAAGGTTCATCCAGAAGAGATTTCATATGAAAAGTGGATGTCCTACTAACCTGATAATGTCTTGTCATGTGTCGTCTTCTTCAGTTTGGCTGGAAATAAGATTAGGGAAGTGATTAGTCCTGACAAACCTCTGAAATGTATAAAATAATAACTAAGAAAGTTATTAGTGTAGCAGATCCTCCCAGACACCATCATCCCACCAACCCTCTGTAGATTGGATTCTCTCCTCCTCCAGGTGATGGGGAGTGTCTTTGTCTGCCTGGTAACATCTCAGCACATTGCAGTGACATGTGACCATGGTGGGGGGACCAGAAAAGCCCCCAATTCTCTATGCAGGTTTACAGGCACACACCAAGAATCTGGAGCCTTGACTCCCCTTTCTGATGGAGGTTCAGGTGGATGCATGGGGCACAAGGCTCAGAACCCCGAGCAACAATTATGAGGGTCTCCTAGGAATACAGCTATAAATATGGAGGTTCTGTATAATAGACAAGTGGCTGTGATTGTATTGCTCTGCTCGGCATGCTGAGTGATGTCATTGTGTTATGGTGACTGACTGCCGGCATCCTGGAGAAGTGTTACTCTGCTTTCCTTTTACATTGTTCCTGAACTCTGTAGCCTTTTCCTTCATCCACAATTTTATACCCAAATGTATTTTATTCTGTAAACTCCATCAGTAAAGATTGTTTAACCCCTTAGTGACTGAGGGGAAAACAAATGTTAATGCCTGAACACAATTTTGCAACTTTGACCCATATTAGTAAATCTGTACATATCATCCCAACTACATTGTGTATCCAGGTGGATTATACCATATTCATTTCAGGACAAATTGAGCTTCTTTTGGTAACACCGGCACAAACACATTTTGCTTTTTTTATCCTACCTAAAAAACCTGACACTGATACTAATTTAGAAAATGTTTTTCAACCACTTCCTGAACGGCTCACACCGATATACGTCGGCACTTTGAAGAGCGATATCGTTGTTATGGCAGCAGCTACCATAACCCCGGTACCCTCTTCTTCAGTGAGCGGTCCGGTTTCCGATAAAAGCATTCTCGGTGGCAGATTTGCCATGAGATCACTTTTATCGGTGGTGGGAGAGGGCCCCCCTCCTGCCACTCTCCAGTGCCCTCTGCCGCTACCGACGGCTCTGGTAAGATCACATCCGCTCCCGTGTATGGTATGGATCTGAGTGAGGGGAAGATGCCCCCCACCCATCTCCATACTACTGCAGGATGGGAATGACATCAAAACATCACTTCCATCCATAGCTCTTAAAGAGAAATGTTTTTATTGTTTTTATTGCATTTTATTGTAAATATGAGATCTGAGGTCCTGTCATGCTTTTTTTTTCTATTACAAGCAATGTTTGCATTGCTTGTAATAGGAAAAAGTGACACATTTTTAAAAGAACAGTGTAAAAATAAAAAAATAAAAGGTAAAATAAATAAGAAAAAAAAATTCAAAAGCACCCTGTCCCGCCGAGCTCGCGTGCAGAAGCGAACGCATACGTGAGTAGCACCCGCATATGAAAACGGTGTTTAAACCACACATGTGCGATATCTCCACAATCAGTAGAGCAAGATAAATAATTCTAGCCCTAGACCTCCTCTGTAACTCAAAACATGCAACCTGTAGAATTTTTTAAACCTCACCTATGGAGATTTTTTAAGGGTAAAAGTTTGTCGTCATTCCACGAGTGGGCACAATTTTGAAGCGTGACTTGTTGGGTATCAATTTACTCAGCCTAACATTATCTTTCACAATATAAAAAATTGGGCTAACTTTACTGTTGTCTTATTTTTTAATTCGAAAAAGTGTATTTTTTCCAAAAAGTGTGCTTGTAAGTCTGCTGCACAAATACGGTGTGACAGAAAGTATTGCAATGACCGCCATTTTATTCTCTAGGGTTTTAGAAAATACATATAATGTTTGGGGTTCTAAGTAATTTTCTAGCAAAAAAAATGTTTTTAACTTGTAAACACCAAATCTCAGAAAGAGGCTCGGTCCTTAAGTGGTTAAAAAGAAACCAATCCAAAATACACTAACCCTGACCCCTAACATGACCTCTGACCTTTGACCCTAAAACTAAATCTTGCACTGACCCGGATCAAACCTTGATCTAGCTATTTTTTTCTTTATTAGAAAGAACACAATGTATGATATAATTTATCCCGTATGTATACAATGTATTATATAATGTACCCTGTATGTATACAATGTATTATATACTATATCCTGTATGTATACAATGTATTATATAATGGATTCTGTATGCATACAATGTGTTATATAATGTACCCTGTATGTATACAATGTATTATATAATATATCCTGTATGTATACAATGTATTATATAATATGTCCTGTATGTATACAATGTATTATATAATATATCCTGTATGTATACAATTTATTATATAATGTATCCTGTATGTATACAATGTATCTTTCTCGAGGGGGGAGGAGCTGATGGCCAAGATGGCTGCTTAGGGAGATCGAGTGGCTGACATGCTGCAGACGCTGCAGATAATGGTGGTCTGGGCGGCTGATATACATGCCTAACCACCTAAGCTGATCGCTGAATATTCTCCCCGACACTAGAGCGATCCATCTCGTCAGATTAAAAAAGCTGTAGCAACAGGGGCTGTAACTAGAGGCGGCTGAGGAAGATCGGGAGATCCGGGAAGGAACTGTACCTGTGGAGTGCTGAGAGCGAGACCGAGGACGAAGCCAGGAGATGGTGTGCAAAGCCGGGCAGGAATCTCTGCGTGTCTGCACATGCAGGCAGCAGGGGCGGCTCGCTTGGGGAAGTGCACTCTGGCAGGGTTCTCGGGACACAAGCAGCAGAGATCAGGAGGACCCAGGAAATCTCCCTGCCTAAAGGCAAAACGGACAGAACTTCAGCTGCATAGGTGCTGTGCTATACTAAATACGGGATAAGACCGGAGAAGCCAGAGCATCAGGTATGGCTATGGAAGATATGTAAAGTAACGTTGAGAATTGCATAAAGACTGTGTAAAAGACTACAAAGAGCTATAAACTTTAAATATAAACTTTAAAATTATCTTGAAAGACTGATACTAGGAGGATCAAAGGGTTCTGAGCAAGCGAAATTACTTCTGGGACAGATCTAGTTAAATCTTATCTTCTGACTCGATATATTAAAAAGGGATACTATACCAATAGAACTCTTGTACCTCCCTAATTTCAATCAAGGATATAAAGACAGGGGTTTAACACAGGATATAAAGAGGTAATACGCGGCACCCTGATATATATTCCATACATCTAAAGAGAATATTAAGAAAGAGGCAAGCTTGATAAGAAAACCACAAAATCACACAAAGTAATCACTCTATAGAGGGGAAGGTGGGGGGGAAGAGATAATAGAAATATGGTGCCCAAGAAGGGTAACAAAATACCACAATCTCAAAAGAACAAGAAAGATAAAATGGAAAGTAAAAATAAAAACCCTACAGGGGCACAATCTACACAAACAGCTGATATAACGGAGATTTTTCAACAATTACAATTGCAATCTCCCCGAACAATTCAAGCTCTGCATACATCACAGGAAATCTCAAACATCGCGGAAGTATTGGTAACATCTAGATCATCAGGGGAAGAGCAAATGGACCATCCCAGAAATAGCTCACCAATAGATACAACAGGTTCATTAAGTGAACAAAAGGAAGAGGACAAAGAAAGTTGGGATATGAGAACATACATTCAATCTCTCCCAACCAGGGTAGATATGGATCAATATGTGCACAGGCTGGAAAAATCATATAAAATAGAGATACAAGAGCTCAAGATATCCACAAAAATTGCACAAGAAAAAACGGCCGTATTAGACACCAGAGTCTCAAAAACAGAACAAGAACTAACGAAGATAAAGGAAAAAATACAAAAGCAAGGGAATCAAATAAATCAATTAATAGCCCAGATGAACAAGAAAATAGAAATAGAAGATCCAACATAAGAATTAGAGGTTTAAAGGAAGATGTGAGTATAAAAGAACTTATAACAACACTACAGAAAATCTTTCAGGAAATAATTCAGGACATTGATATAAAGGATTTAATAATTGATCAAGTTTTTGGCAACTCTTAATATGCCAGAAATAGAACTGCCGGACTGGCCCATTTCATATATGAAAGTATTTAGAAATCCTTGATGGGATATGTGTGGAAGGATTGGGGAGGGGGGAAGCGGTATAATTATATATACGGATCAAATGAGAAAGATTAAATAAACTCGACTGGTGGAGGTAGGGGGAGGAAAGGATTATGAAAGTTTTTTTTTTTGTTTTTTTTTTTTGATATACAGTATAAAATGTAATAGATGTGGGTAAAAGGGAATAGACAAGGGAACGTTTTTTGATTAAAAGTCATAGAGATGGGGGTGAAATACAAAATATAATAGATTTGGATGTGGCACTACAGGAACATAAGGTGATTTTTTTTTTCATATAGATAAATTTACATAATAAACAACACAAAATGTAAGAGATTTGGGTATGACACTAAATATTATTTTGAACAATATGATATAACACGCAATATAAACGGAATAGATTATCTGGGTACGACACTAGAAGGGAAATAAGGGAATGGTTTTTGACTAAAAGTCATAGAGATGGGTGTGAAATATAAAAGGTAATTGATTTAGGTTTGACATTAAGGAAAATAAGGTGATGGGTTTTTTTTCTTTTTTTTTTATTATAAATTGATAAATTTACATAATAAATAACACAAAAGAGATTTGGGTATGACACTAAAGATTATTTTGAATAATATGATATAACACGCAATATAAACGGAATAGATTATTTGGGTATGACACTAGAGATGGGTGTGAAATATAAAAGGTAATTGATTTAGGTTTGACATTAGGAAAATTAGGTGATGGGTTTCTTTTCTTTTTTTTTCTTTCCCTCCCTTCCCCTCTCTTTACCCCCTCCCATGACAATGGAAAAAATTACACCGCGTCGTGGGTATAGGGAGGAATATAGATAAATGCTTGTGTGATGTACATGTTTTGAGGTATCTCCCCCACACCCCCCCCACCCACATACTCTTTTTCTTTTTTTTTTTTTCCCTTGCCTTCCCTGACACTTTTTAGGATTGGGAGAGAATGGGAGGGAACGGGGAGAGAGTATAGAAAGGGACAATTAGTAATATAATAGAAGAATAGTGGAAGGGGAGAAGAGAAGGGAGAGGGGAGAGAATGATACATAAAAGGACAAAAAATTAGCATCTAAAACGCAGCGTGCGGCCATGGATTGGGCGACAGATCTTGGTCACCAGTATCCGGTACCCCCACTATAGGGAACTTACCTTAGTTAGTAAAATAGACTTCATATAAGTCAAATAGACATAGAGTAGTTTGTGTGTAGTGCGTGTGAGTGTTTTTTGGGTAATCCTTTTAATTTTTTATTTTTTCTCATTTTTTTTTTTTTTTTATGGGGAGGTTAAAGTCTGTTCCTTCAATGCAAGAGGTCTTAACGCTCCTAATAAAAGAAATCAAATTCAAAACTTTTTTAACAAACAAAAAATAGATATCATTTTATTTCAAGAGACTCATTTTCGTTCAGATCACATTCCGAAACTCAATAATCAAAATTATGATATTTGGGTACATGATACATTTCCCTACTCCAAATCAAAAGGGATATCTATTGTATTTCATAAGAACATACCTCATCAAATATTGCAAAAATATAAGGGTAAGGATGGTAGATCATTAGCTATAAAAGTAACGATATTTGGAAGAATTTTTACAATAATAAATCTATACCTAGCAAACTATGATCAAATAAAGACTGGAATAAGGGTTTTAAAGAATATGCTAGAAAAGGTACAACGATCGTGGGCGGGGATTTCAACTTTATTATGGATCTAAAAAATGATACAACTAACACCCATGCTCAGAGAAATAATAGTCAGATAGAGAAGTTTAAAGAGCTACTAACAAAGTACCAACTAGTGGACATTTGGAGGGTACAGCATCAAATGGATAGGAATTATTCATATTATTCAAATGTACATGACTCTTATTATAGGATAGATTATTTTTTGTTAATCAATTTGGAGGGATGATGGCCATATCATCAAACATAGGTGGGTTTTTATGGTCAGACCATGCACCGATATATCTGGAAATTAAGGTAATAAAACATGTTAAAGCAAAGGGAAACTGGAGATTAAATGACAACCTTCTTAAAGACAAAGATTGTGTTGAGGATATACGTAAAACAACAAGGGAATTTTTGCTAATACATGAGAAAGACGAAACATCAGTCCCCATGCAATGGCAAACATTAAAGTGCGTACTAAGGGGGGCGCTCATCAAGCATGGCTCAAGATTAAAAAAAGTAAGGAACAAAAAAATCTCAATTAATAAATGAAATAGATAAATTGGATAAAGAACATAAGCGGGATCTTAACCCGATAAGCAAAATAAAATTGAAAGGTAAAAGATTGGAATTGCAAGCCATGCTTGATGAGGAATCTCTTAGGATAAGGGAAAAAAATAAAGCACAATGGTACAATACGGAAATAAGACTGGGAAAATACCGGCCAAAATATTAAAGGATCAACAACCCTCAAATTCCATAATACAAATATTAAAATCAAATGGGAAATTAACATATGAACCAAAAGAAATATTAAAAGAATTCCATACATATTATTCCAATTTATATAACATTAAAAGACATCAAGGGAATAAGGAGAAGGAAAAGAAAGGGGAGGAGATTAAAAAAATATATTGAGGAAACAGCCTTGCCGAAACTCCCCAAGGAAATATCAGAGGCCATGGAAAAAGATATCTCAACAGAGGAAATCCAACAAGCTATTACAGAGCTGGTTCCAGGCAAAAGCCCAGGACCTGATGGGTACACCATTAGATTTTATAAATAATTCCAAGACATAATTATCCCCATTTTGAAGAAAACATATAATTCTATATCCAGTACACAGGGTTTTGTACCACAAAGCACAGAAGCCCATATTGCCCTAATTCCAAAACTAGAAAAAGATCATACATTATGCAAGAACTATCGTCCTATTTCCCTAACTAATATAGATATAAGGTTATATAATATATATAATCTTAGCAAATAGATTAACACCAATTCTACCTAATCACATAGGACTAGACCAAGCAGGGTTTACGAAAGGTAGGGAAACTAAGGATAACATTATAAAGACCTGTACACTGGTGGAATATGTGCAAAGAACCGCCACCCAAGCATGTCTTATGGCTGTCGACGCAGAAAAAGCATTTGACAGGGTTGGGTGGCGGTTCCTGGAGGAAACATTAATACAAATAGGTATAGGTCCGTAAATGCTTAGTAGGATTGTTGCATTATATTCTAACTCAAAAGCTAAAGTGAGAGTAAATGGGGCACTGTCGGAGGATGTAAGAATATCAAATGGAACTCGTCAGGGTTGCCCCCTTTCCCCTTTGCTGTTTATAATGGTATTGGAGCACCTGATCATGGCAATTAGAGATAACGGAAACATCAAGGGGATTAAGGTGAGGGATAAAGAATATAAAATTGCCACATATGCGGACGATTTATTAATATATATAGTGAACCCCATCATATCCATTCCAAATTTAATGAAAGCATTTAAAAGATTTGGGGATTTAAGCCTTTTTAAAGTTAATTATGACAAATCAAAAATCCTGAATATATCATTGAATGAAAAAAAATACTTATTATTGCAAAATGACTTCCCATTTAAATGGCAACAAAATGCAATTAAATATTTAGGAGTCTTTATAACAAAAGACATGAAATTATTACAGAGGGTGAATTATGATGTAACAATTCGAAAAGCTATCAGACTAATTCAGAAATATAAGTTAAGTTACTCATTGATGGGAAGAATCAATATAATAAAAATGGATATATTACCTAAAATACTATATACTTTTCAAACAATACCATTAGACCCTCCAAAGAAAATAATTATGGAACTAAGAAGAGCCATGGTTGAATTTATTTGGGCACATAAAACACCTAGGATAAAAAGAGAGAACTTAATTAGGAAAAAGAGAAATGGGGGACTTGCGCTACCGGATTTTATAAAATATCTGCAGGCAGCATCACTGTCACGGAACGTCCCACACTCCGCTTGAGTGCTTCCGTCATATACCACTTCCTCCCAGTCTGTATACAGATATCAGATATTCCAACCTCTCTGAGCACAAACCACAACCTCTCTGAGCACGACACTTGCTTGTTGCTAACATGGACTTACTTTATTCAGAACCAGAATACAGTCTTATATACAGGAGAAGATGAGGTTCCACCCTCCTGCTCATATTACTCTAACAATACAAACGTAACCCAATTAACCTAATTAACATGAGCTAATTAACTAATCCGTTATACAGCCTAGGTGACTGAGACATGGCTTTTTGACCAGACTGAGTTAATTATCACAGGACATTTTCTCACAATAGCAGCAGCTCCAATAGGAGTCGTCCCGTCTCCTACATTGTATAGAGGACAATGTGATCAGCTCATTCAATTAACATAAACACAGGTAGTTGGAGTTGATGACACCAGCATCTCCTCACAGTATGTGTCCCAACAGTATGAATCAGTCTTATCAGCAGGGGGCTGCTGGAGGAATCCCCCCTCCCTCTTCAGGGACACAAATCCCAAATTACCACAGCAAGGAGTCCCCAACAGAATCAAACAACATACAATATATACATATATACATGACTGAGTCCGATTAGTACAGTTCAGACTGGATTTCTAATTCACCTCACAAAGCGTATTGTTCCATTGAAAATCCAGGGCCCATAATCAAAAGGCAAGAGGCTTGCATACAGTCCTCTCCAACAGCCTCTGTCCCGGCTAGGTATGTGACATTTCTCCCCTTTCGGGAGGAGACTAACGCAGGAGGAGACCCCAGACGGGTTGACTCCAAAGTTAGTCCATAGTTCCAGTCCTCTACTGCCTGTACCCACACAGTACCCCAAACAAATTGTTCCAGAGTATTACTCACCCAGCCATCCTCTGCCTCTCTCAGAGAACATGCCCACCGCTGGGGAGAGGCCTGGACTGGCCCTTCTCCCTGGAGTCCTTTCTGCCACTGGAGAGAAGACAGGGGGACTGGGCTCACTCCATCCTGCTGTAGCGGATCTGGGCCGACTGCCCAGCATCCCTGGGGTATACAGGTGGGGACTGAAGCCCCATCCACCGACATCAGATCAAGCTGCAGTTGTGAGGTGATGACTGCATTCTCTCCCTGGATCCTGATCTGCAGCTCGCAATAGACTGCCACCTCCTCAACTTGGGCCTCCACAATTGATGCAGGTGTGGGGCAGAGGTCTTGGACCCTCTGTCCGGATGCCAGCACTCCTGCTGGGGATTTGCTAGGTGGTTCCTCCTCTACAGAAACGTCTATCAAATCCCCAGTCTCTGGAATTGGTAAAAGTGTGGGACAGAGGTCTTGGACCCTCTGTTCAGTTACCAGATCTTCAGCTGGAGAAGTTTGTTTTAACTCCATAGATGCTGCTGGCAGAAAATCACATGTCCTTGTCAGTGTTGTGGGAGAAAGGCCGACTACCTCTTCTCTCAAGAAGGCCGAAGCCACTGTTGGTGCTGGGCAGAGCACAGTGAACTTTGGCCCTGATAGCAGCTCTTCTGCTGGAGGCTCATCAGGTTGTTCTTCCTCAGCAGAAAAGTCTATCAAATCCCATGTCTCTGCAACTGATGTCTGGGGATATAGGTTCACCATCTCCTGTCCATGGAACCCAGAAGATGCTATCATTTCTGGGCAGAGGTTAGCAGAGCTCTGCCCTGATGTCAGCACTTCAGGTTTGGGGACGGCAATCTCCGGATTTTCCACTGCCGATTCTCTGGCATGCTGCTGAACGTGTTCTAGCAGTTTCCTGTATGCCCTTTCCAGATGCTGTTCCTTCCTTAGCAAATGGTCCAGATCAGGTTTGAGCTCTGAGACCCCTGCAAGACCGAGCATAGCCTCTCTATATTCTCGCAGGTCCTCAAGGTCAGGTTCCCCTTCATCGCCAAACATAAAATGATCTGTAAGGCTCTCCCACAGCAATCCAGGGCCTCCAAAGTCATATCCCTCCGGAGAGCATTCTGTTGTCTCCCCTAAATATCCCTGCTCTGCGTGCCATTGCAGAGCCCGATAACGATTGTCCAGCTCTATCTCCTGCTGGACGAGCCTGTCCAACTCAGTCACCCATTGCTCCTGGGGCCGCTCTCCCAGGAATGCCATCCGCAATGCCCGTTGGTCACTGGCCAGTTGCTCTCGGGTTGGAAAGCACTTGCCCTGTTTTATACCAGCGAGCTAGAGGGCTCCAATCCAGAGCTCCACCCGAATCTGCTACCTGAGCTCCAGGTATTCATCCTTAGACACAGTCCTGGTGTATGTTGAAAGGATGATCTGCAGCAGCCCCGGGAACTCTGATGCCAGGTCCATATCTCCGCTGGGGTGACTGAAGTCTGCTATGCAGATCTTGGATCCAGTTGGAGGTTTGGATGTCCCAGACTGCAGGAAGCTTTCCCGCTGCTTGCCACCAATGTCACTGAACGTCCCTCACTCCACTTGAGTGCTTCCGTCATATACCACTTCCTCCCAGTCTGTATACAGATATCAGATATTCCAACCTCTCTGAGCACAAAACAAGGCGACACTTGCTTGTTGCTAACATGGACTTACTTTATTCAGAACCAGAAGACAGTCTTATATACAGGAGAAGATGAGGTTCCACCCTCCTGCTCATATTACTCTAACAATACAAACGTAACCTAATTAACCTGATTAACATGAGCTAATTAACTAATCCTTTATACAGCCTAGGTGACTGAGACATGACTTTTTGCCCAGACTGAGTTAATTATCACAGGACATTTTCTCACAATAGCAGCAGCTCCAATAGGAGTCATCCTGTCTCCTACATTGTATAGAGGACAATGTGATCAGCTCATTCAATTAACATTAACACAGGTAGTTGGAGTTGATGACACCAGCATCTCCTCACAGTATGTGTCCCAACAGTATGAATCAGTCTTATCAGCAGGGGGCTGCTGGATGAATCCCCCCTCCCTCTTCAGGGACACAAATCCCAAATGACCACAGCAAGGAGTCCCCAACAGAATCAAACAACATACAATATATACATATATACACGACTGAGTCCGATTAGTACAGTTCTGACTGGATTTCTAGTTCACCTCACAAAGAGTATTGTTCCATTGAAAATCCAGGGCCCATAACCAAAAGGCAAGAGGCTTGCGTTCAGTCCTCTCCAACAGCCTCTGTCCCAGCTAGGTCTGTCACAATCACTGACTAGTATTATAGATTGGCATCATAATAAAGAAACAAAGCAATGGGTCAGGTTGGAGGAAGAAATAATAGGACCCCAACTAAAAGCCCTCCCATGGATAAAACCACATCTAAGACCAAAGAAAAATGATTTAACACTTTTTGTAAATGCTACATTAAAAATTTGGGATAATGTAGTGAAAGGGGGGAAACTTTCCACAATGATTGGACCTATGACCCCATTATTTTCCAATCCTGAATTCCCTCCAGCTATGGGGGTTACAAACTTTTTGAAATGGAATAAGACTGAGCACGAAAGACTGATACAAGTGCTGGAGGAAGGAAGGCTACCTGGGCTGCGGGAAATGGGTTTGGAAAATGAGAATAATTGGTTGCAATACCAGCAGCTGCGGACATTTATAGAGACTAAAATACCCAAGATAAATAGATCATTAACCAAATTTGAAAAAATACTAGTCGAACAACAAGCCCCAAATAAAAAAATATCAAAGGTATATGATGAGTTACTCCCTTCTAGCCCCCTTAGAAAGATAACTAGTATAAAGAAATGGGAAGCAGAGATGGGGAAGACCCTATTAGAAGAAGAATGGGAAAACATTTTCAAAATCATACATAGAACAACTATAGCCAATAAATATCAGGAAAGAAACTATAAAATAGCAATGAGATGGTATAGGAGTCCTGTAACATTAAATTTAATAAATAAAAGGAATACAGACTTATGTTGGAGATGCAAAGTAGAAAAAGGAACGATGGAACATATATGGTAGGGATGTCGTATGGTGAGAGGATTCTGGAATAAGATATTCAAGATTTATCGCAAGGTATCTGGAGTAGAGGAGAGCCCAAATATGGAAATCTCGTTATTATCTTTAACATCAAAATCAATAAAAAACAATTAAAACAGATATTATCCACCATATGACATCCGCAGCCAGAAAAAATAATAGCAAGAAACTGGAAAGAAACCAGAAGTCCAACAGTAGCGGAATGGATATGTGAAATGAACGAAATTCATTGTATGGAAAAACAGATAAGAGATGAAGTGTATATAATAAGTCACATACCAGAAATCTAGCAAAAATGGGAAGAGTTTCGGTCATCTAGAGAAATGATAGAATGTATATAATATTAAAGGAATGTTGTGGTTTTTTTTTTTTTGGGGAGTTGTATGTGGTATGTAAGTGGTGTGGATGAAATATAGGTACGTATATGGCTGTAATAGGGAAGGTAGAAACGGAGAGACAATTGGCAAGCTGGCAAATAACTATTTGGGGTAGGCAAATTTAAGCAGCACTATAGGTACCTGTTTGCATGTCAATACGATGTAAAGATGGTTGTGTAAATATGTTATATATTGGCATATCAAATGTTTTATGGAAAAAAAAAAATTTAAGTGAAAACCTAATAAAGAAAGATTGAAAACAATGTATCTTTCTCTCCATTTAGAAAAGAAAGAAAACACAGGGGTGAGTTGCACAGTGACTCATTTCTATGACTGGCAATCAGAGGTTATCACAGCGATCATGTGACAGGGAATCGGGAGTCCCGGGTCCGATCATTAGTACAAGTCACATGGAAATTGCAAGCAAGTTGCACAACTTTGGGGTCACAACAGTCTGAACTGAGCCCATGTTCTGCAGTGGGCCCCCTTCCTGCCATGTTGGGCCCCCCTACAGTGGTGGAATGCCAGGGCCGGGTCTCAAGTGCAACCTTTGCGACCCTGGTAGTTCTACCACTGATCCAGACTACAATAAAATCAAAATGTTCATCCAGAAGAGATTTCACATGTAACGTGGATGTCCTACTAACCTGATAATGTTTTTCCATGTGTCGTCTTCTTCCGTTTGGCTGGAAATAAGATTAGGGAAGTGATTAGTCCTGACAAACCTCTGAAATGTATAAAATAATAACTAAGAGAGTTATTAGTGTAGCAGATCCTTCCAGACACCATCATCCCTCCAACCCTCTGTAGATTGGAGTCTCTCCTCCTCCAGGTGATGGGGAGTGTCTTTGTCTGCCTGGTAACATCTCAGCACATTGCAGTGACATGTGACCATGGTGGGGGGACCAGAAAAGCCCCCAATTCTCTATGCAGGTTTACAGGCACACACCTAGAATCTGGAGCCTTGACTCCTCTTTCTGATGGAGGTTCAGGTGGATGCATGGGGCACAAGGCTCAGAACCCCGAGCAACAATTATGAGGGTCTCCTAGGAATACAGCTATAAATATGGAGGTTCTGTATAATAGACAAGTGGCTGTGATTGTATTGCTCTGCTCGGTTTGCTGAGTGATGTCATTGTGTTATGGTGACTGACTGCCGGCATCCTGGAGAAGTGTTACTCTGCTTCCCTTTTACATTGTTCCTGAACTCTGTAGCCTTTTCCTTCATCCACAATTTTATACCCAAATGTATTTTATTCTGTAAACTCCCTCAGTAAAGATTGTTTAACCCCTTAGTGACTGAGGGGAAAACAAATGTTAATGCCTGAACACAATTTTGCAATGTTGACCTGTGTTAGTAAATCTGTACATATCATCCCAACTACATTGTGTATCCAGGAGGATTATACCGTATTCATTTCAGGACAAATTGAGCTTCTTTTGGTAACACCGGCACAAACACTGTCAGTTGTGGTTTGTACCCGTAGTACGGCCTAAAAAACATTGCACACATTTTGCTTTTTTTATCCTACCTAAAAAAACTGACACTGATACTAATTTAGAAAATGTTTTTTAACCACTTCCTGACCGGCTCACACCGATATACGTCGGCACTTTGAAGAGGGATATCGTTGTTATGGCAGCAGCTACCATAACCCCGGTATTCTCTTCTTCAGTGAGCAGTCCGGTTTCTGATAAAAGCATTCTCGGTGGAGGATTTGCCATGAGATCACTTTTATCGGTGGTGGGAGAGGGCCCCCCTCCTGCCACTCTCCAGTGCCCTCTGCCGCTACCGACAGCTCCGGTAAGATCACGTCCGCTCCCGTGTATGGTATGGATCTGAGTGAGGGGAAGATGCCCCCCACCCATCTCCATACTACTGCAGGGTGGGAGTGACATCAAAACATCACTTCCATCCATAGCTCTTAAAGAGAAATGTTTTTTTATTGCATTTTATTGTAAATATGAGATCTGAGGTCCTGTCATGCTTTTTTTCTATTACAAGCAATGTTTACATTGCTTGCAATAGGAAAAAGTGACACATTTTTAAAAGAACAGTGTAAAAATAAAAAAATAAAAGGTAAAATAAATAAGAAAAAAAAATCAAAAACATCCTGTCCTGCCGAACTCGCGCACAGAAGCGAACGCATACGTGAGTAGCGCCCGCATATGAAAACGGTGTTTAAACCACACATGTGAGGTATCTCCGCAATCAGTAGAGCGAGAGAAATAATTCTAGCCCTAGACCTCCTCTGTAACTCAAAACATGCAACCTGTGGAATTTTTGAAATATCACCTATGGAGATTTTTAAGGGTAAAAGTTTGTCGCTGTGACAGACCTAGCCGGAAAAGAGGCTTTTGGAGGGGACTGATGGCTAGCCTCCTGCAAACCGATTATGGGCCCTGGCATTTGGGGGGACGGTGCTCTTTATGAGCTGTATGTCTGGGGACCCTGGATATGCCATTGTGATGGGAGTCACTAATAGGGTGAATGAGAACCCCACTATGATCTGTGCTAGTCAGAGACTCAATGCTGTATATGTGTGTATATATAATGTGTGCTGTCTCATTGTGTTGTGTACTGTTTGCTGTGCTAGTTTTGGGTGGGGCTGTATTCCAATGTTCTATTATGTTTGTCTGCCTTGGATCACAGGATGTGTATTGCATTGGGGGGTTTGTGTTTGTCTGCCTTGGATCACAGGATGTGTATTGCATTGGAGGGAGGGGGGATTCTTCCAACAGCTCTCCCTGCTAACACTGTGTACTGATGAGACGTTAAACACACCTGACCTGTGTATCCATTGTCATTGGACCGTTTAACCCGCCCTCTTTTCCAAGGGTGGGGGGGAAAGAGTCTCTGAGTTATTTTATCTGTTGAGTCCATGTGTTATAATAAAGGAGTTGATTCCTGCTTGAAACCTGAAGACAGACCTGTGTCTCGTTTTTGGGGTGGATTATTTGTATGGGTTCCTTGTTTGGCTGATTGGAGTGTTCGGTAGCTGCCTTTGTGTTTGGGTTTGATATGTCCTAAACGACTTTAACCCCTTTCATACTCGGGGTGTCGTTACACTGGTGGCTAGCAGCGGGATCATTCCCACAGCCCAGAAGGACAGCTACAAGAGGACACAGGACAATGGAAGCACAGTATGAATGGCTAAAGCTCTCTTCCCTCAAGGACTTACTGGAGAACCGGGGCCGACCGGCCAACAACCGTAAGAAGAGGGACATTATCGCAGAACTAGTCGAAATGGATAGAGCTGAAAGACCCAACATAACCGAAAGGCCCAGCATAGCAGACTTCAGACACCCCTGAAGAGATATGGATCTGGCATCAAAGTTCCCGGGGCTGCTGCGAATCGTCCTTTCAGCAATCCCCAGGACTGGTCTGTGGATGAATACCTGGAGCTCAGGCAGAAGATCCGGGTAAAACACTGGATTAGAGCCCTCCAGGTTGCTGCAATGCAACGGGGCAAGTGCTTTCCAAACCCCAGAGCAGCAGGCCAGTGAACAACGGGAGTTACGGATGCAATTCCTGGGAGAGCGGCCCCAGGAGCAATGGGTGACTGAGCTGGACAGGCTGGTCCAGCAAGAAATAGAGCTGGAGAATCGGTATCGGGCTCTGCAATGGCACGTGGAGAAGGAATATTTAGGGGAGACAACAGAATGCTCTCCGGAGGGATATGACTTTGGTGGCCCTGGATTGCTGTGGGAGAGCCTTTCAGATTGTTTTGTGTATGGTGATGAAGGGGAACCTACCCTGGAGGACCTGCGAGAATACAGAGAGGCTATGTTCAGTCTTGCAGGGGTCTCAGAGCTTAAACCTGATCTAGACTATTTGCTAAGGAAGGAACAGCATCTGGAAAGGGCATACAGGAAACTGCTAGAATGCTTTCAGCAGCATGCCAGAGAATCGGCAGTGGAAACTCCGGAGATTGCCATCTCCAAAGCTGAAGTGCTGACAACAGGGCAGAGTTCTGCTAACCTCTGCCCAGCACTGATAGCATCTTCTGGGTTCCACGGACATGATATTGTGAACTTCTATCCCCAGACACCAGTTGCAGACACGGGATTTGATGGACTTTTCTGCTGGGGAGGAACAGCCAGGTGAGCCTCCGGTGGGGGAGCTGGTGTTAAGGCCGGGCTTCACTGTGCTCTGCCCAGCACCAACAGCAGTATTTGTGGAGTTACAAGGAACTTCCCCAGCTGAAGCGCTGGTCACCGGACAGAGGGTCCAAGACCTCTGCCCTACACCTGCGGCGGTTCCGGAGGCCCAGGGTGAGAAGGAGATGGTCCCTTCCCAGCAGCATATGGCACCTCAGAATGATGCCACCAATCCAGCAGAAGAGCTGGCAACAGAGCAGAGTGCTGCAAGCCTCTGCCCTCACCTAACAGAAGAGGGAGCTCTTGTGGTAGTGGAAGGGACTTCGGTCTTTACTGACACAACACCAAAAATTGGTGCGGCACTAGGACAGGAGGATGTCAGCCATGCTTTGCAAGCACTAGGGGATTTTCACTTACCAAAAGTGGATGGGACTTCAGTGTCCACTTGTATACCCCAGGGATGCTGGACGGTCGGCCGAGATCCCCAACAGCGTGACTGGAGAGAAGCCCAGTCACCCTGTCTTCTCTCCAGCAGGTGAAAAGACTCCCGGGAGAAGGGCCAGTCCAGGCCTCTCCCCAGTGGCGAGGATGTTCTCTGAGAGATGCAGAGGTTGGCTGGGTGAGTAATTCTCTGTTTGGAACAATTTATTTGGGGTACTTTGTGGATACCGGCATTGGGGGACTGGAACTACTGACTAACTTCGGATTCAACCCGTCTGGGGTCTCCTCCTGTGTTAGTCTCCTGCCGAAAGGGGAGAAATGTGACAGACCTAGCCGGAAAAGAGGCTTTTGGAGGGGACTGATGGCTAGCCTCCTGCAAACCGATTATGGGCCCTGGCATTTGGGGGGACGGTGCTCTTTGTGAGCTGTATGTCTGGGGACCCTGGATATGCCATTGTGATGGGAGTCACTAATAGGGGCACAGGGTGAATGAGAACCCCACTATGATCTGTGCTAGTCAGAGACTCAATGCTGTATATGTGTGTATATATAATGTGTGCTGTCTCATTGTGTTGTGTACTGTTTGCTGTGCTAGTTTTGGGTGGGGCTGTATTCCAATGTTCTATTATGTTTGTCTGCCTTGGATCACAGGATGTGTATTGCATTGGGGGTTTGTGTTTGTCTGCCTTGGATCACAGGATGTGTATTGCATTGGAGGGAGGGGGGATTCTTCCAACAGCTCTCCCTGCTAACACTGTGTACTGATGAGACGTTAAACACACCTGACCTGTGTATCCATTGTCATTGGACCGTTTAACCTGTCCTCTTTTCCAAGTGTGGGGGGGAAGAGTCTCTGAGTTATTTTATCTGTTGAGTCCATGTGTTATAAAAAAGGAGTTGATTCCTGCTTGAAACCTGAAGACAGAGCCGTGTCTCGTTTTTGGGGTGGATTATTTGTATGGGTTCCTTGTTTGGCTGATTGGAGGGTTCGGTAGCTGCCTTTGTGTTTGGGTTTGATATGTCCTAAACGACTTTAACCCCTTTTATACTCGGGGTGTCATTACAGTCGCCATTCCATGAGCAGGCGCAATTTTGAAGCATGACATGTTGGGTATTAATTTACTCAGTGTAACATTATCTTTCACAATATAAAAAAATTGGGCTAACTTTACTGTTGTCTTATTTTTAAATTCAAGAAAGTGTATTTTGCGCAAATACGGTGTGACAGAAAGTATTGCAACGACTGCCATTTTATTCTCTAGGGTGTTAGTAAAAAAATATAATGTTTAGGGTTCTAAGTAATTTTCTAGCAAAAAACCTGTTTTTAACTTGTAAACACAAAATCTCAGAAAGAGACCTCGGTCCTTAAGTCGTTAAAAAGAAACCTACCCAAAATACACTAACCCTGACCCCTAACACGACCTCTGACCTTTGACCCTAAAACTAAATCTGGCACCGACCCGGATCAAACCTTGATCTAGCTATTTTTTTCCTTTTTAGAAAGAACACAATGTATGATATAATATATCCTGTATGTATACAATGTATTGTATAATGGATCCTGTATGTGTACAATGTATTATATAATGTACCCTGTATGTATACAATGTATGACATAATGTATCCTGTATGTATACAATGTATTATATAATGGATCCTGTATGTATACAATGTATTCTATAATATATCCTGTATGTATACAATGTATTATATAATGGATCCTGTATGTATACAATGTATCTTTCTCTCCATTTAGAAAAGAAAGAAAACACAGGGATGAGCTGCACAGTGACTCATTACTATGACTGGCAATCAGAGGTTATCACATTGATCATGTGACAGGGAACCGGGAGTCCCAGATTCTGATCATTAGTATGATCCCCGGGGCTCTTGGTGAGATCTTAGTCTCTGTACAGTGCTCTCCCAGCACAAAGAGAGGTACCCAGATATGTGCCCCCCAGAATAAAGACTCCTTTTCGTGAGGCCCCATATGTGCGTACTGTCAGTGGGAAGTGGTTCATCCAGTTGGAAGCTCCTGATTGGTCACTGGCTTTCCCTGGGTGACATTCCTAGTTCTTCCTCACACAGATATTGATCAGGAATTGGTAGGAAATGGTCATTATAGACGGGAACTCACCATGTTGTGCTCTCCTCTCCTGGAGGTCATTTGCGGGTCCCATCAGATCGATCAGTGTAAAGACATGAATGGTGACATCCAGAGCCCCTTCTTCTCCATATGTGTCTATCAGGAGGTCCTTGGTGGTGATCCAGTCTGCATTTTCTAGTCTTCCTCGGGGGATGGGACGTTTATCTTCATAGGAGAAATCAGACAATTTGTTCCTAAATCTCTTGAAGTCGCATCCTTTCAGATCCTCAAGAGAATATATGATAAGATCCCCGGGGGTTTGTGGGACCTTTCCCAGGACACCAGGAGCCGACCCTGCAGAGAGAACAATCAGCAACCATAAACATAAATCCTGATTGGAGGATTTCTGACACATGACAGCAAATAAGTCTGTACTGGCAGCCAGCAATGTTATAAAGAGCACATAGAAGGGAAAGGAAATGATCCCCAATATGTCTATATGTACATTATCCTATGGAGGGATTGGATTCTCTGTTATAATCTCATATGATTGCCTCCATAGTGGTAAGTTACCTCTCAGATGGATGAATATTGGGTGCAAATACCTAGGGGGCTATTTTTTAAAAACATCACCTTCGTGAATCATCCCTATAATGTGTCCAATATGTTTATTTCCTATGATCATCAGCTCCATCTAGTGGTCATAGTGCCATATCTTACTGGTCAAGAAAATAATGCATGAGCTGATGATCATAGGAAGTAAACCTATTAGACAAATAACGGGGATTATTAGTGATGACTATACAAATGACACAAACTCATAGTAATTATTTTATATACAGACCTCCTAATGTGTATTTATGGATGATCATTTTAAACATGTTTATTGACTGTTTCATAGTAAACTAAAAGAAAAATATAAAACCTTTTAAAAAACCTTCCCCCCTGAATAATGATGTGTCTGATCAGTGTGAACTAAGAACTCCGATTACCCCCAAATCTCCCAGCAGTATGTGTCATGTGACATGGGGATGTTTTCTCCTTAGTATTATAGACAAAGTATTCCCCCAACCACTACACAAATAGCCATACAATTTGGGGTCCTCCAGTCATTATGGATCACTGGACCATCTCAGAAGATCATTTCCATCAATGATAAATAAAATCTGAAGACACAGGAATGTGATGGTGGAATTGACGAAAGCTGCTGAACTCTTATGGGTGGACTGACCAGATCTCTACAGGAAATGTCCAGAGTAAGGAGACATACAATATCCTATCATCTAATTCCAATCTCTGCAGATGTGAGATGGAGGAAAACTTTGGAAAGGATTGTCAGGATCAGCAGTCATACCTTGTGAGGAGGAGGATGAGAAGGAAGAGGTCGCCATGACATCAGGAGATGACCCGAGATGACATCACCTGGAAGGAGCACAAACAATAATAAACTCTTTTGTAGTGCAATGAATGGAACCAATAAGAAGGATTTGCTCCCTTCTGTGGATAACAATTGGCTGACTGGTTGTCCAATTAGAAAGTATTAGAATTGGATGGATTTCTGTCATTTACAACCCATAACTATGAGGGTCAATCAGAACCTTCTACCCGGAATTCATCTAGTTGGTATATCGGGTTCACAAAGGAATCCTACCCTGTTTAGGGCCACAATTTATACAGACTCGTATTTCTAGGTGTCACCTCCACAAATCTGTGCCATTCAAAGCCAAGACCGGTACTAATGAGCACCAAAGTATCAGTCAGTAAGATGTCTACAGAAAGGTCAGGTGATAAAAAAGAGAAGGCCCCAAAATGGAAGACGTGTGTGCTCAGCAGAGACCTCCATTCACTAATAAGATGCTTCCAAGTGGATTCTTCAGGAAGGTTCATCATAAAAACAGGTTAAAACACAAACAACACATTGCGTGGCTCTTTAGTGGCCACTTTGTCAGGGAAAGGTGTACAGTAGGGATGAGCTTCGTGTTCGAGTCGAACCCATGTTCGACTCGAACATTGTCTGTTCAATCATTCGCCAAATTGCGAATGACATGGGCCGTTCGTGCCAAATTTGAGTAGCGCGCCATGGCCCATAACTCACTGCGGCAATGCAGTGCATTCCTGACTGATGATTGGACAAGCATGCACTATGACCCGCATGCTTGGCCAATCACAGCGCTGTCTGTACAGAGAGCTGTATTTGGCCAAAGCCAGGGTGGCTTTGGACAATTATGGCTCAAGGGGTTTAATACACGCCCCATACTATATAAGGCCGCCTGCAGGTCGGCATTGAGAGACAGAGACAGAGAGACAGTGTCATTTGATTTAAGTTAGATAGATTAGGCAGGGCAGTCAGTCATTTAGCTGCACTTACAGTGTATTGTGTACATATATACATCCCAGGTTTTGTATATATATATATATATATATATATATATATATACACATACACTGTATACTCTGTATTCAGTTTAGTTAGATCCGTTCCTGTTTTATCTTCCTACTGACAGGCAGGCAGGTGTTGTTACAGTATTTACAGCTACCTGAGGAAAATTGCTGGTGTTCTGATCCTATTAGTCCTATTATACACTGTATTAAGTTTAGCTAGATCCGTTCCTGTTATTATCTTCCTACTGACAGGCAGGCAGGTGTTGTTACAGTATTTACAGCTACCTGAGGAAAATTGCTGGTGTTCTGATCCTATTAGTCCTATTAGCTACAGTATTTAGAGTTAGTGTAGTGCATCCTCTGCACAGTGTTCAGCTAAAGCTACCTGTAGAAGATTGGTGGTGTTTTTCTGATCCTATCACTACCGCAGGCAGCTACATTATTTTTTAGTGTAGTGCGACCTCTGCACAGTGTTCAGCTAAAGCTACAAGTTAGTAGTGCGACCTCTGCACAGTGTTCAACTAAAGCTACAAGTTAGGGTAGTGCGCCCTCCTCACAGTGTTCAGCTAAAACTACAAGTTAGTGTAGTGCAACCTCTGCACAGTGTTCAGCTAAAGCTACAAGTTAGTGTAGTGCGGTTGGTGTTGTTTTCCTGATCCTATCACTACCGCAGGCAGCTACATTATTTACACGTTAGTGTAGTGCGATCTCTGCACCCCCCCAGGTACGATATTTAATAGTAGTTAATACCATAGTCAAGACTCTGAGAGTCGGCTGTGAAAGGAAAGTTTGCATACAGAGCAATTAGTTACAAGGACACATTTAATCCAGCAGACAATGTGTTATAGTGGTCCTCACACAACACCGGTATAAAGAGGATTTATTTTTATATTAGATATTTATTAGACACCAGCAAAAGAAATACAAAAGATTCTGGTAACAAAGTATGACATAAGAAGAAAGTCATGTAGGAGAAGGAAGAAGGAAAGCGTTCAGTACACGTCTCTTGTGTATCGCTTCCATATTCACAAACCTCAATGAGAAGAATATTATAGATGAAGGAATTACAGACAAACATGTTGTGATGTATACTTAGCAGATTATCAATAAGGGAAGTAATCAGGGTAACAAAGGAAAGAACATATCAAAGATTAACAGAGTAAGTACTGAAATAAAATAAAGTATAGAACAATAGAAGATTACACGGTGTCCAATATGGACATGTAAAGGTGTAGCATGTCATAACAAATACATTATATTATTACAATTTGTTGTTATTATACCGATTGCTCCCGATTTTCCATTGTTTGTTAAACCAGACATTTTTGTCTGGCGCCTTTACAAGACCAATGCCGCGTACACACGATCGGAAAATGCGCCAGCAAAAGTCCGATCCGAGCTTTTGGTCAGAAAATGCGACCGGGTGTATGCTCCATTAGACTTTTGCTGATGGCATTTTGGCCATCAAAAGATTGAGAGCATGTTCTCTATCGGAAATGCCGCTCGTCTGTATGCAATTCTGACGTGCAAAATACCTATGCATGCTCGGAAGCACTGAACTTCATTTTCTCAGCTCTTCGTAGTGTTGTACGTCACCGCGTTCTTAACGGTCAAAAGTTCAGGTAACTTTTGTGTGACCGTGTGTATGCAAGCCAAGCTTGAGCGGAATTCTGTTGGGAAAAACCATCCAAGATTTTTCCGATGGAAACTCCGCTCGTGTGTACTGGGCATAAGGCTCAGGTCACATCTATGTGGTTGAGTTTGATGCAGTTTTCCGTTGCATTTTGCATTTTTGAACACGTGTTTTGATGCATTTTTTAATGTGGTTTTTTTTTTGCATTTTGGCTACTAATGGCTGTTAAGGAGCAGGTGGCTGCCACGTCCTTAACAACCGATGAATCATCAGCTGTCAGCAGAATTCCCCGCTGACAGTTGAATGTAAACAAAACAATTTCAACATTAAAAAATGTAAAAAAAAAACAGCATGCCCCCAATCCATACTAGACCCTTATCTGAGCATGCAGTCCAGCAGGTCAGGAAAGAAGAGGGACAAGCAAGCAGGACCTGAAGGATTTTCCCCCTTAACCACTTCAGCCCCGGAAGGATTTACCCCCTTCCTGACCAGAGCACTTTTTACAATTTGGCACTGCGACGCTTTAACTGCTAATTGCGCGGTCATGCAATGCTGTAACCAAACGAAATTTGCGTCCTTTTCTTTCCACAAATAGAGCTTTCTTTTGATGGTATTTGATCACCTCTGCCGTTTTTATTTTTTGCGCTATACACGGAAAAAGACCGAAAATTTTGAAAAAAAATGATATTTTCTACTTTTTGTTCTAAAAAAAATCCAATAAACTCAATTTTAGTCATACATTTAGGCCAAAATGTATTTGGCCACATGTCTTTGGTAAAAAAAATGTCAATAAGTGTATATTTATTGGTTTGCGCAAAAGTTATAGCGCCTACAAACTAGGGTACATTTTCTGGAATTTACACAGCCTTTAATTTATGACTGCCTATGTCGTTTCTTGAGGTGCTAAAATGGCAGGGCAGTACAAAACCCCCACAAGTGACCCCATTTTGGAAAGTAGACACCCCAAGGAAATTGCTGAGAGGCATTTTGAGCCCATTGAATATTCATTTTTTTTGTCCCAAGTGATTGAATAATGACAAAAAAAAAAAAAAAAATTACAAAAAGTTGTCACTAAATGATATATTGCTCACACAGGCCATGGGCATATGTGGAATTGCACCCCAAAATACATTTAGCTGCTTCTCCTGAGTACGGGGATACCACATGTGTGGGACTTTTTAGGAGCCTAGCCGCGTACGGGACCCCGAAAACCAATCACCGCCTTCAGGATTTCTAAGGGTGTACATTTTTGATTTCACTCTTCACTGCCTATCACAGTTTCGGAGGTCATGGAATGCCCAGGTGGCACAAACTCCCCCCAAATGACCCCATTTTGGAAAGTAGACACCCCAAGCTATTTGCTGAGAGGCATGGTGAGTATTTTGCAGCTCTCATTTGTTTTTGAAAATGAAGAAAGACAAAAATAAAAAATTTTTTTTTCTTTTTTTAATTTTCAAAACTTTGTGACAAAAAGTGAGGTCTGCAAAATACTCACTATACCGCTCAGCAAATAGCTTTGGGTATCTACTTTCCAAAATGGGGTCATTTGGGGGGGGGGGTTTTGTGCCACCTGGGCATTCCATGGCCTCCGAGACTGTGATAGGCAGTGAAGAGTGAAATCAAAAATTTACGCCCTTAGAAAGCCCGAAGGCGGTGCTTGGTTTTCGGGGTCCCATACGCGGCTAGGCTCCCAAAAAGTCTCACACATGTGGTATCCCCGTACTCAGGAGAAGCAGCAGAATGTATTTTGGGTTGTAATTTCACATATTCCCATGGCATGTTTGAGCAATATATCATTTAGTGACAACTTTGTGCAAAAAAAAAAAAAAAAATTTGTCTCTTTCCCGCAACTTGTGTCACAATATAAAATATTCCATGGACTCGACATGCCTCTCAGCAAATAGCTTGGGGTGTCTACTTTCCAAAATGGGGTCATTTGGGGGGGGGTTTGAACTGTCCTGGCATTTTATGCACAACATTTAGAAGCTTATGTCACACATCAACCACTCTTCTAACCACTTGAAGACAAAGCCCTTTCTGACACTTTTTGATTACATGAAAAAATTATTTTTTTTTGCAAGAAAATTACTTTGAATCCCCACACATTATATATATTTTTAAAGCAAATGCCCTACAGATTAAAATGGTGGGTGTTTAATTTTTTTTTTTTCACACAGTATTTGCGCAGCGATTTTTCAAACGCATTTTTTGGGGAAAAAACACACTTTTTTACATTTTAATGCACTAAAACACACTATATTGCCCAAATGTTTGATGAAATAAAAAAGATGATCTTAGGCCGAGTACATGGATACCAAACATGACATGCTTTACAATTGCGCACAAACGTGCAGTGGCACCAAAATAAATACATTTTTAAAAGCCTTTAAAAGCCTTTACAGGTTACCACTTTAGATTTACAGAGGAGGTCTACTGCTAAAATTACTGCCCTCGATCTGACCGTCGCGGTGATACCTCACATGCATGGTGCAATTGCTGTTTACATTTGACGCCAGACCGACGCTTGCGTTCGCCTTAGCGTGAGAGCAGGGGGGACAGGGGTGCTTTTTTTTTTTTTTTTTTTTTTTTTTATTATTTTTTTGCTTTTTTATCTTATTTTAAAACTGTTCCTTTCATTTTTTATTATTTTTTAATCATTTTTATTGTTATCTCAGGGAATGTAAATATCCCCTATGATAGCAATAGGTAGTGACAGGTACTCTTTTTTGAAAAAATTGGGGTCTATTAGACCCTAGATTTCTCCTCTGCCCTCAAAGCATCTGACCACAACAAGATCGGTGTGATAAAATGCTTCCCCAATTTCCCAATGGCGCTATTTACATCCGGCGAAATCTAAGTCATAAAATGCTCGTAGCTTCCGGTTTCTTAGGCCATAGAGATGTTTGGAGCCACTCTGGTCTCTGATCAGCTCTATGGTCAGCTGGCTGAATCACCAGCTGCATTCTCAGGTTCCCTGTTGAGACAGGAGAGCCAGAGAAAAACACGGAAGACGGTGGGGGGGGTATTCTCTCCCACTGCTTGTAAAAGCAGTCTAGAGGCTAATTAGCCGCTAGGATTGCTTTTACATGAAAGCCGACCGCTGGCTGAAAAGAATGATACCAAGATGATACCTAAACCTGCAAGCATCATTCTGGTATAACCACTCAAAGTCGTGAATGCTGTACCTGAAGACAAAAAAATGGTTAACAATAAAGCACAGTAAACGGTAAAGTATAAAAAATTGCATACCTGAAAAGCAAACATGATAAAACATAATAACAATAAAACATTGCAGAATAGAATACAGTAAAAAAGAGCAGAAGAATAGAGAGAGAACAATAAAACGACAACTATTATTTTTTATTTTATATTTTTGTTTGTGTTTTTTTTTTTTTTTACACTTTTTTTGTAACTGTAACTTTTATAACTGTAACCGGTTCCAGGTTCGGGTCTCTCAAAATGCGATGGCATCTTGGGAGACCCTGTGAAAGTGTGCCTAGTCTGTGCAATGCTGTACCCTACGCTAATACTCAACTAGTGAATGGTAGCGTTCAAAACATTCACCAATGCAAAGACCAGGATTGTCAGGACAGGAGGGACAATAATAGCGGGTGTCACGCCTATATCCGCGCTTGCTGCAGATACGACATCTTTTTTGGGGGGGTTCGTTGGGTAGGGGTACTCGGGAGGACATAAAAATGCCTCTCATGCAGCCGACTGCATTTGGTTGGGGATGTGAATGGGGGAAGTACGGGCGCTGCAGAAGTGGTGGGTTCCCAATTAGGATTGGCGAATGCAGCAGGAAGGGCATTATGGGCACGACGGGCCTGTGTTTGTCTTCTTCTTGGTGGCAGCGGGACACTACTTGTGCTTGCCACCTCACCAGCTTGAACTGCACTTATGGGACTCGCCACATCACCACGTGTTACTGCAGTGCTGGTTTGACTATGACCGGGGTGTACTAGGCCGCTGGCGCTTGCCAGTTCACCAAAACGCTACCAAAAAAACTGTTAACGATCGCAGGGATCAGGCCTGACTCTGCGAATGCTGCAGTTATGCGTTTAGTGTTTTGTAAGTGACAGTGATCGATCGATACTGCACATGGGTGGGCTGGGCTGGGCCGGGCGGAGGGGCAAAACGCAGGTGCTAGCAGGTATCTGGGCTGATCCCACTAACACTGCGTTTTTGGGAACCCTAAACTGCTGGGGACGCCAGTATAGATCTGATCGGATCAGATCAGATATTGATCAGTTCAGATACTATACCACTAAGGGAGGTGTACGGTGCGTGCGTGGGTGTTAGCGCTACTGGCACTAACCTGACGCTGCCTGGGGCTGATGCTTGCCAGTTCACCAAAACGCTACCAAAAAAACTGTTAGCGATTGCAGGGATCAGGCCTGACTCTGCGAACGCTGCAGTTATGCGTTTAGTGTTTTGTAAGTGACAGTGATCGATCGATACTGCACTTGGGTGGGCTAGGCTGGGCCGGGCGGAGGGGCAAAACGCAGGTGCTAGCAGGTATCTGGGCTGATCCCGCTAACACTGCGTTTTTGGGAACCCTAAACTGCTGGGGACGCTAGTATAGATCTGATCGGATCAGATATTGATCCGTTCAGATACTATACCACTAAGGGAGGCGTATGCTGCGTGCGTGGGTGTTAGCGCTACTGGCGCTAATCTGACACTGCCTGGGGCGACGCATATCACCGCCGGGCGATCAGGGGGCTAAATCTTTATTCGGTAATAAACGGTGGGTTCCCTGACACTATAAAAAATAAACGAACTAACCAGCGTCACCCGTAACGGTTATACAGTGATCAGTGGTGAAAGGGTTAACTAGGGGGCAATCAAGGGGTTAAAACATTTATTAGATAGTATATGGGGGTCCCTGTCACTATAAAACGCTGACGGCGAACCTAAATATTTACCTCACTAACTAGCGTCACCAGCGACACTAATACAGCGATCAGAAAAATGATCGCTTAGCGACACTGGTGACAGGGGGTGATCAAGGGGTTAAAACTTTATTAGGGGGGGTTAGGGGGGTATCCTAGACCTAAAGGGGGCCTAACACTCACTGCCCTAACACTGTATCTGTCACAAACTGACACCAATACAGTAATCAGAAAAAAAAAAAAAAAACAGCTTGGTGTCAGTTTGTGACGGGGGGGGGGTGATTGGGGGGGGATCGGGGGGCGATCGGGGGGGATCGGGGTGTTTTGTGTGCCTGGCATGTTCTACTGTGTGTAGTGTGTTGGTGCACTCACATTGCAGTCTTCTCTCCTCTGCCCGGAACGGAAAATACCGAGCCGAGGAGAGATGACATCATTTCCTCTGCCTCTGTGTACAATACAGAGGCAGGGAAATGATCCCATTGGCTGGGAGCGATCGCGAGGGGGGCCACGAATGGATGGCCTCCCCCTCACCACCGATCGCTGTGGGAGATTTGCCGACTGCCGCAGGCACCGGGGGGGTCCGATCGGACCCCCCACCCGCGGGCAGGCAAGGACGTACCTGTAAGTCCTTTTGCCTGCCCGTGCCATTCTGCCGACGTATATAGTTGTGCGGCGGTCGGCAAGTGGTTAATGACCAGGCCATTTTTTGTGATATGGCACTGCATTACTTTAACTGACAATTGCACGGTCATGCAATGCCCGACCCAACCAAAATTGACGTCCTTTTTTCCCCACAAATAGAGCTTTCTTTTGGTGGTACTTGATCACCTCTACATTTTTTATTTTTTGCACTATAAACAAAGTTTTTTTAACTTCTTGCTATACCACATGTAGCACTGACCCCCGAAGGAGCTGCTGGATATTTTTGGGTCTTTACCATCACCCCTTACCTGTAGTTTCATCGCATCCGAGACTTAGAGTCTGTATTAGGTCTTGTGCCCACCAATGGATGCACCAGTCACCTGGTTCTGTTTCCAATGCTTTATTGCAAAACTTTAAAGAAGTAGCAGTAAAGAGGTAGAGGGGGAGTTGCAGGGAAGTTCAGATTCCTTATGCAGATCACTGAGGACTTTGAGATCCTGAAGACAAGTACACTTTCAGTCAAAGGATCTTGCCCACCCGGATAGGCCTCTCTCACTGACATAGCAGCTGGAATGACGCATGGACAAAAAGTCTCTGCCACAGACTTGATAAGAACAAAAATGGTTGAACAATCCTCTGCCACAGGATTTAGTATTAGTTGCACGATCCTCTGCCTGATTGGTTTACAGAAAAGTTATTGCGTCTACAAAAAAGGGGAAAGATTTAGGGACTTTTATTTATTTTTTATTGTTTTTACTAGTAATGGCGGCAATCTGCGATTTTTAGTGGGACTGCGACATTGCGGTGGACAAATCTGACCCCAAATAACACTTTTTGGGGACCAGTGACATTATAACATTGATCAGTGCTATAAAAAAGCACCGATCAATGTAAAAATGACACTGGCATGACACGATCAAGGGGTTAACTGTGTTCCCTCAGCATGTTCTAACTGTAGGGGGATGGGCTACCTGAGACATGACAGAGATCACTGGGAACAGTAGATCTCTGACATGTCCCCTTTCAGAATGGGGATCGCCTTGTTTACAAAAGCAGAACCCCATTCTGCCTCTCCTTACCGCGACTGTGGGTAACAAGGGAACATCGAGTCCGCCCAACCCACGGGAGCACCCGCAACAGCGCCTGCGTGAGCCAACGTACAATGATGGCGGTTCGCGCAGGAGAGCCAACCGGTCAGAGTACAACTGCAGCGTAGGTGCAATTCACAAAGAAACTCTCGTTATAAACTCGCATGCATTCTATATTGGAAAATAACGCATGACATCATGCGGTAAGTTATCGCAAGCATCTCACACGTTTTGGGACAAGCAGTTCACCGTTCACTGAACACCCAAATTTGCAGGGTTTTCACCGGGTGTTATTCCTGCCAAACACCCTTCAATGCACTGAGTGCTGCACAATGCATTCTGTGGGCAAAGCTTTGCTCAATCAGGGCACAATGTAAGCTGGTTGAGAGGGGCCGGGAAGCCAGCTGTGGCGTTCTTAACAACCGATGAGTCAGCTCTCTATGGGCTTCCCCGCTGACGGCTTGCAAACTTTTGTGTATCAGCAGCAATTTGCTCAGAGAGCATGTAAATGTCTCCTCCGCCGTCGTGGCCCCTCCCCTACATGTGACGACACAGGGCTAATCACATGTCTTCCTCAGGGGGATCCCCTACAATAAATTTATACTCAAACAATAATGCACTATCTAGCCTCTTTCTTACTTTAAATTGAGGAAAACACCTCTGGATTATACCGGGGGGAACACGTGTGTGAAGTCACTGTTCTTATTACCTGGATCATCATCACAAGAGTCACCTTATGGGACATTATTATATATATTTTTCAATATATTTTTTCAACATATGCCCTTTTCACTGTGGACTTGCTGAAAATTGAGAATTTTTTTGATATTTGATGATACTTCAATTTTAATTAATTATTCCACTGTGAACTTGTTTGACACAAAGATGTTTTGTTTTTTATTATTCATATATAGGGATGAGACGAACACCCCTGGTTCGGTTCGGTTCGCACCAGAACCTGCGAACGGACCGAAAGTTTGTGCGAACGTTAGAACCCCATTGACATCTATGGGACTCGAACGTTCGAAATCAAAAGTGCTCATTTTAAAGGCTAATTTGCATGGTATTGTCCTAAAAAGGGTTTGGGGACCCGGGTCCTTCCCCAGGGGACATGTATCAATGCAAAAAAAGTTATAAAACGGCTGTTTTTTCGGGAGCAGTGATTTTAATGATGCTTAAAGTGAAACAAAAGTGAAATATTCCTTTAAATATCATACCTGGGGGGTGTCTATAGTATGCCTGTAAAGTGGCACGTGTTTCCCGTGCTTAGAACAGTCCCTGCACAAAATGACATTTTTAAAGGAAAAAAAGTCATTTAAAACTGCTTGCAGCTTTAATGTAATGTTGGGTCCCGACAATATGGATGAAAATCAGTGAGACAAACGGCATGGATAACCCCCAGTCCATTACCAGGCCCTTTGGGTCTTGTATGGATATTAAGGGGAACCCCACACCTAAATAAAAAAGGAAAGGTGTGGGGCCCCCAGGCCCTATATACTCTGAACAGCAGTATACAGGCGGTGCAAACAAGACAGGGACTGTAGGTTTGTTGTTAATTAGAATCTGTTTGGAATTTTGAATGGGTACATTTTTAACGTGTTTAGCTCCAACCAAAAAATCTGTTTTTAAGCTTTTTGGAAAACATAGGGAAGGGTTATCACCCCTGCGACATTTGTTTTGCTGTCTGTGCTCCTCTTCAGAAGATTTTACATCACTTTCTGTCCCAATGACAAATATTTTTTGAAAATTTGGGGTTTTTAGTGAAACAAGGATTGGTGATAAAGCAGCAGTGGAAAGGAAACACGTTTTTCCCATATTAACTCTTACAGGAGAGAATTTCCATTCCCAGGCCCGGATTAACATAGGGTCTAGCGGAGCTGCAGCTCCAGGCCCCTCCCTTAATATAGGCCCATGTCAGTGGCTTATTAATATCTGTGTGCCTTCCTGAAGGAAAAGGAGCCCTCTGCACTGCACACATGGAGGAGACAAGAGTTAGTCAGTGCAGCCGAGTCCTGTCTCTACTGATGCCTAACTTCTATCACAGGATCTGTTACACTCACACAGATCCTCAGTGTCTGGGAGCTGTATGGGGGAGGGGCACTGATGTCCTAACCAGCAGGAGCCCGGGAGGAAGGACATCTCCCATGCTGATGAGATAAGGTTAGTAAATTTGTTAGGGAGGTGTTGTGTAATTATTGTGCTAGGGGACAGACTGCTGCTTCCCCCCATGTAATGTGCGCTCTTGAGCCCAATGCCCACCATGTCATGTGCTGTACATTTCAGTGCCCACTATGTAATGTGCAGTGCCCACTATGTCGTGCCTTGCAGTGCCTACCATGTCATGTGCTGTGACCACTATGTCATGTGTTGTGCCTTGCAGTGCCCACCATGTAATGTGCTGTGCCCACCATGTCATGTCATGTGGATTGCAGTGCCCCCATGTAATGTGCAGTGCCCACCATGTCATGTGCTGTACATTGCAGTGCCCACCATGTCATGTGCTGTACATTGCAGTGCCCACAATGTCATGTGCTGTACATTTCAGTGCCCACCATGTCATGTGCTGTGCATTTCAGTGCCCACCATGTCATGTGCTGTGCATTTCAGTGCCCACCATGTCATGTGCTGTGCATTTCAGTGCCCACCATGTCATGTGCTGTGCATTTCAGTGCCCACCATGTCATGTGCTGTACAATTCAGTGCCCACCATGTCATGTGCTGTGCATCGCATTGCTCTTCAAGTGATGTGCAGTACAATTCAGTGCCCACCATGTAATGTGCTGTGCCCACCATGTGCTGTGCATTGCAATGCTGTTCATGTGATGTGCAGTGCCCACTATGTCGTGCTGTGCCTTGCAGTGCCCACCATGTAATGTGCAGTGCCCACCATATCATGCTGTGCCTTGCAGTGCCCACCATGTCATGTGCTGTGCCCACCATGTAATGTGCAGTGTCCACCATGTCATGTGCTGTGCCATGCAGTGCCCACTATGTCATGTACCATGCCATGCAGTGTCCGCCATGTAATGTGCAGTGCCCACCATGTCATATGACGTGCCATCCAGTGCCCACCATGTCATGTGCAATGCCCACCATGTGCATGTGCTGTGTTGTGCCCAGCATGCAATGTGCTGTGTTGTGCAGTACAAACCATGTCATGTGCTGTGCCCACCATATAATGTACTGTGCCTACCTTGTAATGTGCTGTATTGGGCAGTGCCAACCGTGTAATGTGCTGTGCCCGCCATGTAATGTGCTGTGCTTTGCCCACCATTAAATGTGCTGTATCTATGTATCCACCATGTAAAGTGTTGTGCCAACCATGTAATGTACTGTGCTATCCCCCCGTGTAATGTACTATGCTGTGCCCCCCACAGACTCACCCAATCTCTCTTTTCCACCCCCCTCACCCCCTCTCTCTCTCATCCCCTCTCTTTCACTCTGTTCTCTCTCTCACCCCCTTCACCCCCTACCACCCTCTCTCTATTCCCCTTTTTCTCACCCCCTCTTTCTCGTCCCCTCTCCCTCACCCACTCTCTTTCATTCACCCCCTTTTTCTCTCTTTCCCCCTCCTCTCACCCCCTCTCTTTCAACCCCCTATCTTGCTGTCACCCCCTCTCTCTCTCTCTCGTCCCCTCTCATTCACCCCCTTTCTCTCTCTTTCCCCCTATAATTGTAATTATACGCCCCTGCTAAATAGGGGCTGAAAATTTGGGCAATGGGCACTGGTGCTGGTGCCACAACACTGCAACCCCTCACAGATACTGTAGTTGGAGATCAGGAATGAGCCCTGCTGCAAAGTATTGCATCAAAAATTGTAATTATACGCCCCTGAACAGGGGCTGAAAAATTCGGCCTTGGGCACTGGTGGCGGGGCACAGAACCAAAAATGTTCTTACAAGCTATCAGCATGAAAATTGAGGAGGAAGAGTATTGTGACTCAGCATAACAGGATAGTCACTCAGCATTAGGGATGAGCTTCGAGTTCGAGTCGAACTCATGTTCGACTCGAACATTGGCTGTTCGCAAGTTCGCCGAACAGCGAACAATTTGGGGTGTTCGCGGCAAATTCGAATGCCGCGGAACACTCTTTAAAAGTCTATGGGAGAAATCAAAAGTGCTAATTTTAAAGGCTTATATGCAAGTTATTGTCATAAAAAGTATTTGGGGACCTGGGTCCTGCCCCAGGGGACATGGATCAATGCAAAAAAAAGTTTTAAAAACGGCCGTTTTTTCAGGAGCAGTGATTTTAATAATGCTTAAAGTCAAACAATAAAAGTGTAATATCCCTTTAAATTTCGTAGCTGGGGGGTGTCTATAGTATGCCTGTAAAGAGGCGCATGTTTCCTGTGTTTAGAACAGTCTGACAGCAAAATGACATTTCGAAGGAAAAAACCCATTTAAAAACTACTCGCGGCTATTGCATTGCCGACAATACACATAGAAGTTCATTAATAAAAATGGCATGGGAATTTCCCACAGGGGAACCCCGAACCAAAATTTTTTAAAAAAATGATGTGGGGTACCCCCTAAGGTCTGGTATGGATTTTAAGGGGAACCCCGCACCAAAAAAAAAAAAATTGCCATACCAGACCCTTATCTGAGCACGCAACCTGGCAGGCCGCAGGAAAAGAGGGGGGGGCGAGAGTGCGCCCCCCCTCCTGAACCGCACCAGGCCACATGCCCTCAACATTGGTAGGGTGCTTTGGGGTAGCCCCCCAAAACACCTTGTCCCCATGTTGATGAGGACAAGGGCCTCATCCCCACAACCCTGGCCAGTGGTTGTGGGGGTCTGCGGGCAGGGGGCTTATTGGGATCTGGAAGCCCCCTTTAACAAGGGGACCCCCAGATCCCGGCCCCCCCCTTTGTGAAATGGTAAGGGGGTAATTACCCCTACCATTTCACAAAAAAACTGTCAAAAATGTTAAAAATGACAAGAGACAGTTTTTGACAATTCCTTTATTTAAATGCTTGTTCTTTCTTCTATCTTCCTTCATCTTCTTCTTCTTCTGGTTCTTCCTTCGGCGTTCTCGTCCAGCATCGTCTCCGTGGCATATTCTATCTTCTTCTCCTCGGGCCGCTCCAAACCCATGGCATGGGGGGAGGCTCCCGCTCTTCTCTTCATCTTCTTCTTCATCTTCTTCTCTTCTTCCTTCTTCTCTTCTTCCTTCTTCTCTTCTTCCTTCTTCTCTTCATTTTCTTCTCCGGGCCGCTCCGCATCCATGCTGGCATGGAGGAAGGCTCCCGCTGTGTGACGGCGTCTCCTCGTCTGACGGTTCTTAAATAACGGGGGGCGGGGCCACCCGGTGACCTCGCCCCCCTCTGATGCACGGGACATGACGGGACTTCCCTGTGACTTAACCCCAAATGAACGGGTGGCATTTAAAGCATTGACAGCAGATGACAGTATTGTGATTAAAAATGCAGACAAAGGGGGTGTTGTGGTAGTATTGGATACAGAAACGTATAGAGAGGAGGCCCTACGTCAATTTATCAGATTCATGTACATATCAAAAACTCCGTAGCAACCCCACCTCCACTTTTAAAACCAAATTGTCTGCCTTATTGGATAGGGCTATACAGGTTGGTTTATTCTCTCCTCACGATAAAGAATCATTCATACCCGAACATCCCATTACACCAATTTTCCACCATTTACCCAAAGTCCACAAGGGTCTCAATCCCTTGACAGGTCGGCCCATTGTCGCTGGTATAGGCTCATTGAATGAAAAGTTGGGGGAGTGGGTAGACTCACAGTTACAACCTTTGACTGTTGAGCTGCCGGGCTACTTGAGAGATACTAAACATTAGGGATGAGCCGAACACCCCCCTGTTCGGTTCGCACCAGAACATGCGAACAGGAAAAAAGTTTGTTCGAACACGTGAACACCGTTAAAGTCTATGGGACACGAACATGAATAATCAAAAGTGCTAATTTTAAAGGCTTATATGCAAATTATTGTCACAAAAAGTGTTTGGGGACCTGGGTCCTGCCCCAGGGGACATGGATCAATGCAAAAAAAAGTTTTAAAAACGGCCGTTTTTTCAGGAGCAGTGATTTTAATAATGCTTAAAGTCAAACAATAAAAGTATAATATCCCTTTAAATTTCATAGCTGGGGGATGTCTATAGTATGCCTGTAAAGGGGCGCATGTTTCCCGTGTTTAGAACAGTCTGACAGTAAAATGACATTTCGAAGGAAAAAAACCATTTAAAACTACTCGCGGCTATTGCATTGCCGACAATACACGAAGAAGTTCATTGATAAAAACGACATGGGAATTCCCCACAGGGGAACCCAGAACCAAAATAAAAAAAAAAAAATGACGTGGGAGTCCCCCTAAATTCCATACCAGGCCCTTCAGGTCTGGTATGGATTTTAAGGGGAACCCCGCGCCAAAAAAAAAAAAAAAAAACGGCGTGGGGTCCCCCCAAAAATCCATACCAGACCCTTATCCGAGCACGCAACCTGGCAGGCCGCAGGAAAAGAGGGGGGGACGAGAGTGCGCCCCCCCTCCTGAACCGTACCAGGCCACATGCCCTCAACATTGGGAGGGTGCTTTGGGGTAGCCCCCCAAAACACCTTGTCCCCATGTTGATGAGGACAAGGGCCTCATCCCCACAACCCTGGCCAATGTTGAGTGCATGTGGCCTGGTACGGTTCAGGAGGGGGGGCGCACTCTCGTCCCCCCCTCTTTTCCTGCAGCCTGCCAGGTTGCGTGCTCGGATAAGGGTCTGGTATGGATTTTTGGGGGACCCCACGCCGTTTTTTTTTGGGTGCGGGGTTCCCCTTAAAATCCATACCAGACCTGAGGGGTCTGGTATGGAATTTAGGGAGAACCCCACGTCATTTTTTAAAAAAATTTGGCCGGGGTTCCCCTTAATATCCATACCAGTCCTGAAGGTCCTGGTATGGAATTTAGGGGGACTCCCACGTCATTTTTTTTTTTAAATTTTGGTTCGGGGTTCCCCTGGGGAGAATTCTCATGCCGTTTTTATCAATAAACTTCTATGTGTATTGTCGGCAATACAATAGCCGCGAGTAGTTTTAAATGGGTTTTTTCCTTCGAAATGTCATTTTGCTGTCAGACTGTTCTAAACACGGGAAACATGCGCCCCTTTACAGGCATACTATAGACACCCCCCAGGTACGAAATTTAAAGGGATATTACACTTTTATTGTTTGACTTTAAGCATTATTAAAATCACTGCTCCTGAAAAACAGCTGTTTTTAAAACTTTTTTTTGCATTGATCCATGTCCCCTGGGGCAGGACCCAGGTCCCCAAACACTTTTTATGACAATAACTTGCATATAAGCCTTTAAAATTAGCACTTTTGATTTCTCCCATAGACTTTTAAAGGGTGTTCCGCGGCATTCGAATTTGCAGCGAACACCCCAAATTGTTCGCTGTTCGGCGAACTTGCGAACAGCCAATGTTCGAGTCGAACATGAGTTCGACTCGAACTCGAAGCTCATCCCTACTAAACATCTATTAAGCAAACTCCAAGGTTTCAATGGAAAGAAAACTACAGATGGATCACTTGTGATGTTTCTAGTTTGTATTCCAGTATCCCACATCACTTAGGCTTACAAGCTGTAGCCTGGTTTCTAAAAAGGTCCGGCAAGTTCTCCTTCGTGTCACAAGATTTTATTTTACAAGCACTGGAATACCTACTCACCCACAATTTCTTCATGTTCGATGGGGACTACTACCTTCAGAGATGCGGGGCCTCTATGGGGGCAAAGTTTTCGCCCTCATTAGCCAACCTTTTCATGGGTTGGTGGGAGAGGTCCCGCATCTTTGGATGTGATAGTCCCCGCCGACAGGACACTGTATTTTTCTGTCGCTTCATTGACGATCTCTTGTTCACGTCTGATGCCCAAGCTGACATTAACATATGGCTTTCCTACTTTAATGATAACAACCTTAATCTCAAATTTACTGGAAATTTGGAAATCAATGATATAGTTTTTCTTGATGTTAAATTAATGAGAACCAGGGACATGATTCACACCAGCCTTTACAGAAAGCCCACAGCAGGAAACACCATCCTTAGAGCCGACTCTGCGCACCCTAAACACACCATTAGGGGAGTACCACATGGTCAGTTTCTGAGGCTGAAACGTCTGTGCAGCACACCTGAATACTTCTATGCAGAATCGCAGGAGATGGCACAGCGCTTCAAAGACCGTGGGTACTCTGCTTCCCTCATCACAAAGACACTTGGTACAGTTAGCAGTATACCTAGGCATACCCTTTTAAAAGAGAATACACCAAAAAGGAACAAAAATCCATCCAAGAAATTCCCAAGTGATATCTCAATTCCGGTTTTCTCCACGCCCTATAGTTTGGATTTCAAAAAAATAAAAAACATCATAAACAGGTACCTTCCCATCCTATTTAATGACCCAATTTACAGTAAAATCCTCTCTGGAGGTATAAAAGTGGTCTCATGGAGAGCACCTACTTTGGGAAATTCTCTATCACCGAGTTTGTTCCCAAAGAAATGAAACAAAACAAATTGGTTGAATTTCAGAGGAAACTATAGATGTGGGAAGATGGGCTGCAATTATTGCCGCCATATCAAGGTGGATAAAAATATACACTCATGCACTTATGGTAAAAACTTTCAAGTCTCTTCTTTCATCAATTGCAACACACAGTTCTTGGTGTATGTCATTACTTGCGACATATGCCAAGTCCAGTACGTTGGCCGCACAACATGGTGACTCAAAGATCGCCTACACGATCATTTATATGACATAACAAAAGACAAATTAACAAATGTAGCCAAGCACTGGATTTTCACACTCCACAAAGATGTTTCCAGTCTATTTATTCAAGGAGTAGAGAAAATAGCTATGACCATAAGGGGAGGAGACAAATTCTGTCTTTTATGTAAACATGAAGTTTTTTGGATTTTTTCTTTAAACACCAGAATTCCCCTCGGCTTAAACTTCGAATGGGACGTTTCCTATTATTATGACTGATATACAGGCTATTTACAAGTGGTTTTGATCATCCAGCCCCACCTTATATATATACTTTTTTAGTTCAAAAGTGCCTCCCCACACAGATAAAACAATGATAAATAATGTATATAAAAGATGTTACTATATATTTCTCTCACCTGTGGTCATTAATATGATCACAATAGGAACATATATGAGACTATATATACATGGTTACAATCATAATAAATCATTATCTGTGTGGAGGTAGCATATATAAATATGTCTGTATACAGTCATATTAAATATTTGGAGCATATTACATCAATAAATAATAATAAAAAATATAGTCTTAGTGACATAGCGAAATGAAATAACACATTTACTAGAAACTGTAGTCAACGTTGGTCACAACTACTTTATTATATTTGTGCACATAGATTTGTTGCGATTTGATTTTACTTTGCCTCTATCTCCATAGACTTATCTGTATATGCATCGTCATATCATGAGTTAAAACATCTAGTAAGTTTTACCAACAACAGTGCTTATATACACGACGATTTCATAGTTCCGATTCTTGTTTCCACAGAGTCAAACATCTTCTGATGGTGTTCACATATGACTCCACTTCTCTATTTTTCCTTCCATGTCTCCATAGACCATTGCATTTATGGATATAGAGACACATATACCGGATTATGAAAGTTGTGTCTCTCTATGTGTTTCCACTTTATTGCTTGCCATTTAAACCCCCAATAGGTCGATGTTATCACATCCTCCCTATTATTATTTTTAAATTTTACTATCATGTTCAAGGGGAAGTGGTCTCACTTCCTTTTGACTAACACGGGGATGTTTGTAGTTCTACTGCTGAATAGTATGACTGACTTCATGTTTATTTGAACACGCTTCAACACTCTAAATATTTTAAATGACATTTCTTTTGACTAATATGAATATTAATGTGGTTCAACTGCTGGTCAGAGTAGCCAATTTCGTGTCGAACCTAATGCTATTTAACACTCTAGACACCCCTAATAAATTTCACTATGGTTTGACATAGCGACAAGAAGGTTTGATAAATATTAACAAAAACATCAATATAAACTAAATTAACAAACAAAAATAAAGCTGTTCATATTTCATTTATAATGTTAATGGAAACAGATTAAATTTCTCATTACACTAATTAATCTGTGAGAGTCCCCCCTTTACTTTCCCTGCCATCTTTCACTTTGGGAATCTGCCATCAAGTTTGGTTCTTTTTTACTTTTTATTAAACTTCTCGTCCCTCCTCCTGGAAATTAATTACCAAATTTGACAAATAATTTTTAGCGAGCATTCCCTTGATTGATGGTTTAGACTTAGAACTACACATTAATTTCTATAGACCTTTCAGATGGTTTTTCATTCAGCCAATATGTACATGGTGGCTGAAATATGCCCTTTTTTACTCTCTATAGACAATTGTAGTTCTAATGAGCAAGATCTTTATGTGTATGTGTGTGTAGAAGTTCTTTGACACAGAAGCCGATTTGTTTCAGCTGAAATGAACCTTCCCACACCCATATATACACACACCTGCACATACGCACAGCTCTGTGCGTGTCAACTTTTTGTAACATTTTGTAATGTAGGTTTCAAACTAAATATGATTTCGTTTTGTCATGAACATAGTTTTATATCCCATTAAATGGTTTTCTCTTATCACAGCACTCAAGAGTTTACTCAGAGTATGAAAACATGTCAAACCCTATTATTTAATGAAAGACTTATGGGTATCGCTTTTCGGTAGAAGCTCTTCACAGTATATTTTGTTTCTTCTTGACTTTGTTTATTCAGAAGAAATGTTTTATTCTTAGAAACTACGAAAAGTTGTTATTGTATGTTAACAAGATACTGGAGTAAATATAAACAAATGTATATTTAAAAAGAAATTTTTTGATACAATTATATAACTTTAAATTATATAACTTTTACTAGAAATAGCGGAGACATGTATCCATTGACTGTTTTCTCTGTGTATTTTCCTTCCCTTTCCTTTTTACGTGATCAGGTACTCTTTACAACACAAATGATATTAAAAATAATGTCAATTTCATGTACCTTCATATGCGGTCTAGCCACAAGCTTAGCTCTTGATTTCTTTAAATACATATCACCATTTATTTTACTTGAGTTTATTTTCATTTATTTTGTTATTTTATTTATTCATGACACTAATAAAATTCATATAAAATTCCTTTTATCACCTATTACAATCAATTTATGTTTGTATCACCAAATTTACACCCATTCTGTGGCCTCTTCACTTATAATTGATTTCAGCATTCATTACAATTTTTTTATATTTTGGAATTTTTATTTTTTTATTTTAAATTTTATATAATATATTTTATTATTCCAACTCACAAATAATTTTATGCACTTTTTCACAGTAAATTATTTTGACACCTTCACATTTACCTCTACTGCTCACATATATATACACTTTATATGCATAGTGACTTTCAAGATTTAAATGCTCACTCACACTCACATTCCCCACAGCTGAATCTCAGCTGCTTCGTGTGTTTGCATTGATTACTTGGTCACGTGATCAATAATAGTTAGTATATATGTGGTCTGATTTTCTATTATCATTAGCTATGAGTAAGCACTTGGACAAGTGTGAAACGCCTATGATCTGTACACTCTGTCTATGATGTCCTGTATCTGATGTGTTCCTGATTTAAAATAAAGATACTTGGATTATTACTTCCTGGAGTGCGGCTGTCCAGATCTTCTCGTTTGCACAAGATGAAGAAGATGAAGAGAAGAGCGGGAGCCTCCCCCCATGCCATGGGTGCGGAGCGGCCCGAGGAGAAGCAGATAGAAGACGCCGCAGAGGAGATGCTGGATGAGAACGCTGGAGGAAGAACCAGAAGAGCCAGAAGAAGAAGATGAAGGAAGATAGAAGAAAGAAGAAGCATTTAAATAAAGGAATTGTCAAAAACTGTCTCGTCATTTTTAACATTTTTGACAGTTTTTTAGTGAAATGGTAGGGGTAAGTACCCACTTACCATTTCACACAGGGAGGGGGGCGGGATCTGGGGGTCCCCTTGTTAAAGGGGGCTTCCAGATTCCGATAAGCCCCCCTCCCGCAGACCCCCACAACCACCGGCGAGGGTTGTGGGGATGAGGCCCTTGTCCTCATCAACATGGGGACAAGGTGTTTTGGGGGGCTACCCCAAAGCACCCTCCCAATGTTGAGGGCATGCGGCCAGGTACGGTTCAGGAGGGGGGGCGCACTCTCGTCCCCCCTCTTTTCCTGCGGCCTGCCAGGTTGCGTGCTCGGATAAGGGTCTGGTATGGATTTTTGGGGGGACCCCACGCCGTTTTTTTTTTTTTTGCCGTGGGGTTCCCCTTAAAATCCATACCAGACCTGAAGGGTCTGGTATGGAATTTAGGGGGAACCCCACGTCATTTTTTTTTAAATTTTGGCCGGGGTTCCCCTTAATATCCATACCAGACCTGAAGGGCCTGGTATGGAATTTAGGGGGACTCCCACGTCATTTTTTTTTTAAATTTTGGTTTGGGGTTCCCCTGTGGGGAATTCCCATGCTGTTTTTATCAATGAACTTCTATGTGTATTGTCGGCAATGCAATAGCCGCGAGTAGTTTTAAATGGGTTTTTCCTTTGAAATGTCATTTTGCTGTCAGACTGTTCTAAACACGGGAAACATGCGCCCCTTTACAGGCATACTATAGATACCCTCCAGCTACGAAATTTAAAGGGATATTACACTTTTATTGTTTGACTTTAAGCATTATTAAAATCACTGCTCCTGAAAAAACGGCCGTTTTTAAAACTTTTTTTTGCATTGATCCATGTCCCCTGGGGCAGGACCCAGGTCCCCAAACACTTTTTATGACAATAACTTGCATATAAGCCTTTAAAATTAGCACTTTTGATTATTCATGTTCATGTCCCATAGACTTTAATGGTGTTCGTGTGTTCGAACAAACTTTTTTCATGTTCGCATGTTCTGGTGCGAACCGAACAGGGGGGTGTTCGGCTCATCCCTACTCAGCATCAGCATAGGCAGTCTTGAAGGGATCTCACATTAAAAAAAAAAATCAATCGGTTACATCAGTATCAGGTGCTTGGTAGCTGGTGATCCAAGACTAATTCATTTTTATGAAGGTCAGCCAATCGACCAATTCGGTGGACACGCGCACCCTGTGATCAGTTACAAAGCCTCCAGCAGCACTGAATGTGCATTCCAAAAGAATGCTGGATGCAGGACAGGCCAGTAGCTCAATTGCATACTGTGCAAGCTCTGGCCAGTTATCCATCCTCAAGACCCAGTAACCCAGAGGATTTTCGGTGGGAAAGGTGTCCAAGTCAGATCTTACCCCTAGGTAATCCTGCACCATGTGAACCAGATGCTGGCGATGGTTGCTGGAACCGATCAGACCTTGGGGACCAAAAAATTGTCTGAACGCATTAGTCAGACGGCCACCTTCTCCACCGCTCCTTCTGTGACTGACCGAAGCCTCAGCAACACATTGTCCAGGAGAACCAGGAAATTGTAACCTCCCAGGCTCTGGAAACACGTTGCACAAACCTTTCTGCAAGGCCTCCCGAAGATGTTTCATCCTCTGCTCCCTCTGCGATGGCAACATAAGGTCCGCAACCTTACCCTTGTAACGTGGATCAAGGAGGGTTGCTAGCCAGTAATCATCCCTCCCCTTGATACCACAAATATGAGGATTCTTCCGCAGGCTTTGCAGGATCAGGGAGGCCATACAGTGTAGGTTTGCTGAGGCATTCGGTCCAGGGTCTTCTGGGTCACTAAGGACGACGTGATCCGCGGCCACCTCCTCCCAGCCACGTACAAGTCCATGGGTTTCTTCGGACTGTAAATGATCCCTTGAAGACTGCTGCTGAGTGCCAGGGTCCACCTCCATGCTGACACAATCCTCCTCCTCTTCCTGTGTGATCGGCGGGCACACAGGAACACTGTCTGGATAAAGGGGGCCTTGAGAGGTAAGGAAGTCCTCCTCTTCCTCCCTCTGTTCTGCCTCAACTGCCCTGTCCATTATTCCACGCAGCGTGGGCTCCAACAGGTGGACAAGAGGGACAGTGTCACTGATGCATGAACTGTCACTGCTCACCATCCTCATGGCCTTCTCAAATGGTGACAGGACTGTGCATGCATCCCTGATCATAGCCCACTGACCTGGGGAAAAAAAACAAGGTCCCCTGACCCTGTCCTGGTGCCATAGTCACATAGGTACTCATTAATGGCCCTCTGCTGTGTGTGCAGCCCCTGCAGCATGGCCAACGTTGAGATCCACCTGGTGGGCATATCACAGATTAGGTGGTTCTTGGGCAGGTTAAATTCCTTTTGGAGGTCAGCCAGCTGAGCACTGGCATTATATGACCTTTGGAAATGCACACAGACTTTCCTGAACTGCCTCAGGACATCCTGTAAGCCCGGGTACCTGCCCAAGAACCGCTGCACCACCAAGTTAAGGACGTGAGCCAAACAGGGCACATGGGTCAGTTGTCACTGTTGGAGGGCGGAGAGGAGGTTGGTGCCATTGTCGCAAACTACCATACCTGCCTTACGCTGGCGTAGTGTCAACCATCTCTGAACCTGCCCCTGCAGAGCTGACAGAATCTCTGCCCCGGTGTGGCTATTGTCCCCCAAGCACACCAGCTCAAGCACCGAATGGCATCTTTTTGCCTGCATGCTTGCGTAGCCCCTTGAATGCCTACGGAGCACCGCTGGTTCCGAGGACAAATCAACACAGGAAGAGGCCATGGAGGAAGGAGAAGAGGAGGGGTGGAGGAGAGAGGTGTGGCAGAATCACCACTAACAGAATTTTGGAGGCGTGGTGGCGGAACAACCTCCAACACTACCGCACCCTGTCCTGCAGAGTCTGCCAGAAGAGTCACCCAGTGCACAGTGAAAGATAGGTAACGTCCCTGTCCATGCCTGCTGGACCATGAGTCAGTGGTAATATGCACCTTACCGCTGACCGCCCTGTCCAGCGAGGTCAAGACATTGCCTTCCACATGCCGGTAGAGAGCCGGAATCACCTTCCAAGAGCAAAAGTGGCGTTTGGGAACCTGCCACTGAGGAACCGCACATTCCACAATCTCACGGAAGGGGGCAGAGTCTACCAACTGAAAAGGTAGCAGTTGAAGTGCTAGCAATTTAGCCAAGTTAGCATTCATTCAACCACTGGGCATGTGGATGGCTGGGAGTGAACTTCTTTCGGTGGTGCAGCAGCTGGGGCAGGGAAATTTGCCTGGTACAATCTGACGTCGGTGTACTGATAGCAGATTGCCTGCAAGCACTTGGCTGTGGCACACCTAATTTTACACCTTCATTCCTCTCAGTGCAGGTTTCAGAGAGGACTGAAGGTTTAGTGGGGTTGGATATCCCAGCTGATGAGGAGCAAGGAGAGGTCCGCTTTGTTCTTTGGTGTGGGTCTATTAGGTATGCTTGCCAACGAACAAGCATGTGGTGCCCAAGCGGGTGATATTTTGGCCATGCGAGATACACTTGAGATATATGTTGCAAATAGCAGCGGTGCCATCTGATACACTCGTCTCAAAAAAGGCCCACACCAAAGAACTTTTGGAATAATGCGCAGAGACAGCAGCGCCCTGCACATGCAGAGCTCTGCGGTGTGATGCAGTTGGTGTGCTGCCCTTAAGCTGGCCCCTGGAGGGCATCCTGCCTCGTTGGAGATGTGCCGCCTCCTCCTCCTCTTTCTCTTCTATCAGGCACCCACGTGGAGTCAGTGACCTCATCACCATCTCCCTCCTCATCACTGGAGCAAAGCTGGCAGTATGCTGCAGCTGGGGGAACATGACTGCCCGATTCCTGTCATTCTTGGGCACCCTCTCCCCCTGGGCTCACGTTACTGCCTTCCTCTAGCTGGGTACCATCATCGGAGCCTTCAAAACGCTGGGCATCCTCCTGGAGCATGTACCCAACACTGTGGTCAAACAGTTCAGGGGACTCCTCAGGAGGATATGGTGGGGCTAGGGAAGGAGTGACTGATGCCATTGAACTGAGGGAAGAGGCCGTGTTGGCAGCTGCTTTGCCAGATAAAGTACCCTGAGCCTGGGTTAGAGAGGATGAGGAGGATGAGGACGGCTTGGTCATCCACTCTACCAAGTCTTCTGCATGTTGCAGCTCAACGTGGCCAGCTGCCGAAAGAAAGGACAAGCGTGTCCCATGGCCACGTGCTGATAAGGAAGCACCGTCTCCACGACCAGCACTGTTGCCTCTAGACACAGAGCCTGCTTGCCCTCTTTTATTGGCTTGTGACGTTCTGCCTCTCCTTGTTGGCCTTCCAGACATACTAATGGCCTGCAGTGAGATGTAGCTGCACAAAGCTGGGATGTATATATATACTGATACTGCAGCTAGCAGAATCAACTGCCTGCCTGTAGTATTATTAGTATGAGAACACCAGCAATTGTCTTCAGGTAGCTTTAGGTGCACACTGTGCAGAGGACACAGTACACTAATTGTAATTACTGCAGCTGCCTGCCTTTGGTACTACCCTGTTTCCCCGAAAATAAGACCTAGCGTGATTGTCGGTGATGGCTGCAATATAAGCCCTACCCCCCAAATAAGCCCTAGTTAAAGTCCTTGTAGGTCTTATTTTCAAGGTAGGGCTTATTTTCGGGGAAACAGGGTAGGGCTTATTTGGGGGGTAGGGCTTATATTGCAGCCATCACTGACAATCACGCTAGGTCTTATTTTCGGGGAAACAGGGTAACAGGATCCGAAGAACACCACCAATTTTCTCCAGGTAGCTTTAGGTGCACACTGTGCAGAGGACACAGTACACTAACTGTAAATACTGTAGCTGCCTGCCTGTGGTACTAATAGGATCAGAACAACAGCAATTGTCTTCAGGTAGTTTTAGGTGCACACTGTGCAGAGGACACAGTACACTAACTGTAAATACTGTAGCTGCCTGCCTGTGGTATTAATAGCATCAGAACAACAGCAATTGTCTTCAGGTAGCTTTAGGTGCACACTGTGCAGAGGACGCAGTACACTAACTGTAAATACTGCAGCTGCCTGCCTGTGGTACTAATAGGATCAGAAGAACACCACCAATTTTCTCCAGGTAGCTTTAGGTGCACACTGTGCAGAGGACACAGTACACTAACTGTAAATACTGTAGCTGCCTGCCTGTGGTATTAATAGGATCAGAACAACAGCAATTGTCTTCAGGTAGTTTTAGGTGCACACTGTGCAGAGGACACAGTACACTAACTGTAAATACTGTAGCTGCCTGCCTGTGGTATTAATAGGATCAGAAGAACAGCAATTGTCTTCAGGTAGCTTTAGGTGCCCACTGTGCAGAGGAGGCAGTACACTAACTGTAAATACTGCAGCTGCCTGCAGTACTAATATGATCAGAAGAACACCACCAACTTTCTTCAGGTAGCTTTAGGTGCACACTGTGCAGAGGACGCACTACACTAACTTGTAAATACTGCAGCTGCCTGTGATACTAATAGGTTCAGAAGAACACCACCAATTTTCTTCAGGTAGCTTTAGGTGCACACTGTGCAGAGGATGCACTACACTAACTGTAAATACTGCAGCTGCCTGTGGTACTAATAGGATCAGAAGAACACCACCAATTTTCTTCAGGTAGCTTTAGGTGCACACTGTGCAGAGGATGCACTAAACTATTTTGTAAATACTGCAGCTGCCTGCGGTACTAATAGGATCAAAAGAACACCACCAATTTTCTTCAGGTAGCTTTAGATGCACACTGTGCAGAGGACGCACTACACTAACTGTAACACTAACTGTAAATACTGTAGCTAATAGGACTAATAGGATCAGAAGAACACCACCAATTTTCTTCAGGTAGCTGTAAATATTGTAAAAACACCTGCCTGCCTGTCAGTAGGAAGAGAATAACAGGAAAAGATCTAGCTAAACTGAATACAGTGTATATATATATATATATATATATATATATATATATATATATATATATATATATATATATATATATATATATATATATATACACACACACACACACACACACACACACCTAGGATGCATATATATATATATATATATATATATATATATATATATATATATATATATATATATATATATATATATATATATATATATACACACACAATACACTGCAAGTGCAGCTAACTGACTCAACCTGCCTACTCTATTTAACTTAAATCAAATGACACTGTCTCTCTCTCTATCTCTCTCTCTATCTCTCTCTCAATGCCGGAACACACTACACAGGGCCGACGTGCAGGCAGCCTTATATAGTGTGGGGCATGTTCTAAACCCCCTGAGCCATAATTGGCCAAAGCCACCCTGACTTTGGCCAACTATGGCTCTCTGTACAGACGGCGCTGTGATTGGCCAAGCATGCGGGTCATAGTGCATGCTTGGCCAATCATCAGCCAGCAATGCACTTGGGCCATGACGAATTTGGCGCGAACGGCCCATATCGTTCGCAATTCGGCGAACATGCTATGTTCTAGTCGAACATGGATTCGACTCAAACTCGAAGCTCATCCCTATTCATATATGTAGCACTACCCCCAGAGGAGCTGCTGGTAAATGTTTGGGTCTGTACTCTGCCTCTCAACCCAGAAACAGACTCGACCCCCTTGGCACAACTGTATAGTAGTGTTAGTGTAAGACCCAATGGTAAAGAGAACCACAGTAATGACACACTGTACTGTATATTTACTGTCACCTTGGTACTCATCACTTCACCAACTCTATTAATAGAGTCTCACACAATTTGTAAATTAACCACATAAGCAGTTTACTAGTAAAAAAGGTCTAACACAATAGCCACCATGACAACTCAGATATAAAATGGAAAAACGATAACAATCAATGTGTATAGGAAATTTAGAACTCAACGGTCACCTGGGGAGCATATACAGACAGGCAAGAAGTGGGACTAATGTCCAATACGATAAAGCACTTGTATTGGGCACTTTCCCACTCCAGCCTCAGAGCACACACACACCAAATTGGCAGTGTAATATCAAGCACAATGCATCAGTGTGATATAATACATATATCTACATCATATACTCAAGGGCTCCCACTAGGTTGTAATGCAGTTCTCAGAATGTAAAGCGAAGTTGCAATGCTTTATAGGAAATGGTGAAATTCTCTTTTCTTCCTCTTCAGCTAGCTTTTATATTAGACTGCAGTATTTGTAAATCCAGGTAAGCAACAGATAGATAGCAAATTATAGTAGAAATGGCACGCTGGTAACTGTGTGCTTGCACATTTAAGGCACCTGTAGGACTTCTTCCTTAATGAGGGATGCAATTCAACATTAACCTTGCAGTACAGGGGGAGAGCAAACCTTGCAGTTCCACTATACACAGTCTATGGATAAATGAGGTCACTTCTCTGGAACTACAGATCCCTCCAGCAGTCTGAAACTAATTCAAACAGCAACAGTGCACTATATTGATCTGGGCAAGTGCCCGCTCACCACACCAGGTCCAGATGCTTGTAAGGTGACATTTTTGATATCTCTGTCCTGCTCCAAGCTGGCGCGGTCCCACCGCGCTATTCTTTCAGATGGCCAGTGACTGTAAAAGCAGATGACTTTAAATGTTCTGAAGCGCAGACCGATCCTCCTGCTCGATCAGCAGGGCCTTTCACAGGGATCCCTCTGGGGCGGGCGATCCGCTCTCCGCTGTAGGCCACAGGCTTCCCCAGCCCTGGGCAGACACACACAGACCTCCTTCTGTATTTAAGATGGCGTCCGGAGAGAGAGAAGCATGGCCGCGCTGTCCCTTTTATTTACCTACCCAACAGGCTCTTCTGTGGCCCGGCATTGTGGGTAGGTGACCAGGGCATTGTGGTTCAGTAGTTCCTTGACTGATTTAAGTATATGAGTCACTTGAACATTGAACTACATTTCCCCTAATGCTTTGCAGCGTTGTCTCTCAGAATTGTAAGAAAAGTCCAAACAGCATTAGCACAAAAAGGACACAAGAGGGAGCCAAACTCTTACTTAAGGAACAGCACATTATTTACATAGTGACTTAGGTGGCAAAACCTGCGCTACATATATTATTGTTTTTTTTTCTCATAAATTGGATGTAAGTGTTCACGGCATCAATTTGTGGTATTTATATTCACACTAGTAAGGTTAATATCACATAGCGCTGTATTTTATTTTATTTATTTATTTTTTCACAGATTATGGGAGTGTGATTAATGCTAAGCTGCTGTGTATTGCTTCTTTCTCCACATTTATCATTTTTATTTTTCAACACTACACCTTATGGTAGTGGTAATCTAGGTTGGTCGTCTCTAATGGTAGCTCGCAAGATTTCTATCCATCTATATTGAAAAAAACTTCCCTGCGCTAATGTGAAGGTTGAAACTTGTAGTGATGTAGTAGTGTAGTAGATTATTATTATTTCGTTATTATTATAATGTGAGTAATTTCCCGCAGCAACCCGATTCTTCCAGAGAGATGCATTTATTGAAACTTCAGACAGAACAAAGTCTATAAGATACTTGCAACAGATGACAAAATCCAACAGAGTAAATATGACAACGAACAGTAGCCCCATTTGTCCCATTGCCCCATGAGTCCCATTTGTCCTAGACAATATCTAGACCTGTGGCCTTCATCTTCATGGAAAATGAAAAGACTGACTGCCAGCTTGAATTGTCCACCTGAAATACTGGTCTGACACTGGGGGGGTTCTGAATACCCCCTCAAGTCTAATTACCATCAATAAATACTTCTTCTATGGTCCTTTATCATCCTTAAAGTGGATGTAAACCCAATGTCATCCTTTCTACACTACTGCCATGGGGGTTATCTATAAGGATATAAATGCCTCCTGCATGTATCTTTACCTGTCAAATGTCTCCCCTCTGTCTGTTATGAGAGCAGAAAAACTGCATATTCTGTGGGTGGGTCTGTTGTCTGGAGCTCGGTGGGTGGAGTCATGATGTCAGTGGACTCCCCGCCCACCTCTACACTCCCCTGTGTATTTCTAACACTGAACTTCTGCTATGATCTCTAACATCCAGTGAAAAGACAGGAAAGTAACCACATGACTTCAGCATGCCAAATCATGCTGAGGTGTGGAACAGCCAATCCTTGCAGCGCTGTAGAAGAAATGAGTGGGGGAGGGAATTTAAAAATAATGCCTGTGTCTTAGGCTGTCACTCACAGCAAGGGGGAGTATTTGACAAAGTTTTTCTCAGTTTGTCAAGAATTTTCTCACTGAACAATAAAAGAGGATTGCTCAGAGATGGATTAAAGCGGGGTTCCACCCAAATTTTGAACAATATCTGTATGTATTCTCTTCCTTGCCTAGATGCTGACATGCCGTTTAAAAAAATTTAAATCGCCGTAATTACCTTTTATTTTTCTATTCTTCTTTGCACTTCCTGGTTCTCCTCCCGTGGGAGTAGGCGTGTTTCTAGCCTCTCCCAGACTCCTGGGAGCTAGTCTCAGGCTTCCCAGGATGCCACTGAGCATGTGCGGGAACGAGCGGTGAATGCTGGGAGCACAGCATTCACCACATCCAGGAAATAAATGCTTGTGGGCTTCAAATGCCCACAATGAAGATGGAAACCGCCTGCAGTGAATAATATAAGTTATTCTTTCCGACGAAATCTGACACAGGCGGACATATTACACACAATATGTGAGTATGTAATGCTGAGAAGAAAAGTTTGTGAATGAACTCAAAAAAAAAAAAACGATAGATAGGTGGACCCCCGCTTTAACTCTGTGTTGCAAGACTGGGCTCAAATGATAGGAAATCTGATACTCTACAGTATGATATAAAAAAAAAATTCGGGTTTACATCCACTTAAATAGGGATGAGCCGAACACCTCCCAGTTCGGTTCACACCAGAATATGTGAACAGGCAAAAAATTTGTTATAACGCGTGGACACTGTTAAAGTCTATGAGACATGAACATGAATAATCAAAAGTGCTCATTTTAAAAACTTATATGCAAGTTATTGTCATAAAAAGTGTTTGGGGACCCGGGTCCTGCCCCAGGGGACATGTATCAATGCAAAAATAATTTTTAAAAAAGGCATTTTTTTCGGAAGCAGTGATTTTAATAATGCTTAAAGTGAAACAATAAAAGTGTAATATTCCTTTAAATTTGGTACCTGGGGGGTGTCTATAGTATGCCTGTAAAGGGGCGCATGTTTCCCGTGTTTAGAACAGTCTGACAGCAAAATGACATTTCAAAGGAAAAAAAGTAATTTAAAACTACTTGCGGCTATTAATGAATTGCCGGTCTGACAATACACATAAAAGTTCATTGATAAAAACTGCATGGGATTTCCCCACAGGGGAACCCCGAACCAAAATAAAAAAAAAAAAATGCATGGCGGTCCCCCTAAATTTTGGAGCGGGGTTCCCCTTAATATCCATACCAGACCTGAAGGGCCTGGTATGGATTTTAAGGGGAACCCCGTGCCAAAATTTAAAAAAAAATGGCGTTGGGTCCCCCCAAAAATCCATACCAGACCCTTATCCGAGCATGCAACCTGGCAGGCCGCAGGAAAAGAGGGGGGGATGAGAGAGCGCCCCCCCTCCTGAACCATACCAGGCCACATGCCCTCAACATTGGGAGGGTGCTTTGAGGTAACCTCCCAAAGCACCTTGTCCCCATGTTGATGGGAAGAATTGCCTCATCCCCTTAACCCTTGCCCGGTAGTTGTGGGGGTCTGCGGGTGGGGGGCTTATTGGGATCTGGAAGCCCCCTTTAACAAGGGGACCCCAGATCCCAGCCCCCCCGTGTGAATTGGTAGTGGGGTACAAATGTATCCCTACCATTTCACAAAAAAATGTCAAAAAGGTTAAAAAACACAAGAGACAGTTTTTGACAAGTCCTTTATTAATTTCTTCTTCTTTCTGCTTCTTCGTCCATCTTCTTTCTTCTGGTGTTCCTTCGGTGTTCTTCTTCTTCCTCTATCTTCTTCTCGATCTTCTTCTTCATCTTCTTCTTCCTCCGCTCTTCTCATCCCGCATCTTCCTCCAGACTTCTTTTCTGCTCCGTCCTCACGATCCATCTCAGTGGGAGTCTTCTGCCATGTGAGGTGTGACGCTCCGGTTCTTCTGACATTTCTTATATAATGGAGGGTGGGGCCATGGAAACTTGATGGGGCCTTCCCTGTGGCTTTCCCCGTGTTGTCAGAGGGGGACAGGGTCCCCTGTTTACATAACTGGGTGACCCCGCCCCCTCTGATGTTATATAAGAAATGTCTGATAAACCGAAGCATCACACAGCGGAAGACTCCCACTGAGGTGGATCGTGAGGATAGAGTGGAGAAGAAGCCTAGAGGAAGATGCGGGACGAGAAGAGCGGAGGAAGAAGAAGATGAAGCAGAAGATGGAGAAGAAGATGATAGAGGAAGAAGAAGAACACCGAAGGAACACCAGAAGAAAGAAGATGGACGAAGAAGCGAAGAGAAGACAACGAGGAAAGGAGAGCCGCTGAGGGGAATGGGGCAGAGCGTCAGCACGTAGGCGCGCCTCGAGCACGTCCTCGGCCCTCCCTGCACACCCGCTCTGCTTGTAGCTGGAATGGCGAGATGCCAAGAGAGCACAAAGATAGAGCTGGTCCTTGCCCGATGAGTTGCCGCTTTCTCTCTGCTGGTATTGGGAGACCATGTCCATCCCCCACCACTTCCCCAGGAACCGGAGACCAAGTATCCGCCCTAGCCATAACGTCAGCTGGAGAAAGCACCGCTGAAGCTAGAGAGAGGTGTCGTTGAAGGACCATCACTGAGCAGGCTGGATGGAATCAGATGTGGCAAACGCCGCAGCAGGAAGGGGGAATCCCAGCTTAGGATCCCAGTGACCGGCGGTGAAGGAGGAGGTTAGAGTGTCTCTGTGTCCCTGTGGTCTCCCTTAAAAAGAGACTAAGTATAGCAAGGGGTCTGGAAGAGAGGTGGATGACAACACTTCCCTGCACTTGACATAAGAACTCCCCCTATATCCTTCCTACAGGTGAAATTATAAAAGCCGTGAGACTGAGAAACTGGGGATAATGATAATAATTGATTTTTTTTGCCTACACATATGAATTGGTAACACATGGATTGCAAGAGTGTTATATTTTGAAGTTTGTTTAATACTCCAGGACTCTGGAAAGATTGTATTCTATCTGAGGGAGCTGTGAGGCAAGCTAGACGAGCTGCTTACAATAGATCAGAGGAGGGCTTGGGGTGTTCCCCTCTCCCCTTCCTTCTCTGCTATGTTTTGCAATTTATGAACTGTATGAGTTGATTATTAGAAGATACTTGCGCATAAACCACACTTTAATCAAGACTGTACCAAGACCCCAGGCTATATCAGTTGAGGCATAGGTCAGAGAAATGGGGGGAAGTCAACTAAAGCAAATAAAGGGGCCACGGCAGTGTTAAGCCCTGGGAGTATACAACGCTATATGTTACATAGTTAGTCAGGTTGAAAAAAGACACAAGTCCATCCAGTTCAACCATTAAAAAAAAAAAAATACAGTACAAGTACAATCCAATATACCCAATACTATACCCACAGTTGATCCAGAGGAAGGCAAAAAACCCCAGCAGAGCATGCTCCAATTTGCTACAGCAGGGGAAAAAATTCCTTCCTGATCCCCCAAGAGGCAATCGGATTTTCCCTGGATCAACTTTACCTATAAATGTCAGTACCCAATTATATTATGTACATTTAGGAAAGTATCCAGGCCTTTCTTAAAGCAATCTACTGAGCTGGCCAGAACCACCTCTGGAGGGAGTCTATTCCACATTTTCACAGCTCTTACTGTGAAAAAACCTTTCCGTATTTGGAGATGAAATCTTTTTTCCTCCAGTCGTAAAGAGTCCCCCCTTGTCCTCTGTGTTGACCGTAAAGTGAATAACTCAACACCAAGTTCACTATATGGACCCCTTATATATTTGAACATGTTGATCATATCCCCCCTTCTCAAGAGTGAACAAATTCAGTTTCTCTAATCTTTCCTCATAGCTGAGCTCCTCCATGCCTCTTATCAGTTTGGTTGCCCTTCTCTGCACTTTCTCCAGTTCCCCGATATCCTTTTTGAGAACTGGTGCCCACAACTGAACTGCATATTCCAGATGAGGTCTTACTAATGATTTGAAAAGGGGCAAAATGATGTCTCTCTCTCTGGAGTCCATACCTCTCTTAATACAAGAAAGGACTTTGCTCGCTTTGGAAACCGCAGCTTGGCATTGCATGCTATTATTGAGCTTATGATCTACCAAAACCCCCAGATCCTTCTCCACTACGGATTCCCCCAGTTGTACTCCCCCTAGCATGTATGATGCATGCATATTCTTAGCCCCCAAGTGCATAACTTTACATTTCTCAACATTAAACCTCATCTGCCACATAGACGCCCAATTAGACAGAGCATTGAGGTCAGCTTGTAAATTGGAGACATCCTGTAAGGACGTTATTCCATCGCATGGTGTCATCTGCAAAGACAGAAATGTTACTTTTGATCCCAGACCCAATATCATTTATAAAAGATATTAAAGAGTAAGGGTCCCAGCACTGAACCTTGGGGTACACCACTGATAACCTTAGACCATTCAGAGTAAAAATCATTAACCACTACTCTCTGCATTCTGTCTTTTAGCCAGTTTTCTATCCATTTACAAACTGATATTTCCAAGCCTGTAAACTTTAACTTACACATGAGCCCTGTGTGCGGAACTGTATCAAACGCTTTTGCAAAATCCAAGTATACCACGTCCACAGCCACCCCTCTGTTCAAGGTTTTACTTACCTCTTCATAAAAAGAAATCAGGTTTGTCTGACAACTTCTGTCTTTCATGAATCCATGCTGTCTGTTGCTTAAAATGTTTTTTTTTCCAGCAAGAACTCGTCTATGTGGTCTTTTATTAAATGCTCCAGTATCTTCCTGACTATAGAAGTTAAACTAACAGGTCTATAGTTACTTGGTAAAGACTTTGATCCCTTTTTAAATATAGGCATATGTCTGCAGACTCTAGCATTTTGGAAGAAGCGCAAAGTAGCCTTAGGACGGGAGCCCCAACACATCCAGGGATAAACAGACAAAAACTGGTAGAAGAGGAGAATAAAACAGGGAAAGTGCAAGAAGGTAAAACAACGAGACCAAGAAGTAACGGGAGTCACCCCAAGCTAGCTCTAAGACCCAAGAGCGGACACAGAGGAAAAGTGGTGGGGAGGATGATCCAACAGGGAAAAGACCCCCTCAACTAACAATGCAGAAGGAAGGCATACAAATCAAAGAGATGCTGGCAGAGATGCTGTCCAAAATGGAGGCATCACTGAAAGTGGACATAGCTGCAGTAAGAATGGACGTTGGGCAGGTACTTGGAAGGGTGGAAGAGACGGAGGGCAGATTAGATGACCATGAGCAATGATTTGAGGATATTAGTAAACAATTAAATTGCCTTCAAAGTGCAAACAGGGGTCTCCTCTATAAATTAGATTGTGAGAATCGCAGTCGATGCAAAAATTTATGAATTTAAAGGCTCCCTGAGAAGTATAAGAATGAGGAACTTACGGCAATATTACAACAGTTATTCAACCCCCTTTTGGAAATAGAACTGTTAGAGCCTTTGAAACTAGACAGAGTTCACAGGATCACACGGTATACTATACACAGATCTGAGAGCCCAAGAGATGTTATAGCGAGGTTTCTTAATGCAGAAAAAAAATAAAAAATTATGGAAAAACTGCGGAATTCCCCAGGAGTACGCTATGAAGGAGTAGAATTACAAGTCTATGCAGATCTATCGGCAGAGACTCTGTCAAGAAGGAGACTCCTAAAACCCCTTACTGAGCTTATGAGGTCATCTGAGATAACTTATCAATGGGGGTTCCCGGCTTGTCTGATTGGAAGAAAAAATGGTCGAATTGCAGTATTAAGATTTCTGGAAGATTTAGGGGACTTTTGCAGTAAATTGGATATTTCACCTCCTCCTCTCCCTGGTTGGGGAGAGGAGGAGGGAGCAGTACACCCCCAAAAGATGCTGAGATGGTACAGGGGAGGTGGGAGGGGAGGGGGCTCTAGCTAGCGGAGAGAGTCAGTGCTCGAGGCAGGGGGATGGCATTAGTAAGTGCAGGGTGGGAGGGGAGGGTGGGGGGGACAGGGGGGTGCTTGGAGGGGTGGTTGACGTGAGCCCATTAGGGAGTATGGCAATGGGGAGACACCAGTTGGGTGCCCCCATTGTCCATATACTGAACAAAAAAGGGGTCTGTCCCGCCCACCAGGCAATTTGTTCCAGACAAGAGGGGAGGCAGGGAGGGGGGGTTGGGGAGGGTAAGGGAGGGGGGGAGGGGAGGGAAGGGGAGGGGTTTGAGGTGGGGGGTTTATCTCTCTCTCCATTTTTCAGATTGCCTCGCTGGATTGGCCAGACGCTTCTACTTGAGTGATATATGGGAGTTGTAAATTTGGTCATGTATAATGTAAGGGGATTAAATACAGCAAAAAAGGTATCAAATTAATAGGGAATTACAATATCTGGGAGCAAATGTGGTGTGCCTACAGGAGACCTATATCACACACATGTCAGGAGATAGCTTGGCGTCACAGCAGTTCCCAAAGTGGTTCTATGGGGATGCAGGATCAACACACTCAAGGGGTGTAGCTATTGGATTTGATAGGACAATGATGTTCGTAGAGGGAGAGTGTCTGGCTGATCCAGAGGGAAGGTATCTCTTTATAAAAGGGAAACTGTTTGATATGATGTGTACAATAGCAAATATTTATTCCCCAAATAAAAACCCTGATAAATTCCTAAGGAAAGTACTAAATAAGCTTGAGATGTTTAAAGAAGGGAAATTAATAGTGGCAGGGGACTTGAATTGGAGCATGGACCCAGGGTGTGATACCTCAGGTGGCGCCTCCAAACCTATAACTTATAAAAGGGAATAACTTAAAAAAACGCTCATGGCCCTTCAGTTAATGGATGCATGGAGGATATGTCACCCAAAGAAACAAGATTATACTTTTTATTACCCTGTACATAAATCATTCTCGAGGATTGATTATATTCTAATAGAACACCAATTAATTCAATACCTTAAAACTGCAAAAATCAAAGCAATTACATTATCCGACCATGCCCCAGTGAAAATCCAATTGGAGATATCTGGGGATGCTCGGACTGGAGATGAACTGGAAATTGAATGACTCTCATCCAGGATCCGGACTCAGCTGAAAGGGTAGAGCAGGAATTGAGGATATACTTTGAGATAAATGACACAAAGGAAATATCTAAGGCTACTCTCTGAGAGGCTCACAAAGCTTATATAAGAGGGATCTTGATCAGTATAGGAGTGGGGAAAAAGAAAGAAAGGGGGAAAAAAATGTCACTCCTTTATAAGGAGATCCAAGAACTCGAACAAGGTACGCGACCAAGGGGGATGCCTGAAAGACAAGAACTAATAGAAAAAAGAAGGGAACTAGACAAACTACTAGAACAGGATAGGAAATTTCCTCTTTGACATCATAAATAAGGAAAAGTATCAGGGGGGCAATAAATCAGGCAAATGGATGGCGAGAAGGGTTGAGGAAAAAAAGAATAAGACCTTTATACCCAAGATTAAAAATGAAGAAGGTGGGTTAGATTTCTCCTCCCCTAATATAGCAAAAATATTTCACTCCTATTATAGTGCTTTATACAAGGTGGGTGGGAAAGAAGAAGAGGGAGAGAGGAGGAAGGAGGTTATGGGGGAGTACCTGCAGGGCCTAGACCTTCCCAGGGCAGAGAAGGAAGAGGTAGAGCTCCTTGAGACCCCTATCTCGCAGGAGGAGGTAGAAAGAGCAATAAGTAATACTGCCCTGGGAAAGAGCCCGGGTCCCGACGAATACTCCATTTTATATTATAAAAAACATTCGAAATTTTTGGTACCAAAACTTTGTAATTATTTAAATGCTTTAGGAGAAGGAGAGATGCTCCGAGAGGAGTCCCTCCTGGCTCATATCACTCTTATCTTGAAAGAAGGAAAGGATCCAGCATCCCCAGGTAGCTATAGACCAATCTCGTTATAAAATACTGATATAAAAATATTTGCCAAAATACTTGCAGATAGGCTAAAGGCCTATCTGCAAGGATACCTAGGTGGGTTCATAACGATCAGGTGGGGTTTGTGCCTTGTAGGGAGGGGAGAGATAACTCCCTGAAATCCATCTTTTTGGTTCAGGAGGCAATTAGGAGAGGTACTCCGGCAGTCCTCATGTCAATTGATGCCGAAAAGGCTTTTGATAGAGTTGACTGGGGGTTTATGTTTGAAACATTACAGCATTTGGGAGTTGGTGAGAGGATGATGAGGTGGATTGCTTCTCTATATCATCATCCAAGAGCCAGAATTAGAGTGAATGGAACCCTGTCTTCTCCCCTTGAATTATTTAATGGAACAAGACAGGGTTGCCCCCTGTCACCAATCTCTTTTATAATAACTTTAGAACCCCTACTGGCAGCGATCCGCAAAAACCCAGATATTAAGGGAATTTGGGCAGGAGAAAGGGAATACAAGGTAGCGTCATTTGCAGACGATCTGCTTTGCTACATCTCTAGCCCCAGAACAACAATCCCCATCGTGCTTGAGGAGTTCAAGCGATAATGGGGAACTTACAAATTTCAAAATAAATATGGTTAAATCTGAACTTTTAAATATAACACTCCAGATGGGAGAGCAGAGGGCAATCCAACCCAAGTTCCCCTTTACTTGGCGCAGGAAGGAGTTGGGATATTTGGGCATAAAATTGACATCAAACCCGAATGATTTGTTTAAAGCTAATCATATCCCTCTGCTTAATAAGATTAAAGTGGATGTAAACCTGATTTTTTTATATATATCATACTGTAGAGTATAAGATTTCCTATCATTTGAGCCCAGTCTTGCCTCACAAAGTTATTCCATCTCTGAGCAATCCTCTTTTATTGTTCAGTGAGATAAAACTTTACAAACTGAGAAAAACTTTGTCAAATACTCCCCCTTGCTGTGAGTGACAAGTGATTTACATATCTTGTGCACTAGCCTAATACATGCATTATTTTTTAATTCCCACCCCCACTCCTTTCTTCTACAGCTCTGCAAGGATTGGCTGTTCCACACCTCAGCATGATTTGGCATGCTGAAGTCATGTAGTTACTTTCCTGTCTTTTCACTGGATGTTAGAGATCATAGCAGAAGTTCAGTGTAAGAAATACACAGGAGAAAATGCATATTGACAAGGGGAGTGTAGAGGTGGGCGGGAATCTACTGACATCACAACTCCACCCACCGAGCTCCAGACAACAGACCCACCCACAGAATCGTGGCGTGGCGTCAACCACCTCTGAACCTGCCCATGCAGAGCTGACAGAACCTCTGCCCCAGTGTGGCTCCTGTCCCCCAAGCACACCAGCTCAAGCACCGCATGGCATGTTTTGGCCTGTGTACTTGCATAGCCCCTTGAACGCCTACGGAGCACCGCTGGTTCCGAGGACAAAGCACAGGAAGAGGCCATGGAGGAAGAAGAAGAGGAGGGGGTGGAGGAGAGAGGTGTGTCAGAATAATTAGTAGTGGCATTTTGGAGGTGTGGTGGCTGAACAACCTCCAACACTACTGCACCTTGTCCTGCATCCTTCCCAGCTACCATCAGAGTCACCCAATGCGCGGTGAAACTTAGGTAACGTCCCTGTACATGCCTGCTGGACCATGAGTCAGCAGTAATATGCACCTTACCGCTGACCGCCCTGTCCAGCGAGGTATGGACATTGCCTTCCACATGCCGGTAGAGAGCCGGAATCGCCTTCCGTGAGAAAAAGTGGTGTTTGGGTACCTGCCACTGAGGAACCACACATTCCACAAACTCACGGAAGGGGGCAGAGTCTACCAACTGAAAGGTAGCAGTTGAAGTGCTAGCAATTTTGCCAAGCTAGCATTCAAACACTGGGCATGTGGATGGCTGGGAGTGAACTTCCTTCGGCGGTGCAGCAGCTGGGGCAGGGAAATTTGCCTGGTACAATCTGACGTCGGTGTACCGAAAGCAGATTGCCCACAAGTACTTGGCTTTGACACACCTAATTCTACACCTTCATTCCTCTCAGTGGAAGTCTCAGATAGGACTGAAGGTATAGTGGGGTTGGAGATCTTAGCTGATGAGGAGCAAGGAGAGGTCCTCTTTGTTCTTTGGTGTGGGTCTTTTAGATACGCTTGCCAACGAACTGCATGGCAGGTCAACATACGTCTGGTCAAGCATGTGGTGCCCAAGCGGGAGATGTTTTGGCCACGCGAGAAACGCTTGAGCCATATGGTGCAAATAGCAGCGGTGCGATCTGATACACTCATCTCAAAAAAGGCCCCACACCAAAGAACTTTTGGAATAACGCGCAGAGACAGCAGCGCCCTGCACATGCGGATCTTTGTTGTGTGATGCAGTCAGTGTGCTGCCCTTAGGCTGGCCCCTGGAGGGCATCCTGCCTCGTTGGTGATGTGCCTCCTCCTCCTCCTCTCTCCTATCAGGCACCCACGTTGAGTCAGTGACCTCATCATCCCCCCCCTCCTTATCACTAGAGCAAACCTGGCTGTATGCTGCAGCAGGGGGAGCATGACTGCCAGATTGCTGTCCTTCTTGGGCACCCTCTCTGTCCGTGCTCACGTTACTGCCTTCATCTAGCTCAGTATCATCATCAGAGCCTTCTAAACGCTGGGCATCCTCCTGGAGCATGTACCCAACACTGTGGTCAAACAGTTCGAGGGACTCCTCAGGAGGACAAGGTGGGGCTAAGGAAGGAGTCATTGATGCCATTGAGCCGAGGGAAGAGGCCGCTGCTTTGTCAGACAAAGTACCCTGGGCATGGGTGAGAGAGGATGAGGAGGATGAGGACGGCTTGGTCATCCACTCGACCAAGTCTTCCGCATGTTGCGGCTCAACACGGCCAGCTGCCAAAAAAAAGGCCAAGCGTGTCCCACGGCCACGTGCTGATGAGGATGCACCGTCTCCACGACCAGCACTGTTGCCTCTAGACACAGAGCCAGCTTGCCCTCTTTTATTGGCTTGTGACTGTCTGCCTCTCCTTGTTGGCCTTCCAGACATACTAATGGCCTGTAGCTGCACTAAGCTTGGATATATATATATATATATATATATATATATATATATATATATATATATATATATATATACATACCTCCCAACTTTGGAACTTGAGAATGAGGAACACCTAGGGATGGAAAAGACATGCGGAGCGCATCGCGACAATAATGGGCGTGGCTTAAATGCGTTGAATTTTGAGGTGGCTTAAAGGAACATGGTTAAATAGAGTCTAAAGTGGTATTAAACCCACACGCAAACATTTATTATATTTCAGCTTACAAATTCTTAGATGTGATGGCTGCATTAGTTTTCTTTTTCTTTCTTTTTAGGCTTTCTTCTATTTTCACCTGGTGATCCAGCCAGTACATTTTTTTGTTTTTCAAAAGAACAAGCTGTCCTGCAGATGTAGCCATTAGAGAGTTGAGACAAACCATTTACCATTGACAGGGTGCTTACAATGATCAGCTTTTTTTTATTTATGTAAGACCTTTATCCTGAAACAAAAAATATGTTTGCTGCAATTGCTTATAAAGTATTAGTGTATTTAAATCTTCTAGTCCATCTAACACTCCCTTTCTTCCAGACTGACAATGTTGCTGTTCAAAGGTGCCCCCATTGCTCTTTCATCCAGAGTTGTGTCTCACTAATACAGGAGGTGTGTTACTGACCAGATCACCAGGTGAAAATTAAAAAAAAAAAAAAAAAAAACAAATGCAGCCACCACATCTAATGATTACTAAGCTGAAATTTATTACATTTTTGATTTTGGGTTTATTACGGCTTTACAGTGGTATATACTGTACACAGTCCGCAGTCCTCATACCCACAAAATACTCCTTAATTTCTGTGCTATGAGTGAGAGGACCACTGACATAAACCTACACCATATATACACTCATATACAGTTACGGGCTGAGGTATATTTAGTCACCTTTTATATCAGAATCTCCCCTTCACATCAGGTGCCCCTTTGTTGTATATGTTGTAATATGTTCACTGATTTATGTGGGACATTATTATATGTATGTACACATACAGTCAATATTGACCAGGCCAGAATTCAATTGACAATGGTTGATTTGTCCAACTGAATTTTAACATAGCAAGGGGACAGCTGAAGACCCTTTGATGTGTTAATCTTTTGCAAGTCTATTTGAACATTTCAAAGGGTATTCAGGTGGTATCTGTTAATCTAATCTAATTACATATATCTAAGGGGACTTGTTGATATGCGGGAGTGCAAATTCGGGTGGTTTATGACTGCAGCTGTTCACGGCTGGGGGGGTTGTTGTCTGTCTGAAAGACTGAAGCAAATCAAAGTCCTAAATTGAAATGGCCAATTAAATTGCTCAGCCATTCAGTGTCTAGTAAATATAACAGGATGTTCAGTCTATAGTTTAAGTTAGGCTTGTCTGTGTATGGCTGGGAACACACAGACCTAGGAGATGGGTTTCTGAATTATATCTACTCTGTCTGATTTTTTTGTCATCTGTGGACTTTGGACTTTGTTCTGTGTTGGAAGTCAATAAAGTGCATCTCTCTGGAAGAATTGGGTTGCTGCGGAAGAGTACTTACTAATTAAGTATCGTACCCACAATACTACTATATTATACAATATTATTTATATCACTACACCCTTCACATTAAAGTCCCCTCCTTCACACCAGTAGTTCCCCTTTACATCAGAAGACCCCTTACATTAAGAGCCACCCTTTCACATCAGAGTTCCCTTTTACAGCAAGAGTCCTTCTTTACATCTGCAATGGCCCTTAAATTTGTGGCCCCTTTCTCATCAGAGTCCCCCTTTAACATTGGTAGACCCCCTTTAACATTGGTAGTCGCCCTTTAACATTGGTAGTTTACAATGACATCAGCAGTCTTCCCTTGACATCAAGAGTCCCCCTTTACATCAGGCACTGGGGGGTG